>OX381705.1:107983498-108048120 GCA_947462335.1 Harmothoe impar | reverse complement strand
GCAGCCCCATTGACTTAACAAAAGAACGCTGCATTGCACTACCCCCGTGAAATAACCCATGGCTGTATTTCACGGCCCCGAGATGTCATCAAAATGGCGGTTTGTGTACATTTGAATGGGGCAAAAACGGGATAGAAAGAAGCTATTTCAGGTACCCCTGTAATAATTTTGGTAAATTTAATTGAAAATCATATGAAAATAAACACAAAGGTAAACTTATTTAAGTCTGTTGACTGGGTTATTTCACTTGTTGACCCTTGGGCCACATTTCACAAAACCCAGCAAACAGACTAAAACTTGTGCACCTCTATTTATTTGTAATTATGATACAGAATAGCTGTTGAGTCAGTTGGCAGCACTGCATTGGTTCATCATAACAACAACATGTGTATCTATTTTGTATTTGAAGTCAATGGTGATGCTAATTGTGAAATAAATATCTGATAGACAGGGAGTCACCAGTTCATTGTTATGCATTCTGTGAATACATTAATTTTGCAGGTGGGCCTTAGAAGCCAGATTCGTCGCGTGTTTATAAAAGTCAAGGTCACGGGTTAAAGATCAAGGTCAAAAGGGGATAAACTATGAAAAAGGTTAGAACCATGACTGTATCCTTCAAGATCTATTATAACTACTATAAACAACAACCCTAGTGATACTGCCCCTAGCCGTATATTCTATAAGGCTGTATATCCGTAAATCTATGTAGGACTATTTTCTGACCTACTCACACAAGTAGTATAGTATGTATCGGAACGGGACTATAGTTAAGTACTGTTTATTACTCAATCGACATGCAGCCAATCAGAGGCCTCCATTTGACCGGAAGTGACGTCACATGCCCATATAAGGGCATACCGGAAGTGACGTCACGTGACCTTGACCTAGTTAGAGGTCAAGGTCATGACTCAGCCAATCAGAGGCTTCCATTTGCCCGGAAGTGATGTCACACGCCCATATAAGGGCATACCGGAAGTGACGTCATGTGACGTCACACACCCATATAAGGGCATACCGGAAGTGACGTCATGTGACCTTCACATGTACATATAAGGGCATACCGGAAGTGCCGTCAAGCGACCTTGACTTAGTTAGAGGCTTCTGATTGGCTGGTACACCGGAAGTGACCCATTTATGCAAATGAGGGGCCTACTTCTGGTCAAATGGAGACCTCTGATTGGTTGGGTCATGAAGAAATGTGTCTCTTAATTTAATTTTGTTTAGGAAGTGATCGATTTTAGGATCACGCGACCGGAAGTGACCTGATGAGTCACGTGACTAGAAGTGACGACGACACATACCTTAATTAGACGATTCAGCAGCGACCGGAGGAAGTGTCACTTTAAGAGGACACGCTAGTTAATTGTTATAATTGTTTTACTTACTAATAAAAGAAGACGTATGAAAATAAACACAACAATAATTTTATTTTATTTTTTTATTTTCTTTTTTTCAATTCTAATAACACTCTATTTTTGAAAAGATGCGCTCAATCAATCAATAACACACTTTTTTCATATTTTAAAGGACTCGTTGTCACACCGTCAGAATGCACGCGACGCTTATAATACAAGTAGCGCACGTCATCTTTCTCTATGGTGTAAGTGGCCATTTTTGGTTCGTACCACTTTTGAAATTTATATTTACCGCAAGGAGAGTTTTTCGTTTTCGAAAACATTTAAGAAGACGACTACTTCTGTACACTTTTTTTTAAGATTTTCTTTCACCGGTTCCGCTGATTTGATCGTAGCAAATGTAAGTCTTAGGGTTGACACTTGGGATCCCGTCACCTTCTCACGCCGCTTTTTCTTTTCTTTCTGAAGTATGTCTCTCTCAGGCGAGGTTTGACTACACACAGGCAAACATCAGAGGCACCCAATAGCGCTAATTCTACCTTCAGACAAAGGTCAGGCACGGCCGGCCTATAATAGACGGGTCAAGGGCTATTCTAGTGAGGGTCAGGCTACGCAGGACATTCAATAAAAAGCTGGAGTTTGGCAAACTTGCTTTTGAAAGTCTGACCATGCGGGATCCTCATGCCATAGTCTGGCAATGCTGAACTCTTGGGAGAGTATGCCGGACTCTTGCTGGCCAGACTTTCAAGCAAATTTGCCAAAGTCCAGCTTGTTATTGAATTTCCGGCGTAGCCTGACCCTCAGTAGAATAGTCCTTGACTCATCTATTATAGGTCAGCAGCGCCTGACCCTTGTATGAGAGTAGTATTGGCGACATTGGCCGACTCTGATATTTACCCGTGTGTACGGCGGGAGGAGGGGGTTCACAGCCACTGCTTGCGCTTATAGAGCGCTACTAGCGGAGGTCTGGATGAGGAGACTACGGTGTTTGTCTTTTGCTTGTGCAGCTGCTGCTGCTGCTGCTGCTGACGATGTCACGGATGCCGCTGACAGATACTGCTGCTTGTGCTGCACGAGACTGAGTAGCCGCTATTACTAATGCTACTAATACTAGTATGAGAAAATACATTTAGTCAATTGATTAAATCAAGGAGGTTTTCTGACTTCAGTGGATCGTTTAGCCATCGGCCACGGGCAAAACTTGAAACCATTTTATACATGGGACAATTGGCAGACTCGAAACGTGTTGGTACCATAGGGTCGATTATGTTCATCATCAGTTCAGGCAAAGGAAGTGTGTCGACAGCACGCGAAAACTTCATGTCTGAATGTTTCAACACAAGACTTTTTATCACACTCACACAGCTGCTTTGAAGAGTGAATCCTTGACCAAACTTGTGCTTTTCCAACACAGCTTTGGCCTCTTTCTGTGCAGTAAGGGATCTCTCTTTCGGGTTCATCTCAGTGCTGTCTAGCATGTCCTCAAAGTCTTTAACATAATGTTCCAACGGACTACAAATGATGGACTCCAGATCATCGTCCGCATATGTCGTCTCCTCGCACCATATTGTGTCTTCGCCTGTTTCGAATTCCGTCATTTTCTTGACAATCTCCTCCTGAGTGCCTTGCATATATCGAAGCTCCTTCAAGGAGTTGATAACTTGTATGGCGAAGACTGACAAACTTGAAGGAATTTCACCACAGTCAGGCCAAGTATACGGAGCTAAGAAAAATAGCTCCAACAAAATCTTCTCCCTCTGTCCAAATGAAACTACTGTTCCGATGAAGTTGAAGCATGCTTCTATCCATTGCTCCTTGGTGACGTCCTTCCAATGTTTCTTTACCTCACAGGCATCATAGGGCACCGTTTCTCTTCTTGCTTCAACTGGGAGTTGCTTTTTCTTTCTTGGACTCATTTCGAGAGGGTTTCGATGCTCTGTAGCGTCAACACTTTCATAAACAAAGAAAATAGCAGAACTAACCATCGTAACGTGCTGAGCGAGCGTAGAGTGGACGATGCTACGAAGATGAAGGGCGGGTGGAGAAAGTGTGACTGGTGACAGGGGTGTTTCACTCCTTATGTACCCTGTCCTAGATAAGCCTCTTAAACGGCTGAAAAGACTCTCTAAGTACAGAGCTTCTACCGCAGGTGGGTTTAGACTTAAGCAGCTTAGTTCACACACGTGTCTGTTAGAAAAAAGCTACTTTCAAAAAGCTTCTATGAAAGATTTGACGTCTTCGTTGTTGTAGTGGATCGAGTAATCTGTCATAGTTTGCTTCTTCTTGTCATACTAAACTTTCTGACATGTGACGTAGTCGGATTTCGGCCATTTTGACGCCCGTCAGGTCGCTGTCAAAAAGTCGATCTCGGTGGCAGGGGTTTTTTGTTTACTAGTTTCTTGGTATACGTCATCCATTCGTAAGTAAAGCAACCTTTCTCTTCGTTTGTAGTGAAAGCTCGCAAATAATTCGCGTAGCTGTAACCAAGTGCTAAAAAAGTTGACTACTACGTCAACTATTGATTGCTTCTCTTTATGACGCTGAATTGTTGGTTTCTTCGGTCTCCGGAGGCAAATAACGAGTGAAGGCGTATTTTTTGATCAGGTTCAAGTCGTAACTCTCCGAGTTGAAGCGTACGACTGGAGCTTGACGGATGTATCTCAGAAGCCGCTTCTTCAGTTGAACTAACGGTTGTCTGGTGTGAGCTGCAGCGAAGCCGCCTGGAGAAGGGGTGAATGTCGCTTCCTCTAGCAGGAGAGCTTCACCTATCGCTACATGTAACTTCGCTAAGGTTGGTCGGTAAACTTCTAGCACAGCTTTCTCGATGACTTTGACGTTCTCGTTTATGTGATTTTTAAACTCGGTCTAACAAGGGGTCGGAATCTGCGTCGGATTCTCTGACGTACGCTGCCCCTCCTACCCCGGAAAGTCGTATGCGACGCTAGCCGACATCGCTGCATAGAGGGCAAAACTTAGGTATCGTTCTTAATTTTTCTACGGGTCACTCGTGATTGTACGGTCTTTTAAAAATTTTGAAACACTTTTCGCAAACGTCCTGCGGCATGTTTTTCTTTTTTTTGTTTTTTCACTTATTTACCAAATATTAAAAAAATAAACGTTGTTTATCACTTCGAATACTAGACGCCTCTTACCACACGATGCTATTAGCATAGTGAAAGACGTCTGTAGTGTAGGATCGATTTCAACAGATGTCCATCTTACTGCAGGGATCAGACGAGAGTCGTCAACACTGGAGTGTCACAGCTCACTTTTATTTCTTTGGGTACAGCTGCATACAACCCTTGAACATACATTGCGACGTCGCCGCGTCCCATGTAGTCTTCCAACACTTTCATCAGAGCCATAGGCTCAGACGTCTCGTTGTACTTCCAAGCTTTCAGCACTTCATACACAGGGTTCTTCACAGTCCTGTCAGAAGGCACAGGTTGAGAGATGGAAGTTACTTCATGAGAAGTCAACCCTAAGTAGATCCCTATGGTCTTCCAGTCTCTAGGGCAGAGCTCAGCTAAAAGAGAGAAATATTTCTGCACTTTCCACTCCATGTCTCCACTCTCTAAGCCATCCCACATGTCATGCTTGTCCATGTACTCACGTGAGAATTTGATGAGGTCCATACGGTAAGATTCTTCCAAGGCGGTGGCTAGGTCCTTCCACCTACTAGTACAACTTTTCTGGTACCAAGTAGTGAACATTTCTCTAGCTTGAGTTATGACACTTGTCTCACAACTGAGATATCCCATATCCTTCAAGTTCACTTCAAGGAATGAACCTAACCGTATGTAATCTGATGTCGGCAAGTTACCGCTTATTTTCAGTAGCATAGCGTCTGACAAGTATCCTAACGGCTCTGCTTTGAAGTATGATGATACAGGTACCGCTGCAGCAGAACCAATAACAGGAGCAGCGTCTGCGCTGGTATCAGACGACTCGTTGTCGGAACAGGGCAACCACATGACTTCGTAAGGTATTGGTGAGGGCAGGCGACACGGACCGGACGCACTACCAGTGGAAATGAGGTCGAAAAACGGACTGTGCGCCCGTGACCCTTCGGGTTCCTCGTACGCCTCGTCGTCAGCGTCGTTCTCTGTTTCACCCTGTTGCTTTAGGACATGTATGTCTACTACGCGCTGCTGAGGCTGAGTGTCCGAATAGCTGTAAGTCTCAGCGCGAGCAGCGTTGATGGCGTCGGTTGATGAAGCGGTGGAGAAGTTCTGTGCAACGTACTGCGTGTCAGTACTAGTAGCGGTAGTCGCAGCAAGAGGTGTAGCAGCAGCAGCAGTAGTAGCAGCAGCAGCAGCAGCAGCAGCAGCAGCAGCAGTAGCAGCAGGAGCAAGCGCAGCGCTAGCAAGTGCAGCAGTAGCAGGCGCAGCAGTAGCAGGCACAGCAGCAGCAGGCACAGCCGCCTCAGCAAGCGCAGCAGTAACAGGCGTGGCAGCAGCAGCAGCAGCAGCAGCAGCAGGCACAGCAGTAACAGGCGCGGCAGCAGCAACAGCAGCAGCAGCAGCAGTAGCAGCAGCACTAGCAGCACGAGGATCACTAGCAGCCGCAGCAAGCGCAGCAGTAGCGGCAGCAGTGTGCTCAGCAGCAACAACCGTCGCGAGTGTAACAACGTCGCTACTACTGCTGTGTGCGCTCGCTACAGCGGGAGGGTGATAAGCCCAAGCGGTTGCGGCGGTAGTCTCAATTTCAGTAGCAAGAGGAGACGCTGACAGTAAACGATCACCGTTCTGCGTATTCTTCTTGTTCTTGAACTCGATTAGATCCTTGGACGACAGTAGTTGTTGTGTTTTGCTCATGGTGGTGCTTGTAGAGAGCAGCAAAAGACTGAGTGATTGAACGGGTGTTTCCAGGCCTCTTATATACTCCTTCTCGCTTCTAGAGCTAAGCTACTTACAGCTCTCTTCAGCTGCCCGCCGGCTGACCGGTGACCATTCACAAAGAGAAACAAAAAGTCATAAGGCATGACGTTTTCAGCTGGACCCCTTTCCCCCTCCCCTTTGAGAGATCGACTGACACGAGCTAAGCTACTTACTACCTTGTTCAGCAATTCAACGTGAGTTAGCTGTATAAAGGATTAAGCAGTTGCTGCCGCCAGCTGACCGGCGGACATTCCCAAAGAGAAACAAAAGACATAAGTCATGACGTTTTCAGCTGGATCTCTTTCCCCCCTCCCTCTTTTTTTTGAGAGATGGACTGCCATGAGCGGGCGGTGTACCGACTGTACTAATTCAACGCGCATTAGCTGTATAAAGGATTAAGCAGTCATGAGCTTAGAGTGTGTATACAAAAAACTACAGGAGGCGTGTAGTGTGAAGCAGGACCCCCTAAGACGGGAGTGTCTGTCTGTGAGTAGAGTCGTGTGCATGTGGTGAGCGACTTAAGTGTAAAACAAAAAAAATCACCGCCTCCTGCCGTGGTGAGTAGACTGGCCGGCGGCGGCCGGCTAGTTCAATAGGGGTGACAGCTGACTAAGGCTGTGCATGAAAATCCGATTTTCACCTGACCTCTGACGTTTGTTACAATGAATGCCAAAGGGGGAGAGAGTTGTCCTCAGGTAGGGGGTAGGAGGTAAGGCTAATGGCTAAGGAAAAAAAAACACCATTTTCAGCTGGCCACCACAGACGGCGATGACATACCCCTCGGCATCTAAGCTCTTAAGAAGCTCTCACGGAGCGGAGCGGCTGCTGGACAGCTGGGGTGAGTAGACAGGTCGGCGGCGGCTAGCTAGTTCAATAGGAGTGACAGCTGACTAAGGCTGTGCATGAAAATCAGATTTTCACCTGACCTCTGACGTTTGTTACAATGAATGCTAAAGGGGGAGAGAGTCGTCCTCAGGTAGGGGGTAGGAGGTAAGGCTAATGGATAAAGAAAAAACACCATTTTCAGCTGGCCACCAAAGATGATGATGACACGCTCCTCGTCATCTAAGCTCTTAAGAAGCTCTTACGGAGCGGAGCGGCTGCTGGACAGCTGGGGTGCTGTTGGAAATAGGATTAAACTCCCTCTGTATAAAAGCTCTGATTTCTGTTGGAAAAAAAACCATAGCACCTTTGACCACAGTAACGTCTACTACCACCACCACCAGCACCACCGTCGCTGCTACCGCCGCCGCCGCCGCCAGTCACAGCTGATCACCTCATTAAAAAGCATGTGACGTCGTCGCTTCTAGTCAAGGGGTAAATACTAGTGAAAAAGGAAGACAGGTGTGCACTAAGCTGCTTAAGTCTAAACCCTCCTGCAGTAGTCAAGTAGCATGTGAAAACTTACTTAACAGATCACTTAATTGAGTAGAGACTCTGTACTGAGAGAGTCTTTTCAGCTGTTTAAGAGGCTTATCTAGGACAGGGTACATAAGGAGTGAAACGCTGCTCTCACTCATCGTAGCATTGTCCACTCCACGCTCGCTCAGCATGTTATGAGGGTTATTTCTACCTTTACAGCTTCTTTTCTTATCGAAGTGTCGACGCTACAGAGCATCGAAACTCTCCAAATGAGTCCAAGAAAGAAAAAGCAACTCCCACTAGAAGCAAGAAGAGAAACAGTGCCCTATGATGCATGTGAGGTAAAGAAACATTGGAAGGACGTCACCAAGGAGCAATGGATAGAAGCATGCTTCAACTTCATCGGAACGGAAGTAGTTTCATTTGGACAGAGGGAGAAAATTTTGTTGGAGCTATTTTTCTTAGCTCCGTATAGTTGGTGTGACTGTAGTGGTGAAATTCCTTCAGGTTTTTCAGCGTTCGGCATACAAGTTATCTGGTCTTTGAAGAAGCTTCGATATATGCAACGCACTCACGAGGAGATTGTTCAGAAAATGACGGAATTCGAAACAAAAGAAGTATGGTGCGAGGAGACGACATATGCGGACGATGATCTGGAGTACATCATTTGTAGCCCGTTGGAACATTATGTTAAAGACTTTGAGGACATGCTAGCCAGCACTGCGATGACCCCGAAAGAGAGATCCCTTACTGCACAGAAGGAGGCCAAAGCTGTGTTGGAAAAGCTCAAGTTTGGTCAAGGATTCACTCTTCAAAGCAGCTGTGTGAGTGTGATAAAAAGTGTTGTGTTGAAACATCCGGACATGAAGTTTTCGCGGGCTGTCGACACACTTCCTTTGCCTGAACTGATGATGAACATGATCGACCCCGTCGTACCAACATGTTTCGACTCTGCCAATTGTCCCATGTATAAAATGGTTTCAAGTTTTGCCTGTGGCCGATGGCTAAACGATCCACTGAAGTCAGAAAACATCCTTGATTTAGTCGACTGACTAAATGTATTTTCTCATACTAGTATTAGTGGCATTAGTAATAGCGGCTACTCAGTCTCGTGCAGCACAAGCAGCAGCATCTGTCAGCAGCAGCTGCTGCAGCAGCAGCACGATCAGCACAAGCAGCAGCTGCTGCAGCAGCTGCACAAGCAGCACAAGCAGCAGCATCTGTCAGCAGCATCCGTGACATCGTCAGCAGCAGCAGCAGCAGCAGCAGCAGCAGCTGCACGAGTAGCACAAGCAGCAGCATCTGTCAACAGCATCCGTGACATCGTCAGCAACTGCAGCAGCTGCACGAGCAGTACAAGCAGCAGCAGCTGTCAGCAGCTGCAGCAGCTGCACGAGCAGCACAAGCAGCAGCACCGACAGCAGCAGCAACAGCAAATCAGCAGCAGCAACAGCAGCAGCAGCAGCAGCAGCAGCAGCAGCGGCAATGTGGACCGCTAAATTCGAGATGGTGACATATCTGTTTCTTAGAATCGACATTCGACATGAGGTCTAGTGACATTTGACATGAAGCTTGAAAAACATAGTGACAGGTGACATGAGCAATTCTTAAAATCGACATGAGATATGAGCATAATTAAGCGACATCGACATGCGCCATGACTATTTTTTATTTTTTTTGAAGACAACCGCCATAGCTTTCTTATCCAGACCTCCACTAGTAGCGCTCTATAAGCGCAAGCTTTGCCTTAAGAGAGCTGTGGCTGTGAACCCTCTCCTCTCTCCGTACACACAGGTAAATATCAGAGTCAGCCAATGTCGCCAATACTACTCTCATACAAAGGTCAGGCGCTGCTAGACTATAATAGATGGGTCAGGCTAGGCCGGACATTCAATAACGGGCTGGACTTTGGCAAATTTGCTTGAAAGTCTAGCCAGCAAGAGATGCACATCATCATAAACGCGATCATGATACCTTTCATAGTAAGTAGACTCGCCTCTCTGCCCTCTCTTTTAGAGAGGGCAGAGAAGCGAGTCTCACTCTTAAAAAACCCTGCCCCTCCCCTCCCCCCCCTCCCCCCCTCCCCCCCTCCCCCCCATGCATCTTAAAGAGTGCCCCCCAGAGTGCCCCTCTCCCCCTAGAAAAAAAGAGCCACATTTTTAAATTATTTTTTAGCAAGCTTTTTTCAGCTTGCTTTTTTTTTCTTTTTTTAAATTTATTTATCCATCAAAATCTCAAGTGACTTATTTTGAAAAGCCAACCTAGTAGTCACGTGACCCCCTTAAGTAGGTCACTTCCCGTCACGTGACCTATTTGAATTTCCCGCCAACATGGTGGTCACGTGACCCTCTTAAGTAGGTCACTTCCGGTCACGTGACCTATTTGAATTTCCCGCCCAAAGGTCACGTGACCGGAAGTAGGTCACTTCCGGTCACGTGACCTATTTGAATTTCCCGCCAAAAGGGAGGCCTCTCATTGGCTGCTTTTGAATTTCCCGCCAAAAGGGAGGCCTCTGATTGGCTGCAGGTCGATTGAGTAATAAACAGTACTTAACTATAGTCCCGTTCCGATACATACAATACTACTGAGGCTAAGGGAGCTTACTATTAATGATTCACCAAACTCAGATAGTTGCAGAATAGAGGAAGAGCAAGCCTGCAAGGAAGGCATGATGCACATTTGTCTTTATGATGGTGTGTAACTCGCTGGCACCGCATCAGTATGTATCATGCCATGTAGGTTTGGAATAAACACAGCAATGCATTCAAGCCAGATGCAGAGTCACAGTGACAGGAATAAAAGAAGAGGAGGGAAGAAGAGGAAAGCAGGAAGGGAATAGGGAACTATAAAACCAGTTTTCTCAATACAGCGCTGGTCTCTGTGTGTTTACATTAGACAGACTTTGGGGTCCTGTACACAGATTAGGATGCTGTGTGTATAAACAGCTGCTACCCTTACATACTGTCTGCACCTCCACAAGGCTGCCAGCATTAACCCTTTAACAACAGCATACTCATGTGTCATCATGATGAACCATGTAGTGCCAGCGCTGCATCGGTACATCATACTGACCCTGAGAGTGTATCAACCCTGCAGGCCACATAGGGGATGATACGGTGCACGCTATATGCTACAGAGGGCAGCATATTGTATCTTAGCACTATGCTGTAATAATGCCATCACCACAGACAGCCCTACTTAGGTGCAATGTCTCTGGCAGGAAGTTTAGCTTATCCTCTAGCTGGACTGCCTCCAGTCTCCATGGCGGACCTTGGTAGTCATGCCCCACACCCACCTTTATTAATGCTGCTATACCTCCTGTATCTATGTATGGGTATAACTTATTGAAATAGAACTTAAGTTCAGATATGATATGTCACTGCATAAATATTTGCATTTAACTAAATTCGATGTGCTAAAAGTCACACTTTAAGCATACTTAATTTGGGTAAATGCCACTTAAAGCCACTTAAATGCAGTTATGACCTTTCCGGGACATTTACATGACATTACTGAACTTAAAGCCACTTAAAGCGTTCCTTAAGGCATCTTAAATTTGCTTAGATGCATACATTCAGTTGTTAGCTACTCTGTAAATAGCTAATGTAGGTAGACAGTAAAATCTACTGTAGATCTACAGTAGAATCTACTGTAGAATGGAATAACAGTAGAATCGACTGTAGTATCTACTGTTGATTTACAGTATATTCTACTGTTTACCTACAATAAACTGTACACCTACAGTAGATTCTTCTGTACACCTACAAAAAATGCAACTAACTTTTTACAGTGTAGTACAGACTAGGGTTAAACTATCAGTGTAGGAATGCGTACTGCACAAACCACATTGAGCTGCTCTAGATGTGAAGGGGAGTAGCTCATTTGTATCATTCTCCGTGAGTTGGACCTGGCTGCAGCCTCGTGTGATGTGACTCAGGGTCCAATGAGTCAACACCATGCTACTGTAACCCTGTGAGTATGGGTTTGTAGTACCATTTATTTCACTGTGAATACTGCAGTCCCATTGACTTAACTAAGGAAGGCTATATTTCACACTCACAGTTTAGTAACCCTCTCCCGTATTTCATGGCCTTTGATGACATTAGAACAGATGATTTAAACACTATGGAATAACTTTTCACACCAACTTAGTGGAGTTTTGATGAATGTTTATAAAAACATGAAATAAACAGAAAGATGCACTTGTGTAGTTCCCCACTGAGAGTTAATTCACAAGGCTTTGCACTCAGCGGAGAACTACACTTGTCACGCTAACCTAGGTGTCCTACACTGCATGAACATTGACATTTAAGCAAACTTCTGACATAAAGTCACTCTTTCAGCATGTTTAAGCTCAGTTAATGCCATAAATATGTCATGGAAAGGTAATTTAAGTGGCTGTAAGTGGCATTTACCAGAATTAAAGATAATAAAAATATGACTTTAAGCACATCAAGCTCAGCTTAAATGCCAACCTTCATGCAGTGCTTTATTGTAGAGTGGAGGACAACACACAACATCCGCACGGTGTCAGTATGGTGTCATGGGGTACGTCTTGCTCCAATGGCAGTCTGGCATGGATACTGATTTAATATAGGCTGATAGGCTGTGCCAGCATATATAATATAGAGTAAGGGGAACAGCTCATGAGGGTCTAGGTCTAGGGAGTGGGAGCAGCTCTAGACGTGGGTAGAGAGTCTATATGATGAGTGGTACATGGGGGGGGGAGCTGGCAGGACGCCATGTCCATCTGTACCACGCAGTAGGACGGGGGGGGGGAGCTGCTCAGTAGGACGGGGGGGGGAGCTGCTCACCGTGACCTAGTTCTGCCTGCCCACAGCTTAACCCTCCCAGCACCACATGTTGCTAAAATGCTACATTTGTCATCATGATGCACCAATGCAGCTTTGGCGAGTAACTCGCTGGGGCTGCATTGGTACATAATACCGTGCCTTCGGGAGAGTATCAACTCCATAGGGTCGGCATGATGCATGAATACAGCCTTGGCGAGTTACTCGCCAGGTCTGCATTGATGCATCATGACGACCAAGGGCATGATGCATTGTGAAGGACGGCGTGATGTCTCATGGTGTCTGGTTCATATTTTGGCAGTCACACATTCCCATCACCATTAGTACATCACTGTACTATGCTGCGCTTAAAGGGTTAATAAAAAAGAGATGAGGTAAGGCTTACCCCGTGTGGCAGGTATGCAGGGAATGTATAGCACTAGGGCTATATAACAATAGCTGCAGGATTGGTGGAATGGCTGGTATTCCTGATGTCAATCTCCAGATGGAACTCCACAGGCATTTCAAATCACCATTTACTCCAGTGACATAAGGTGTTTGACATAATCATGAATGTATGAGAATGTAAAGAGACAGTTCCTATGACACTGTTATGGTCCATGGTCTGTATTATCATTTTAGACTGCTGAGAATAAGAGAAAGAAACTTAGAAACTTAGGAATAGTCACACATGCATAACACATGCATAACGAATGTTACACATAGTTAAATACAATGTTAAATATCCTACATTACTATAACCTGTAAGGCCCATGTTCTGTTTGTCATACTGGGGCACCACAGCAGTGTCAGGAAGTTGAAGCACCGTGCGTCCCTTACAGACGGTAGTATTGGCTGACTCCGTGACCTGTCGGTACAGACTCAGTAATAGAGGCGTGTATATTGGGTCACATCCTAGACCCCCCCCCGCCCACCCACCCCTATGTACAGTGCTGTGGGCAGGCTGCTCTATATATAACCTACAACATCAGTGTGGGTCATGCAGCCACACACCAAGGCTGCAACTAACAGTCACTTCTTCTAAATATGTATTTGGATCTTTCTGAGATTTATTTTAAAACAATTTCTCAAGAGCGATTTAACTTTATTTCACTAACGAGGACACAAGTATGACTTCAAAAGCCAGGTGCTGATTACATATACATAATTTCAAAGGTTAAAATTTATTGTGAATTCCCTGATCTAAGATGTCTGCATCTATTTACCTTTCAACCTTTTATGGGTGTTTCAACCTTTCACAGTGTTTAAAGGTATTATGCCTTTTGTCCTCAGGATGCATGAATGCAGACCATGCGAGTCTACCCACCTGGGCTACCTAAATGAACTATGCCAGCTCTTCTGGGCTGTATAGACTCTTTTGGGTATAGGCAAGTCTCTTGGCAATATTGTACATAGCCAGATCTGATGCATGTATATATTTACACGTGTATATATAAATATATGTATATATACAATATATCAGGTTTCTGATAACCTTACATATATAGACAGAGCTGCACACTAAAGTGACTGAGTCTGTGGTTATTGTACAAGTGGGGCCTGTCCCGTACTGCACGCTGGCCGCAGGCCTAGTGCAGTACGGGACAGGCCCCAAGAGTGCAATAACCATAGATGAGGGCACTTTTAAGTGCCGCTCTGTATTTATTTCATGTTTTCTCTATGTAAAATAGATATCCAGTCCATGTTTTCTTACTTCCGAGATGTTTGATTACTTCCGCGGTGTTTGTTTACTTCCGTCGGCCGCCATTTTGAATTCCGCGCAGGTCACGTGACCCTCGGTATGCTAGCGACCCCATGGAGACCCCATAGCGACCCCTAGCAGCGTGAAATACAGCCACAGCGTGAAATACGACACAGGGTTATTTCACGCTTCACTCGCATACAGTTCTCCCATAGGTTTAACCTTGATAGATCGTATTCACCATGAAATAAATGGCTATATTATATAAGGAGTATGACCCTTATTGGTGGCCTGGTGTATAGCTCACCCATCATTACCCATAAGCCACCACTGCTGGCCCGGTTTGTGTGTGTGGGTTCTATACGGCATGCAGGAACCCTGATAGGAGAGGTGGGTGAGTCGGTCATCACCACACCATCCATACCCACATGTATACAGACTATACAGACACACCTAGACACAGCTCTGTTTGATATCGGCTGCTGCATACTTCAACCTCTGACTCTACCAATGATGTCATATAGCACAGGGACACCTAGGGTGTACGGTTTGTACGTTGGTTTTTTAGTAATATTCTCTATATATAAGTACATAGATTAGGAGATTTCACTGTGCCTTCTGTGGATCCCATACTACATATATGGCATGTTGTGTGCATTGCATTCCGTATTCCGTGTATTATTGTATTCCGAATTCCATCTCTTATTCTTAGTTTTCTTAGTTTTGATACATTGAAGAATAGATTATACACTTTACAGATTGACGTAGTAATCAGGATTTTAGATCTATGTGACAAATAGAAAACAGACATATATAATAGCATTAGGTTATGTGACAGGTTTGTTGTGAGGGAACTCTGCTTAACCTTTAAGGACTACATGCCTCAAGCTTCATGTATTTATTCCTTTACAGCACAGCTCCCAAGCTCTGCATTGTCTTATTATACTGACCCTCCAGGAGTGGCATCCTGTAGGGTCAGAATGATGCATTAATACAGCACCGACAAGTTACTCAGCGGTGCTGCATTCATGCATCATGACGACAAAGCGCACAGTGTAGCACGATGCAGCCCTTGGAGGGTTCACTTCTGACTCATCATGACAGACTGGCTTAGTGCATTAGACCCTATGTGGTCCCTCATGTGCTAAGAACCAGGCTTGTCATGTCCACCACTAGAGCTAGCCATGTCTCAGGTGGAGACCTACAGTATATTCCCACAAGACATTAAACCCATCTGTTGAGAGAAATTCCCCAACAGCCCTGCCCAAGTATTGGTAGTCAGTTCTTGAACTCATTAAGGAGACGGCTGCATAGTGCTGGAGTTTGCTGTGCCCTTTGTCGTTGTGATGCATGAATGCAGCCCCGGTGAGTAACCTAAATGGATTGCTATTGTTGTCCACTGATTGTAGACATTGCCACTACATCTGCAGGACTCCCTGTACGGGGGACAAGAATAGATCACTAATGACAACAATCGTCTCCAAACCTCAAAGCCGTCCCCCGAGCACCTCCTTCCCTCTCAGTGATTAGACTCATTGTACGGGGGTTACCCTGCAGGATGATGTTCTGGAGTGGGGAAGGATAATTTACATTCTGTAAGAACTGCTGCTGAGTTAATGGTCCTCAATTTGTGTTGGAAGTCTTGTTGGTGGGCGAAACGTCCCTCTAAACAGCTCTCAGCAATGATAAGAGAATATGTTTCATGTACCTCTTGAGAAAATCATCTCAAATAGAATTATCAATTAATCAAAAGTATGTTTTTGAGATAAATACAGCGCTGAACTTGTAAGTAACGTAGACATTGGCTTCAGCAGTAAAAGAGTGTCATCATGTGTGGATCATATACTGGTAGAGAGTGGGGAGCTGTGTGTGGTATACCAGATGTAGCAGGGAGGTGTGAGAGTGTTGACAACACCTGACAGTGGGTATGTTTATGTACACTAACACACAGGACAGCTGTACTTAGTGTATACCTCTACCCCCCCCCCCCCCACCCCCCCCCCCCCCCCACCTGTACACAGACAAGCTGCACCATTTACAAGGCTGCACACAGGCATCTTGAGAAGTGCTCCTACTTTGGTATAGAGCTATTGAAGAACCTAACAGCTGTACATAGCCAATGCCACTCTTAGTTTTATTCTTGATTTCTGTTTGTTCTCTCGCTGTTCAAACTTGTTTTGTAATTTGAACCCTGACAGCTAACACCATCCTAGGCAATGGCTATGGCTCTTAGGCTTGTACTAATGACAAATATCTTTGTATCTACATATTTCTCTTTTGTCACAGAGCCTCACAGTTGTCCAGGAGAACAAAATAAACTGCCTGTCTCTATAAAACATACACACCAACCACTGGGTATCAGTCAGATATGATACATGTGAGTAGCTGCATAAGTGTTATAAGCCTCGGACAATGGTAACTATCCTCGGCTGGTGCCTTGGACAATTACCCTGTCTTTGGCTTATAACACTTATACAGCTACTCATTTGTACCATATCTACTACACACAATTGATTAAATTCTGGATTGTAAACCATTAAAACAATCCAAAGCACTGAGGCACAGACCTGACATGTCACAGTGTGACCTTCCTGGTGCCCCTCAGCGCCTGTAGATATAAACACACAAACTGCATGAATGTTTACATTTAAGTCAATAAAGATGCCTTAACCGAACAATTTAAGCAGCTTTGAGTCCTGTAATACTATGTCAATGTGTGGAAAGGTCATAAAGGCATTTAAGTGGCTTTAAGTGGCATTTACTCATAATAAATATGCTTTAGTGTTTCTTTAAGCATATTAAATTTACTAAAATGCAGACATACATGCAGTGACTAGAATGGATAGGGAAGTTCTTGAAGCGGAAATACATAATATGTGGCCAGCATTACAATCCCCAGTTTACATAGAATAAACCACCTCATGTTAGCAGGCTAACCTCGAGGTTAGGTCTGGCAGAGGCACCTCTGCCTTACTAGATACTTGTAGACGGTATGTTTGTTATACACGGCCCTTGTGGCATACACTGCCGGGAACGGGGGTAAAAACACCCGCACGGACTGGGGTAAATAAAAACACCCCCCCACAGACCAGGGTAAATAACAGACCAGGGTAAAAAGAAACTGCTGCTGTAGATACTCCCACACTGCCAGGTTGTACCAATTAGTTACAGCCTCAGGTAATGCCAATGGACAACATAGGGGCCTGGACACATTCCTCTAGTCTAAATGGCATTGTGATGTATCTTGGACGCACCACACATGGGGAAAAGAAAATGTTGTACTTCGTGGTGGTCAAAAAGAGATACAGAATATCTTTGAAGAAATCTTTTTGAAATCTTTATGACACATGATTTGAATGTAGTTTTGAACCAGGATTAATTTTCTTCTCTCGGAGATTCCACTCAAAGATGTCACTTTTCCTACTGTTTCCCCCTGGATTTCCAGAAATATTGCAAGGGGAAAAAACGGTTATATAGATGGTCCCTCCTGCCGGTGGTTTCCTATACAAACTTAAATGTAAATAGACTGTTACTGTGTGTGTAGCATAGAGCAGCATTTCTAAGCCTTAGCGGGGCTTGGTTGTGTACTGTTGATGTAACATGGCAGCGTGTGGACCGTTAATTCTCGCATACAAGCCTAACTGGTGTATAAGTCACCCCCTTAAAGCCACACGGGGGTGTGATTTTGATGAGTTTAGTACTGTAGTATACATCTAAAAACTTGCGTATAAGTTGCACCCCGACTCTGGGCCAATCCTATAAGCCACACTAGCTATATAGCGATCTGACTCACGTACGAGCCACAAGAAAATAATTTCCGGTACTGTTTATGTTGGCACTGTGCTGTACTGTAGGATGTAGGGCAGGCAGAAATACACCTCACTGTAGGGTAGAGTGTATATACCTCCACATGGAGGACAAAACCACAGCTGGGGGTCAGAGTCAACACCTGACATAGACTACCTACACAGGTACCACAATACACAGACACACCTGACATACACACACACACATACACCTGACATACCCACACAGGTACCACAATACACACACACACACACACACACACACACACACACACCTGACATACACACACAGGTACCACAATACACACACACACACACACACACACACACCTGACATACCCACACAGGTACCACAATACACACACACACACACACACACACACACACACACCTGACATACCCACACAGGTACCACAATACACACACACACACACACACACACACACACACACCTGACACACCCACACAGGTACCACAATACACACACACACACACACACACACACACCTGACATACCCACACAGGTACCACAATACACACACACACACACACACACACACACACACACCTGACATACCCACACAGGTACCACAATACACACACACACACACACACACACACACACACACCTGACACACCCACACAGGTACCACAATACACACACACACACACACACACACACACACACACACACCTGACATACCCACACAGGTACCACAATACACACACACACACACACACACACACACACACACACCTGACACACCCACACAGGTACCACAATACACACACACACACACACACACACACACACACACCTGACATACCCACACAGGTACCACAATACACACACACACACACACACACACACCTGACACACCCACACAGGTACCACAATACACACACACACACACACACACACACACCTGACACACACACACACACACACACAGGTACCACAATACACACACACACACACACACACACGCACACCTGACATACCCACACAGGTACCACAATACACACACATACCTGACATACACACACACTCACACACCTGACATACACACACACACACCTGCCATACCCACACAGGTACCACAATACACACACACACATACACCTGATATACCCACACATGTACCACAATACACACACACACACACACACACACCTGCCATACCCACACAGGTATCACAATACACATACCCACACAGGTACCACAATACACACACACACATACACCTGATATACCCACACATGTACCACAATACACACACACACACACACACACACCTGACATACCCACACAGGTACCACAATACACACACACACACACACCTGCCATACCCACACAGGTATCACAATACACATACCCACACAGGTACCACAATACACACACACACACACACACACACACACACACCTGACATACCCACACAGGTACCACAATACACAGACAACAACAGGGTCTCTCTCTAGTGTAGTCAGGCTGTTTAGGAAGACCATTAGACCTTTAAAAAATCATGGTGCATCAAAGGTGTCATTATGTCCAGCTCCACGTATTCTCTTACACGTAGAAGTAAGTTAATCTCAGAGATGTCAAGTTTCCAGCTTTTGTAAGAATTCTTGCTTTCTCACACAAGTTTCTAATCTATTATCTAAGTATCTAATGATGTGTAATAATATTACTACAGAAGGTTGGCAGATATTGTAAGATCCTGCATTCCTTGACAACTTCCTGAAGATTTCCTGTCTAGGAAGTTGGGACTGCCTGCTCTGTCTCTGTGCATATCAACCACAACCAATTTCCTAATGTGGTGTAATTTGTATTCAGTAGGTACCACATCAGAAATCTGAATATGCACCCATTCTCAATATTGATACAAAGAATCTGTTTCTACCTGGACTGAATATGTGTTGATAGGGGAATGATGTTCAGTACTGAAGGCTCAAGCCAGGAAATGGGACAAAGGGACAATCAATTTTACATCGGTGTACATATACTTGCTTTGGCTCAATAGGGTAAAAAGAGCTTGAAATGCCTCAATAGCTAGAAATCATGCATTACAAATAGTAATAGTATATGAATAAAACATGATACTATATTCCATATCAAATATATTGGCTCTGTTTTCAGATGAAAGAACATTAGCTATCTTTTGAAAAAAGTAGGGGACATGGCCCGATAGTATTTTTGCGGCTATCCATTTTATGGATTCGATCTTCCATAGATGTGGTCACTGCTCTATTGGGCAAGCAGCATATATAAATATCTGTCCTACTGCGAGGCAGACTACCACTATTTGTTGATGACTCCTTGCTAACTTTAGTAAGTCCCATAGAATACCATGTACGCCTGGACTTAAAACAAATCAATCAATCAACCAACATGTATAATGTACTTACAAGTATCAGTCACTTAGACTTATGTTATGTTTGTGTGTTTGCAGGAGAAGCTGACGGAGGCCGGGGAATGGGACGCGGAGACACTCAAGACACGCATGGACCAGGTACCAGAACACCAGCCGGTAGTCAGCATGGAGGCTGCATCCACACTGCAGGAAGCTGACCATGAGGCTCCCGGCATGTCGCGTGAGTACAGCATCACGTAATAAGGGTCAATAATAGGAATAGAGATTATTGGGAATCCAGATGTTAGACCACTCTGAGAAAAAAGATTTCTTGCCACTGTGCATGTCAGAATGATACGATTTGCAGAAATTGCTTTATTTCTATTTTTTAAATATTTTTGATGAAAATAAAACATGTTCAAAAAAGGACAAATATGGGCATTTTATTCTCAAGTTAAAGATTGTGCTAACCCCACAGTCAGATACAAAAGACACAGCTCTGTGCTAATATGGATATAGAAGACACAGCTCTGTGCTAACCCCACACTAAGCCTCACACAGTCAGATATAGAAGACACAGCTCTGTGCTAACCCCACACTAAGCCTCACACAGTCAGATATAGAAGACACAGCTCTGTGCTAACCCCACACTAAGCCTCACACAGTCAGATATAGAAGACACAGCTCTGTGCTAACCCCACACTAAGCCTCACACAGTCAGATATAGAAGACACAGCTCTGTGCTAACCCCACACTAAGCCTCACACAGTCAGATATAGAAGACACAGCTCTGTGCTAACCCCACACTTAGCCTCACACAGTCAGATATAGAAGACACAGCTCTGTGCTAACCCCACACTTAGCCTCACACAGTCAGATATAGAAGACACAGCCCTGTGCTAACCCTATACTAAAGCCTCTACCTCTAAATACCTCAGTTGCCCCCAGGATGTCAGCATGGTTACAGCGTGGTTTAAGTGGACACTAATCCACCATTAATGCTGCAGGATGTAAGATAATCCTCACAGACCCCCCCCCCCCAGACAGGGTGTGTGTCTAGGTGTTCTGGTCTCAGTTACACAGCTCTGTTAACAGTGGCAGCTCTGAACCTCCTCTAAGGTCTGGCTGTAAACTAGCATACCCTACCTCCTACACTCTAATAAAGGGAATAGCAAACAGTTTTATTATCCTAAATTAAACAAATAAATTATCATGTAGATGTGGCTTTATTTTTGCCGAAAAACAAACATATATGCAAAATTTGAAAATCCCGCCCATCCCAGGGGTTGGAGGGGTTGAAATCTTTCATGCATGTGCCCTTTTTACATACATATAGTAACACAAAGGCTGAAATGCTTTCCCCCATCTCCACCCCTTTGACCCAGTCCCCACGCAGGTAATAAATGGCTACTTCTTTACAATTGGACTAGAGAGTTTGGGTACGTACAGATGTCCACATTGCTTCCAGGTGGGGCCCGGTTCCCTCAGGTCAGTAGTATCAACCCGGGTCAGTCCGGGGACCAGAGAATTGCTGCC
Source organism: Harmothoe impar (assembly GCA_947462335.1). Classification (NCBI taxonomy): domain Eukaryota; kingdom Metazoa; phylum Annelida; class Polychaeta; order Phyllodocida; family Polynoidae; genus Harmothoe; species Harmothoe impar. Next base: position 108,026,335 of record OX381705.1, on the reverse strand, counting down.
ATCTTGAACTGGAAGTCTGCCCCGCTACATGATGTCTTATGATGACATGGACGCCGGGCATGTTGTAACCATGGCAACAGGACATTTCCTGTAGGATATTAGGCAGGTGCCGGGGGGCGTATTTCTGTGACTGCCCTGTCCATGGCTGATCACTGCTGAAGGCAGCCATTTTGTCTACAGGAAATGTCTCTGAGGCAGTCAATCCTTTACTTTCATATAAAACATTATAGTACATGCGATGATCTTACATTCCCCCCAATGCGCCTTCCACCCTGGAGTCTGTTACAGCCCTATGGTGGCCATAGGGGAAGGGGAATGGGGGGGGGGGGGGCTGCAGAGGGCTTCATCATGTAGATTGCTTATATCCCATATCTAACCAATCATGGACAGCATGATGCCTCGATGCTCATTTTCATTTGGCATCACGATACGCTCATGCTGCATTGATGCATCATGCCAGCCCAAGTGTATCAAACATGGGGTGTCGCCATGATGCATAACTGCAGTACTGGCGAGTTACTCACCAGAGCTGCATTCAAAGACCAGTTGATAAGGTGCATTAAAGCACTATGCAGTCCTCAAAGGGCTAATTGAGATGAGGACAGATAACATGGCATTTTGCCTGCTTAGATCCATCATCTGTAATGAGGCACCGCGTGTAGTCTCAGACATCTTAGTATGTACCACTGACCAGCCTGCTGCATTAGGGACTGATCATCCCTTAACATCTTGGGGCAGGGGGAGGGGGTTGCTGGATTTGGGCAGGGAATAAAAAGATTTGGACCCCGAGGAACCAAAGAGATGTTGGTGTGACTGAGCAAAAATCCACGCACCCCTCCTTGTTAAAATATGACCACTCCCTTAGAGCTATCAATGTAACAAGGACGATCCAAGGATGGCAGTGGATACTGGTAAGACTACTGATGCCCCCTACGTAATAACGTAATAGTATACTCTCTGAAACTTTCTGCCATTCCCCATGGCCCTCTGACAGCAGGTACAGCTCTCATACCCACAAACATTGCCTTTTCTCATTTACAACTCAACGGCCAATGTTGCTGGAGTCGAGCCCCAGAAGCGAATTGTGCACATTCTGACATTAGGTCCCGGTACACCACAAGTCTTCGTATAGGCTGGAAGTAATTCTTACATTAGGTCCTTGCACATCACAGGCCTTAGCATACGCGGGAAGTAATCCTTATATTAGGTCATTGGACATCACAGGCTTTAGTATATGGCCAGAAGTAATTATTACATTAGGTCCTGGTACACCATAAGTCTTAGTATAGGCCGGAAGTAATTCTTACATTAGGTCCTTGCACATCACAGGCCTTACTATAGGCCGGAAGCAATCCTTACATTAGGTCTTGGTATAGTTCATGCTAACAAACACCGCCTTTTCTCGTTTACAGCTCAGCGGCCGATGTCGCTGGAGTCGACCCCCAAGAAGCGGATCGTGCCCAACATGGAGCTACTCCAAGACGTGCACGATGACTCGGGAGTTGCCCACGCCTCTGTCAGCAGCTCAGAGGGTGAGCCACTCGAGTCGTTTGAGGACCTTCACACGCCCGACGACCTCAACACTCCCGAGGCACTCGGAGACTCCATCTTTGAGGGAGAACTCGACTGGGAGGACAGTGAGTAGTGTTTATATAAATAGTTTTAGTGTAAGGCTTATCAGGCACACTGAACAACAGTTTTAGTCCTTTTGGAATGCAAAGTTATGTCTTAGTGTATACACTTAACAGAAATATCAGTTTGTCAATATGTTTAACACCGTACACTGCTAGGCACAGACATGTAGCTAGAGACACATCCACAACAAATAGAACCATGTTTGACACCTTCAAAATCTTATTTTGCAATTTTTGTCTGTGCTTGAACATTTTTGTTGAGTGATTGAATTCTTGTGTTTTCACCTATTAGAGCAGAAAAAAGCGAAAGCAAAAGGTAGGTGAAAAGTGAAGGTCATGTGACCTGACCTTGCTGTTGTCACACTGTAACTGGATATTAACCTGGTGGTGGGTCTTGGTGTAGGAGGGGCACCTCTGTAACTATGGTAACCAGATCTAATCTAATCAGTTCTGTAACTATGGTGACCAGATCTGTGCTGCTGTAGTAATCAGGTCTGTAACTATGGTGACCAGATCTGTGCTGCTGTAGTAATCAGGCCTGTAACTATGGTAACCAGATCTGTGCTGCTGTAGTAATCAGGTCTGTAACTATGGTAACCAGATCTGTGCTGCTGTAGTAATCAGGTCTGTAACTATGGTAACCAGATCTGTGCTGCTGTAGTAATCAGGTCTGTAACTATGGTAACCAGATCTGTACTGCTGTAGTAATCAGGTCTGTAACTATGGTGACCAGATCTGTGCTGCTGTAGCAATCAGGTCTGTAACTATGGTGACCAGAGCTGTGCTGCTGTAGTAATCAGGTCTGTAACTATGGTAACCAGATCTGTGCTGCTGTAGCAATCAGGTCTGTAACTATGGTAACCAGATCTGTGCTGCTGTAGTAATCAGGTCTGTAACTATGGTAACAAGATCTGTGCTGCTGTAGCAATCAGGTCTGTAACTATGGTGACCAGAGCTGTGCTGCTGTAGTAATCAGGTCTGTAACTATGGTAACCAGATCTGTGCTGCTGTAGTAATCAGGTCTGTAACTATGGTGACCAGATCTGTGCTGCTGTAGTAATCAGGTCTGTAACTATGGTTACCAGATCTGTGCTGCTGTAGTAATCAGGTCTGTAACTATGGTAACCAGATCTGTGCTGCTGTAGTAATCAGGTCTGTATCTATGGTGACCAGATCTGTGCTGCTGTAGTAATCAGGTCTGTAACTATGGTAACCAGATCTGTGCTGCTGTAGTAATCAGGTCTGTAACTATGGTAACCAGATCTGTACTGCTGTAGTAATCAGGTCTGTAACTATAGTGACCAGATCTGTGCTGCTGTAGTAATCAGGTCTGTAACTATGGTAACCAGATCTTTGCTGCTGTAGTAATCAGGTCTGTAACTATGGTTACCAGATCTGTGCTGCTGTAGTAACCAGGTCTGTAACTATGGTAACCAGATCTGTGCTGCTGTAGTAATCAGGTCTGTATCTATGGTGACCAGATCTGTGCTGCTGTAGTAATCAGGTCTGTAACTATGGTAACCAGATCTGTGTTGCTGTAGTAATCAGGTCTGTAACTATGGTGACCAGAGCTGTGCTGCTATAGTAATCAGGTCTGTAACTATGGTAACCAGATCTGTGCTGCTGTAGTAATCAGGTCTGTAACTATGGTAACCAGATCTGTGCTGCTGTAGTAATCAGGTCTGTAACTATGGTGACCAGATCTGTGCTGCTGTAGTAATCAGGTCTGTAACTATGGTAACCAGATCTGTGCTGCTGTAGTAATCAGGTCTGTAACTATGGTAACCAGATCTGTGCTGCTGTAGTAATCAGGTCTGTAACTATGGTAACCAGATCTGTGCTGCTGTAGTAATAAGGTCTGTAACTATGGTGACCAGATCTGTACTGCTGTAGTAATCATATTACTGGTGTAATCCCCTTCACAGCTCAGAACTCTGACTATGTTAACTCTAGATATCTAAATCTTATATGGTAACCTAACCTTTATAACTGTGACAACTAAAGCTCTCCTTGTTGGGGCTGACATGTCCATAGAGTTGTCCTACAGAGATGCATTGCACTTAAACCTAAGTTTATGTACAGCACACAATACTACATGAAAATTCTACTGTAAGAAATAATGACACATAGCACTTTAGTTTGCAAAGAATTAACTCTCATTGCTTATTTCACACACATCCAATCTAGCAAGTAATCCTCAAAAAGACTACTATTGTGGCTGTAAAGCCTTTGATGTAAAAGTTCCTAAACAGACATTACCAAAACTCAAAGAGGGGAGACCTGTGCAGGCCTGCAGCATGATTGGTTTCCTTGGTGATCTGACCTTGGTGATTGCAGTTTTTGAGGTGCCCGGGGACGTGCGGAGATGACAAGCAGATTGATGCGTCTGATGGTGGTGGTGGCCACTTATTGTCATGGGGGGGAGGGGGCATCAACAGAGGCATTGCTGGGGCATGAGGCATGATCCTGGTAGGAATTGTCAATTTATAAAGCAGAATATAGGACATGCTTGTTGTTCTAAATCTCATCTCCTGAATTGAACTTCAATTTCACAAATGGGATTTGGCTGAGGGGATAAAGATGGTAGCGTCCATATTTATTCAAATATTGTTTCCGCTAGTCATGAACCCTGTGCACACATAAAATAGGCAATGCAAGTTCACAAAGGTCAACCGACTTAAAGCTTCTACTGAACAGCTCAGTAATAGAGTAGTGTGCAACATACAGTTAGTGTAGATGCAGCCTGCTTACTGCCTTTAGCTAACAGTTGTTAATAACATTGATCAGCAGTTAACAGGGGCAGGATCGGGTACAGTTTGTGACTACAGGACTGCCCAGTGGTACACTGGTACAGCACTAACAGCTTCCTACTCTACTGAGGCCTCTCTCTGCTACACTCATTAGTGCATGCATAGACTGCAGCAGGGCATGTGTAATATGACAAGGATGGTAGTAGGAATAACATATTAAAAACAGAACAGTTGTAGTCCTTAACTGGACAATCAAGGCAGGATTAAAACAAACAAACCATGAAGCAGATGGTCTTAGTCCTGATAGAGTAATGAGGTTTGTCTTTTATGTTGTAAGGTTGTAGCTTTATACAATGACACACATACAGTCCCCTGTGCATCTAACCCTTTAAGGACAGCAGGATGCCTCCAGGGAACTAACCCTTGTTTGATCATGATGCACCAATGCAGGGAGGGGAGGGGGGAGCACATCATTATGCACCAATGCCACTACTGTATTAGTGCATAATGACAACCGTTCAGGAGTATCTGAACCCCATAGAACGGGCACCGGTTGCACCGGTGAGTTACTCACCAGTACTCAACTAAAAGGGGCATGTTGTATTTAAGCACTGTTCAGGCATTAGAGGGTTAGACATGAACTAGGTGCTGCCCCCAGTACAGGTAGACATAGATCAGCCGTCCCTATAGCAGCACGCGCTGCCCGGGCTGAGGCCTTGTTATCCTAATGACCGACTCACCTGGACCACTTCTGCCTCACCACACTCAATCTATTTTTGCTATAAGTCAAATATTCCCCTCTTAAGTCCAATCCGACTTATAGGTGAGGTTTTGAAAAAGTAAAATTATTCAGGGGCTGAAAAATGGTTAACTTTTATACAGTAAAATACACCATTCAGGGATTTATTTTACATATAAGACTTAATACAATATGCCCTTTGTCATCATTATGAATCAATGCAGCCCTGGCGAGTAACTCACCATTCAAGCAGGGGTTTTATTGTCATTCCGCGATCAAGTAAAAAAGCCACATTGGCTCTAAGAGTCAAGTGACCCCTCTCTGACTCAGGTGAAAGATAGAAATAATGAGATATATCCTAAAGTACTACAACTGTACTTGTTACTAGAGGTGTAATACATCCTGCATGGTCAGCTCCCCCCCCCCCCTATCTGTGGTAGAAGTGTTCCCTATGGGAGGTGTTCCCCAACCAGTTCTTCTGTGAGAAAAGTACATCCTCAGGGGGCTAGAGGTTCTGCCAAATCAGAAGCAGACATGCAGATTATTCAATCTCAAATGTTTTTAAGTAAGAATCAATGTTAATGTTAGCAAGTTAATGTCTTTGTTCCAGTGAGTATGTTTTGAAGCATATATTATATTGTATTGTCATTCTCCAATGTGTACTCAGGCTTGTTATGTTGTACATGCCCTCTCCCCCCTGATACATGTATGTCTAGTCCTACACTGACACATTGTGGGAATGTTCCCTTACAGCTGATGTGCTCCCCCCTACCCTCCTCCAGCCTCCGACTATACCAGCTGCAGAGGGTCTGTCTGACCTCTCAGGTTCCCCTAATGACTCCTTATAGAGGACCCTCTCCCTGGATGCTGAGTCATGATGCCTCTATACCTACAGGGACATGGCTCTCAGCTTCTCTGCGGCCATTCACCAGCTCTGTAGACATTCCTTTTATAGCCTCAACAAACTGGTCTGCCCATTCACCAACCCCCGATGTAGGACTTTCTAGCAGTAAAGCCACACTCCCTATTCACATGATGGTGTCTATAGAAAATGCTACCTTCTATACTTTGTCCTTTCCAGCACCAATTTATCTGATATGCAGTCTCAAGGTCATTTAACACACTGTCATTAACTTAAGGTTATTACTTCAAGGACATTAATTGAAGGTCATTGTCTTAAGATCATTATCAACTTACAGTCATTAACTACACTGAGGCCCCTGCCTCAATACCACTCTCTAAGATCCAATAACAGTACTAGATTTATAAGATAATGTCATTAACCTTGGACTCTCAGTGATTGTGACCTTTACCTGTGTTGCTAGGTGACGGGTCGGAGGATGTCCCAGTGGACCCGATCCCGGAGTACTCAGCTCGGGAGGAGTTTGAGGACGAGAAGAATTGGCGAAGCGTGACGGTCGGGGACCGGCAGTTCCGGATAGACATGAAGGTCATCGAGCCTTACAAGAAGGTCCTCTCCCACGGAGGTAGGTGTCAGCCCTGTAAGAGCTTTAACCCTGTAAGGGCTTTAACCCTGTAAGGGCTTTAACCCTGTAAGGGCTTTAACCCTGTAAGGGCTTTAACCCTGTAAGGGCAGCATTCATAATATCACACTTTAAGGACAAATCTAAATCTTTTCATAAACTAGTATTACGTTTCTAATATGGCAGGAAAATCTCATTTTTTCTCAGTATTTCAGGCAATTTTTTATCAGAGATGCCTCACAGTCCATTTGTTAGATTGCGCTCGGGTCACGACTTGGCGAGGAACACAGAGACTGAGTTACAAACTGAATAAAGAGAGGATATTAAACCTTAAAAGATGGCATAGTCCTTAAAGCACTATGCATGAGCTCAATGCAGCATGCACGCCATCTGGGGTTTATACATCCCTGAGGTGTTGGCATGATGTTTAATAACAGATAGAGACAGTAGTTTTATATTTCACTGTCCATTCTGTGTTTTCAGGTTACTACGGCGACGGCTTTAACGCCATCCTTATATTCGCGGGTTGTTACCTTCCGGATAAGAGAAGACGAGACTACCATTACGTCATGGACAACCTCTTCCTGTAAGTATAGCACTGTTTGAACAACCAGCTGACCCTCTAAGGGCAGCACAATGCTGTAATGTCCTCATCCTGGTCCTGTTTTGATAACCTTTTAACCCTCTAAGGGCAGCGCAATGCTGTAATGCCACACATTGCCTTTAGAGTCTACTGACCAGGGCTGCATCCATGCATCATGCTGACCATGAGTGGTCAGCATGATCAACTTATCCTTTTTAACCCAATAGGGTAGGCATGATGCATGAATGCAGGCCTGGTGAGCTGCTTGCAGGGCTGCATGAATGCATCATGCCGACCATTAAGGAGTGTATCAGCACAGTAGGACTGGTATGAAGCTGGGATGCATTCATGCATCATGACAATAAAGGTATTAAGGTATTAAAGCACCCATTTGTTGGCATGATGCACAAATGCAGCAGCTCCTGCTGGGTTGATGCCTTCTCAAAACACCAGATAGTTGCTCAACACAACGGCATCATGCCAACAAATTGAGGCATCACGGATATTCTGCATTTCCTTTTTCTGCATTTCTGCATTTCTACTTTGCCCATTTGTAACCGATGACCCCAAGTTCTGACGCTGAATAAAAGGATAACAACACCAATCCATGTCCTGAATACCCATTTGTTAATATCCATGACGAGGACGTTTTTGGACTTTTTACCTTTTTAAATTGCATTTAGATGAAAAGGTTGAAAAAACCTGGATCGCCATTCCATGATGGCAGATTGCTGGGTCCACAAATCCATCCTTTTGTTTCAAAAGGTCTTTCAGCGGAACAATATGATTTTATTTCTCTTGTGTCTTTGTGACCTCTGTGTGTGTTTTATACAGATATGTACTGAGCACCTTGGGGCTGCTCGTTGTGGTAGAAGACTACAGACTTATATCTCTGTGTGTGTTTTATACAGATACGTACTGAGTACCTTGGAGCTGCTCGTGGTGGTAGAAGACTACAGACTTATATCTCTTTGTTTTATACAGATAAGTACTGAGTACCTTGGAGCTGCTCGTGGTGGTAGAAGACTACAGACTTATATCTCTGTGTTTTATACAGATACGTACTGAGCACGTTGGAGCTGCTCGTGGTGGTAGAAGACTACAGACTTATATCTCTGTGTGTGTTTTATACAGATACGTACTGAGCACCTTGGAGCTGCTCGTGGTGGTAGAAGACTACAGACTTATATCTCTGTGTTTTATACAGATACGTACTGAGCACCTTGGAGCTGCTCGTGGTGGTAGAAGACTACAGACTTATATCTCTGTGTGTGTTTTATACAGATACATACGGAGCACCTTGGAGCTGCTCGTGGTGGTAGAAGACTACAGACTTATATCTCTGTGAGTGTTTTATACAGATACGTACTGAGCACCTTGGGGCTGCTCGTGGTGGTAGAAGACTACAGACTTATACCTCTGTGTGTGTTTTATACAGATACGTACTGAGTACCTTGGAGCTGCTCGTGGTGGTAGAAGACTACCGACTTATACCTCTGTGTTTTATACAGATACGTTCTGAGCACCTTGGAGCTGCTCGTGGTAGAGGACTACATGGTGGTTTACTTCCACGGAGCCACACCCAAACAGCGCATGCCTTCCCTGCGCTGGCTGAAGCGCTGCTACGAGATGATCGACAGGCGGCTACGGAAAAACCTCAAGAGTTTACTTATCGTACATCCCACGCTATGGATCAAGACAATTATGACATTGACAAAGCCATTTATTAGGTGAGTATTTATTCCAGTTTTTTAGTGTATATTAGAAAATATAATGTTGTGCATAGACTTTTTTGTTATAATTGAATCCTATCGAAATTTAGCTTGATTTGAGTAATTCTAATTGAAAGAAGACCTCATTCTTTTTAAAGTCACTTTACTAGCTCTACATTTACTATGGGTCGCTACACTCCCATAGAGTTGGCATGACACTTGAATTCAGCACTGGTGAGTTACTCATGATGACCAAGGGCATACTTAATGATGCAGCCCATAAAAGGGTTTAATACATTCATTCCTCATTGAGCTATATGATACATACCCACTCATCACCAAACCTTTTCCATATTGAAGACCTGCCTGTGCATTTTTTGAAGGCTCAACAGAAAATGGAAAGGCAGACACTGGAAAACCAATATTTATAGAGTAAGAAAAGAGGATAGAAGGGCAATAAGATGCTACATTGCCAACTTCGGTGCATCACGAGTAAATCTATTGTGTCAACACCAACCACTTGGCCTCCAGCGCCTGCCAATATCTGCCCACTTTTAGGCACTACTATATGGATGGTCAATGTAGTCTGTACACCAGTGCCCATTGGATGTCCTGCCTAGGTCTTCTATTTGATAGGACCCGCCATGTTTGGTCTGACTGAAAAATATGACCTTGACTTATGTACAGTAGCAGAGACCATTAGAAAATCATAACAAAATCCACCATAAAATATTGTAGGTAACATATGAGTAAAGCTCAGTCAAATTCAAGAGCACCCAGCTCAATATATTGTCTGTGAAAATGGTTCTTTTTGGTGAGGCTAAGTCATGGAAAGTCAAGGAATTCTAATCTGAATTTTTGTCATTTCCTTATCTTCTCTGGATTTTTGTTATGCCCGATGAAGATGTTAATAGCTTGTCTTCACCACATTGAATACAGATTATTCAAATAGACCCAGGATCAAAGAGGATATGATGATGTAATTAAGGGAATACAAGGGTTTGGGAGGAGGGGAAGGATCTATAAAACTTCAATATAAATAAGATACTAGATTATCTGTACTAGAGCACATCAGCCCTTTGAGGTTCCCAAATGTAAGCATACTTTGTATAAAAGCCAACTACAAAGTAGAGTCGGTTAACGTCAACTACAGTATTCTCAGGCTCGGGTCGGAGAGTTGTTAAGGAGAGTGAAGCACAGGGGATTCGCTGTGGGACTAGGGCTGCAAGGACTGAGACTTAGCGGGGCAGTGATTGGGCAGAAGTCGGCCCCCGTGGGAGGCCGGAACGTGGCACTACGTAGGACTACCTGGGAGCGGGGGGATTACAGCGTAGGTCGCACGGATTAGACAGTGACGACACAGGCAGAGACAGGGATTAACTCTGTAAGGGCTGCAGGGTGCTTTAATGTAACCCTGTAAGGGCAGCATGCTGCTTTAATGTAACCCTGTAAGGGCTACAGGCTGCTTTAATGTAACCCTGTAAGGGCTGCATGCTGCTTTAATGTAACCCTGTAAGGGCTACAGGCTGCTTTAATGTAACCCTGTAAGGGCTGCAGGCTGCTTTAATGTAACCCTGTAAGGGCTGCAGGCTGCTTCAATGTAACCCTGTAAGGGCAGCAGGCTGCTTTAATGTAACCCTGTAAGGGCAGCACAGTGCTTTAATGTAACCCTGTAAGGGCAGTACGGTGCTTTAATGTAACCCAGTAAGGGCAGCGTACTGCTTCAATGTAACCCTGTAAGGGCTGCAGGATGCTTTAATGTGCCCCTTATCCCCATGATGTGTGAATACAGCTCTGACAAGTAACTCCCCAGGCTGCATTGATGCATCATGATGTCACTACAGGAGGATATCTACCCTGTAGATTTGGCACGATGAATTAATGCAGCATGGGCGAGTTACTCACCAGGTCTACATTCATGCATCGTGACCAAGAAGGTCTAGTACATTAAAGCACTATTCTACCTCACCAGGGCTAACAAAGGTTTAATTATGGGTCATGGGAGGTTTTGAATGAAAGCATTTTTTTATTCAGAGCTCAGACTCTGCTTTATTAGATGGTTAGAGAAGTTGAATAGGAATAGTTGTATTGTTGGAGGTCATTGAAGGACAGCTTTTTGAAACAACTCAACTGCATTTTGCATTTTCCAAATATTGGACAGGGCATTACTAATGACATTGGGTACCATTGGTTTGTGTGAATAACAGTACGTTGGCTGTGTTATCAGCTGTTTAAAGGGATTACCCAGTGTTAAAATTTAATCCCTACCAGCATACTAGTTTAAGTCTATACTACATGGATCGCTGGATTATGTATTCTTTTTTGACTATAATGAAAAACGGCCCACGATGTGATTTTATGGTCAAATAAAATAATTAAACTACAAAGTACAATTCCTCTAAATTCTAGGCTGAATGAAATTAATACAACTCACAGATACACCATGAGCCTTAGTATAGGCCTGAGTATATGGACCCAATTGCTATTACCTAGCTTGGGTTCTATCCCCCTTTTTTCCATCTTTCCTCCTCTATACTTCTCAACTCCTATTCTTCTATTCTGAAGAACTATCATTATTATTATTATTATTATTATTATTATTATTATTATTGTATGTACATATACATACTAACTATTAAATGGCCTTTGTGTCAATAGTTTAATACCAAATTATAACCTATGTCTTTATAAAGAAAAGTTAGGTATGTATAACAGGAATCCACGCCATACATGGCTGTGTTTCCCTGTTATGATATTCATACAAGGCTATAAATGCCTTTATTACCTCCGCTCATCGGAAATGCTGGTGATTGTAGTAATACGACCTTCTAGGCCATAGCAATCCTGCCAGGATAAATAAAAGAAATTACAATACAATACAAGGTACAATACATTAGGTCCTGGTACAGCACAAGCTTTGTATAGGCCAGAAGTAATTCTTACATTAGGTTCTGGTACACCACAAGCCTAAGTAGAGGTCCAAAGTAATTCTTACATTAGGCCCTCTTACACTACAAGCCTTAGTTCAGGCCAGAGGTATTTCTTACATTAGGTCCTCTTACACTACAAGCCTTAGTATAGGCCAGAAGTATTTCTTACATTAAGTCCTGGTACACCACGAGCCTTATTATAGGCCTGAGGTAATTCTTACATTAGGTCCTTGTACAGCACAAGCCTAAGTATAGGTCCAAAGTAATTCTTACATTAGGTCCTCTTACACCACAAGCCTTAGTATGGACCAGAAGTAATTCTTACATCAGGTCCTGGTACACCACAAGCCTTAGTATAGGCCAGAAATAATTCTTACATTAAACCATTGTCTAATTGCCTTTTTCTCGTTGCAGTTCTAAGTTCTCGTCCAAGTTGAAATACGTGCGGGGGTTGAAGGAGTTAGCAGAGGCAGTCCCCATGGAGTACATCTTTGTACCAGACGAGATCAAAATGTAGGTTTATCTAACTAGTCTCAAACTGAACTAAACCATCAGGAGTTAGGGTTAAATTTAGTGAATAGAAAGCTTTGGGAGATATCCATAAGAAAAATAAAAGATGTCCCATTACTTTCTATGATATTAATGCAGGAGATAACTAAGCATGTGATAAATATAAGGCAGTTCTAAGGAAGTTTTAATCATACAATACTTTAGAAATCAATATAAGGGGCTCACATCTGATAGTTGTTAAACCATTGGAAAGTAGCAGATTATAAGCAATAGAATGCTTTTTATATATAATGATAAACCTGTTAATGTAGATACATAATTAAGAAATCAATATAAAGGATTTTAGTTGATCTAGGTGGCCTAAAACATCCATGATATTGTAAGAAGTAACAACTAAATAACATCACCGCATGTACCGTATTCAACATAATAAGCGCCCCCCCCCCCCTTTTTAGGGGCAATTTTAGGTTAGAAGAAAGGCTTGATCTTCATGAGTAAATTAAACTCTCAAGTACTTAAAACCAGGGTGCTTATTAATAGGATATAGTAAGCAGTATATGTTATACCTTGTTGTAAGTTGTACCTTGTGAGTTAAGTTAAGGATCCTTTTCAGGTTTGACGATGCCAAGTTTAGACATACACAACAGCCCGCTGCCACATGAGGAAAGGTAACAGTGTATTCAGTATTTAAGGACAACATAATGAATTAATGTATCATACCCTAGGTCATCATGATGCATGAATGCAGCCCTGGGGAGTAACGCGCCAGTGCTGCATCCAAGCATCATGCCAACCTTACAGCGTTGAGACACTGCTGAAGGGTCGACATGATGCACCAATGCAACACCAGGAAGTTACTCACCAGGGCTGCAGTGGTGCATCATGGTAACAATTGTTGCCTTTCACCGACATGCGTCCAATGTCTCTATGTACTTCATGAATGTGGCCTGGTTACAGTTTAACTTACAGCTACGTTCAGCTCGTTAAAACGGACTAATATGAAGGTTGTCCTTAGTAAGCGGGTTAGGATACAAGTTACATGAAATAGTTTACTAAGTCATTCTTAACATTTTAAGTGAATCCATGATATTATCAACGCAGGATAGAGCCTTGTAAAATACTTCATAAGTGTATGTAGTACAAGCCAAGATTATAGTCACATCACAGCATAGTGCTGCGACACATTTTACCCTGTAGTCCCCATGATACATGAGCGCAGCACTGGTGAATTACAGTACTGCATCATTGCATCATGATAATAGATAAACATGAACTTTGACGCATCGCCAAGTTTGTTAACATTAGATATAATGATTTGTTTGTTGATTACCATGAGGCCTTATGACATGAATCACCATTATACAATAACAGGGAGATGTCATTTTGGAATTTCCCCTAATATTCAAACCCACATTTCATCTGTGCCTTAACTTAAAACTGATGTTTTCAGATATCAGGAGGAGATGGAGGAACTGGAGAAGATGTCCAAAGAGGAGAGAAAGGAGAAGGAGAAGAGAGACAAGAAACTGAAGAAGGAGGAGCAGAAACAGCAGAAGAAAAAGAAGAAGCAGAAGAAGTAGAGACTATCCAGGAATATCTGCCCCTGCTACAGGGTCTATCTGTGCACACCGGGGGCCGAACAAAGATGGCGTCACATTGGCTGGACCAACACGCTGCACAGCGTAGAACCTTTTCCGTTTCCAACATCAATACTTCTTTCTGCGGACTGCAGTTTTACTCCAAGTGCAGATATTGATGATGTATGATTAATTGATGTCAATACGGCAATGGATGTACCTGAGTTGCCTGTCTGTATATATATACATATATGTGGGATTCCCCAGTGGTGGCGGCCATCTTGGCATGCTGGTTGCTGCAGTGTATCAGCGGGTGACCAGCGCCCCTATCAGGGTGAGGTGTCCCTATACCAGGTGCTGTGTCTGGGTGAAGTGGCTGTTCCTACACCTCCTACATGTACACCTATATCATAGACATAACCCGTTATTGGGTCCTCCCTACGCTATGGACAAGTAGATCCGGAGGATGTATCACTACGCCCTGTGTATACTGCCACATCATGCCCACCCAGCGGGGTGGAGACTTTCGGCAATGTTTCCTGGGATTATAAAGGTCATAGATTCTGTTCGGCAATGACCACGAGAAGAAATACATATACAAAATATACTGATTCTCAGTGCTCCAGGAAATGGTGTAATATGGTGTGAGAGGCTTTCTGGATATGTTTATGTATTCTGGAGAGCCCTTTTATATTTGATTTGGATGATGAGCTTTTGAACATAGGCTGGTATGTTATCTATATGTTACAAATAAAGTTAAAATGGCCAGAGATGAACTATCATTGCCTTAGGACAAATGAAATAGCATTTACCCTTGTGTTGAATTACCTTGCAGAATATGGTACCATGCTTAGTTTATTATGATGGGGACGTTCATAACTCTTCGGGCAGAGACATTTTTCATCTTGATATTGGAACCATGGTTGAACAGGCATGTCCAACCCAACACCAGTACCAATAGCTGGGGTTCCACCGCCCAGTACCAATAGCCAGGATTTCACCGCTGGGATGTTGCTGCAAATTTAAACGTGGGATCAGAAGTTGTTGATCTCTGTGACTTGAGGCACACGGCACATGTCCATAGCAGAACGTTGCAGCAGGTAGTCACAGTAGTACATCCGCTGGTGAACCATTCTGCTGTGTCCTGCCTCATACAACAAGGATTTGCAGAAAAACACAGCAATGAATCACCCCCTCCCAGTGGGCACAGAACATTGAATCAACATTGATAAATGGTTGTCAACATTGATTCAATGTTGATTCAAAGTTGATTCAACATTGAACAGAATTGTGTGCCCACTGGGCTTAAACATGACCATAAAAGTGATAACTGTGGATAACCAATGCAGTTCACAGAACAAACCCCACAGAACTCCCAGCCTGTTTGCCGCTCGGGCACCATAAGACGTTATGAACCATTGCCATACGGCGCATTGAGTGTGTCTCCCAGGCTGCTATTGACCCAACCTGCGTTGTACCCGGCCCAGTACAAGCTGATGACTGTAAATAGTAGTGTTAGCGGACGGCGCCATAGCTCTAGCTCTGTACAGGTCTCTACCGTAGATAGCAAGCATCGTTGAGTGTGATATGACATTATTGTACTGGGAACACCTATCAGGGTAGGGGGGAGGGGTAACGAATAAATGTGATAATATTAAGTATCTATTTCCATAAGCATGCTTGTTAACAGCATGTGGCAAAAATATACATACAAAGACGCTGTCTTATCGCTTTTACATGTAGCTGGTTCTTTATCGGTAGCGTTGTTAGGCCTGTTATTTGATTCAAAGTGGAGAGAGTTATGATTCCACAGTGCTATTCTAATGTCATGATGTATAAGATGTCATATGTTGAAGTTACTTAATGTACCAGACACAATACAGCCAGTAAACTATGAGTTGATGATATGTTGAGCAGAAAACTCTAGTTCATGATTGGTCAAAGTGAGTTGAAAAGTTTCCAGCTGTTTTTCATGCTACTGAGTTGTTTGGTTACCAAGGGACCTTGGCCAGCAACCTGGGTATTGTCGGTTTCTTTCTGTCACTAACCCTTAAAGGACCACATGATGCTTTACCGCACTATGTCCATGTGTCATCATGATTGCCATCTACTGACATGCCGACCCTTCAGGGGTGTGTTAACCCGTAGGGTCAGCATGTGTGGCTGAATGCAGCACTGGCAGCAATCTCTCCAGGGCTGCATTCACGCATCATGACGGCAAAGAGCATTGTGCCTCAAAGCAATCTGCGGCCCTAGAAGGCCTAACCAGGGTATCGCTATAGCTTGTATGTAGCGGCCTTTGTTCATACATACTTATGTACAGCTATTTATATCATGCGCTTTGCGCCTCCCATATCGCTGACTCAACGACACTTGAAACCCACCTACAAGTCTAAACCCACCAGAACTGAATTATGCATGATGTAGCCATGAGTCGTGTGTGTGGCCATGTCTGCAGTGCCATCAGGGTACCAATAACACATGTCCTTCTGGTACGGATGTAGTTTGTCAAACAGACCAGACACACCTAACCAATCCCAGGTCTTGTTACATGCACCACCCACTTCTCTGTACCCTGAATGTTGTATCAGGTGTGTCAAGCTTGTAGTTAAAGGACAAACAGATTGATGAACAAGATGTTTATGTTCCTCAGCTTTGAATAATTAGTATCCATTGTTTTATCCAAGAATATTTCAGCTACCACTGAGACAAATCACTTTTTACCAAATCAAGAATTGTACAGTTGAATTGACAACATTGTAATGATTATACCTCTGAGTTGTTAAATTGATTTGTGAAATTAGGACATTATGTATGATATTGATTTTAAACAAGGACTTCTTCCTTAGCTGGATGATTCGTGCAACGTGATATGCGATGAAGGTTTCCGCTCAGACAAACCAATATATTGTAAAATCTCAGGTTATTTCAACGATATCTGGTAGCAATGTCAATCAATATTTAGTCACCAGGAATAGATACATGCTTATGCAAAGGCTCACTTTCTAAACTCTTACAAGAACCTCTCAAACATTCGCTCAAATAGAAGAAAACTGTGAGAAGCAATAGAGCATCTCACAGGTTCCCCAAGGCCAGTACAAAGAAGGTACCAGGGGTGTGGGATGGCCTGAGGTAGTGGATGACTACTTTGATGATATTGGTTCAGTACACACAGTTCTAAGGCCCAGTACAAGGAGTATTGTATCATAGGCCGCTGACAAAGTTTTATCCGAGTGTCTTCATTTTGATTTGCCACAGTATCTCATGCGATAAAATATACCTGTATGCCACAATGTCTCATGCAAGGAGTCAATGAAATAAAACTTACATTTAAAGATTGTTGTCTCTGTTCTTTCACTGACCTAAATAGCAGGTTGGACGCTGTGTTATTGGAGTGTTCTCTGAAACGATGTGCGATATAGGTCAAGCCCATTGCTATGTATTCACCTATTTCTTTTTGGACAGGCCTGTTTTCTCTCACTAGTATTGGTGCAGTATCATGTGAGCATTGGAAATGAGACCATTCTTTTTGGAAAACACTCTAGGAATGTGTTCAGCTTAAGAGAAAGACAGTAAAATAAAGTTAGATATGGTAAAACAAATGGCCTAAGTGTAAGATCCGAGACCCGTCCTATATCGATGCAAAACAAAAATGTTAAAGTTACCTACTTTGCAAAAACGATGTTTACATCCTAAACACAATATTATAAACACAACCTTGCCGCATATTTTGTCTACACAATATGTCCTAAACATGTTTAAGCCAATAATATGTTTAGTTCAGTGTTTAAAAACTTTAGGTGTTTAGGAAATCAAAGTGTTTATACATATATGTATTCAGAAGAATTAAGTGTTTAGAGATTCAAGCCTTTAGCATGCTATTTTGTTAATCTGTCAAGTGTTTCAAGGTAAAAGTGGTGTCTCTAGATACATATATATATCATTATGTTTAGATATTTATATCTAATCCACGTAGTGTCTTGAGACTAGTATGCATCACCATTTCACATAGGCCTCTATTTAACATAAGACGGGCTTGAGTCAATGCAACAGACCTTCAAGGAAGATAATGCTATATCCATTCTTAGACTTCTCAAAAGAGGTGGCTATGTAGCAGATGTATCTCCTTTGTAAAATAATACTAATGTAGGATCCAACGCTCAAATCTTTCAATGCATACACTATTCTATTGCATACCATCACATCTAAGTTTATTCACCTTTTGCACAACAATAACGTTTGAGCGGTTGTAGAAACTACAGTCAACAACAGAGCTGCCATCTGGTACGTGTATAATGATCTAAACGTTACATGTTTACATCCTAAACACCTACCCTTCATACTGTTTAGATACTACATGCGTATTGTATTAGCTCAATAATGTGTTTATAGGTCTGACTAGCAAAATTATACTATATTTGCCTCAAGTTCGAGATTTCTTGAAATATATTATATGTTTCAAATAAAAATTAGATTTGAAACATTTAGCAGGATACCTCAAGGCTTCATGTTCATTTACTGTACATTCTGTAAGGGGCCCTATATGCAGAAACCGGGCTGTTAGTGGGTGCCCATAAAGTGTAAGGGCCGAGTAATTTATTATCAGCTGGGGTGCCTTGGTGGATTTTCTAAAAACGGCAATCTTATTCAGACCCCCACCCCCCGCCAATTAGTCAAAAGTTATCTAGACCCCCCCCCCCCAACTATATTAGGATTTTGAGAAATCCCCACCCCCCCCCCCCCAAAAAAAAAAATCATGTGTGCCTGTTGAATCATGCGTGTTCGTGCTATTTACATGAACCGTTTTTAACTTTGCTTTCCCCCCCCAGTATGGAGGGTTTTCTAATCATGGCCCCTCACCAAGGGCCTATGACCCCCCCCCCCCCCTACATCCACCAAGCCCCCACAGGTGGCAATAAATGCCTCCGCCTTAAGACATAGGCCTACCTATGTGCAGGGAGGACCATGGTCGTTGTGCATCAGTCTAAGCCCACAGAGGGTCTAATTACTGACACCCATAAAGGGCAGCATTAACCCATTACTAAAATGTGGCCTAAGGTGTGCGTGTAGATGTACAGTAATGTGTGTGTGTAGTGTGTGCACCTAGATGTACAGTAGTGTGTGTGTGTAGTGTGTGTGTGTAATGTGTGCGTGTAGTGTGTGCACCTAGATGTACAGTAGTGTGTGCGTGTAGTGTGTGCACCTAGATGTACAGTAATGTGTGTGTGTAGTGTGTGCACCTAGATGTACAGTAATGTGTGCGTGTAGTGTGTGCACCTAGATGTACAGTAATGTGTGTGTGTAGTGTGTGTGTGTAGTGTGTGCGTGTAGTATGTGCGCCCAGATGTGCAGTAGTGTGTGCGTGTAGATGTACAGTAATGTGTGCGTGTAGTGTGTGCGTGTAGATGTACAGTAATGTGTGCGTGTAGTGTGTGCGTGTAGATGTACAGTAGTGTGTGTGTGTGTAGTGTGTGTACCTAGATGTACAATTATGTGTGCGTGTAGTGTGTGCACCTAGATGTACAGTAATGTGTGCGTGTAATGTGTGCACCTAGATGTGCAGTAATGTGTGCGTGTAGTGTGTGCACCTAGATGTGCAGTAATGTGTGCGTGTAGTGTGTGTGTGTAGTGTGTGCACCTAGATGTAATATGTGTGTGTAGTGTGTGCACCTAGATATACAGTAATGTGTGCACGTAGTGTGTGCACCTAGATGTACAGTAGTGTGTGCATGTAGTGGGTGCACCTAGATTTGCAGTAATGTGTGCATGTAGTGTGTGCACCTAGATGTGCAGTAATGTGTGCGTGTAGTGTGTGTGTGTAGTGTGTGCACCTAGATGTAATATGTGTGTGTAGTGTGTGCACCTAGATGTACAGTAGTGTGTGCATGTAGTGGGTGCACCTAGATGTACAGTAGTGTGTGCATGTAGAGTGTGCACCTAGATGTAATGTGTGCATGTAGTGTGTGCACCTAGATGTACAGTAATGTGTGCGTGTAGTGTGTGCACCTAGATGTGCAGTAATGTGTGCGTGTAGTGTGTGCACCTAGATGTACAGTAGTGTCTGCGTGTAGTGTGTGCACCTAGATGTACAGTAGTGTCTGCGTGTAGTGTGTGTGTGTAGTGTGTGCGTGTAGTGTGTGCACCTAGATGTGCTGTAATGTGTGGGTGTAGATGTACAGTAATGTGTGCATGTAGTGTGTGCGTGTAGTGTGTGCATGTAGTGGGTGCACCTAGATGTGCAGTAATGTGTGCGTGTAGATGTACAGTAATGTGTGCATGTAGTGTGTGCACCTCAATGTACAGTAATGTGTGCGTGTAGTGTGTGCATGTAGTGTGTGCACCTAGATGTAATATGTGTGTGTAGTGTGTGCACCTAGATGTACAGCAATGTGTGCATGTAGTGTGTGCGTGTAGTGTGTTCATGTAGATGTGCAGTAATGTGTGCGCGTAGTGTGTGCACCTAGATGTACAGTAGTGTGTGCGTGTAGTGTGTGCACCTAGATGTACAGTAATGTGTGCGTGTAGTGTGTGCGTGTAGTGTGTGCACCTAGATGTACAGTAGTGTGTGCGTGTAGTGTGTGCACCTAGATGTACAGTAATGTGTGCATGTAGTGTGTGCACCTAGATGTACAGTAATGTGTGCATGTAGTGTGTGCGTGTAGATGTACAGTAATGTGTGTGTGTAGTGTGTGCACCTAGATGTACAGTAGTGTGTGCGTGTAGTGTGTGCACCTAGATGTACAGTAATGTGTATGTGTAGTGTGCACCTAGATGTACAGTAGTGTGTGCGTGTAGTGTGTGCACCTAGATGTACAGTAATGTGTGTGTGTAGTGTGTGCACCTAGATGTACAGTAATGTGTGTGTGTAGTGTGTGCACCTAGATGTACAGTAGTGTGTGCGTGTAGTGTGTGCACCTAGATGTACAGTAATGTGTGCATGTAGTGTGTGCACCTAGATGTACAGTAATGTGTGCGTGTAGTGTGTGCACCTAGATGTACAGTAATGTGTGCGCGTAGTGTGTGCACCTAGATGTACAATAGTGTGTGCGTGTAGTGTGTGCACCTAGATGTACAGCAATGTGTGCATGTAGTGTGTGCGTGTAGTGTGTTCATGTAGATGTGCAGTAATGTGTGCGCCTAGTGTGTGCACCTAGATGTGCTGTAATGTCTGTGTTTACCTGCTCTGTAACATCTGATGCAGCTCTCAGTGTTGGCTCAGGGAGTGTCTAATTACTGACAGCATTAACCCATTACCACAATGTGCTATAACGTCTTCGTTTACCTGCGCTGTAATGCTGGTGCAGCTACGTCTGCTCAAGTTACTGTCACAGGTCAGCCACAGGGCAGCATTGACCACCATGGGTGTACCAAGTATGTAGTGTCTGCATATATCAAGGCTGTAACGTCCAGTGTAGATTTCAGTTATTCTATATCACAGTAATTGCTGTCACATCTGGTATAGATTTTGTTGTTAAATATCACAGTAATTGCTGTAATGTCTGGAGTTGATGTCTGTTACTCTACACCTCAGAAATGTGTGCCTTCACCTCTGTGTAATGTCTGGTGTGGGTAGCGGTTATTCTGTACCACAGTAATGGCTGCCTTTACTTGTGAGTCAATAACACGTCTGGTTAGTTCTGCGGAATATGACTCCAATGAGCAATAAACCACCCTGGTCCATTAGTAACTCAAACTCAAACCTTACATAGCAACGCTTAACAATAGAGGAAAGTCTGCAACAACCCACACCAGACGTGTGTGAGAAGTGAAGGAGACATGACGTCCCTCCTACCCCTGTTGTGGCTGCTCCTCTGGACGTCTTCTGCAGAGGCCGGTGAGTAGAACTATTCTGACGCACCCTGGTATTATATATATTCATGAATCACTAAAAGATAAATTCCGAGGCAACTCTTAGCAGAGGAGAAAAAAAGATCTGTCCTGTTATAATAAAAAATGACTGGTTTTGGTGGGGAGGGGGTAGACTTGTGGCAGGTTGGAAACAAAACTCTCTACAGAGATGAAAAGCCATCTTCTATGTATAAAGAATGGGTTTTATGTCTAACTTTCTACTTTTGGAGTAAAAATCTGAGTCTTGAGGTCATAATAGACCAAAAATCTCATTTCACTCTCAGATTTTCAAAGTTAAACCACAAATTTGATATCTAAAAGTGAGAAATTCTCCCCGTTCCCACTACCCTATTCCTTCATCCTTCACACCTGTATTTTGACAACTCCATCACTCCCCCACTCCGTTACTCCCCTACTCCATCACTCCCCTACTCGGTCACTCCCCCCCATATCATCACTCCCCTACCCAGCAAATTAGTTCCAAATTGTTTCATCCTGTTTTACCCCTGGAACTGTGTGCTCATTTCGTGCATTTTGTGTGACATGTATACCATGTAACAGACTCACACACACTGACACAGTGTTCCATGGAACAGATTCACACAGTTCTGACAGATTTTTAAAAAGCTTATTCACACCAAATGACAAAATAAATAATGCCCTAAACCAAAATGTTTAGTCATGTATTTTTAGTTTCATTATGAATTACTAAAAGATAGGAAATGCTGTAATACTTTTTACAACCAGCAGTATTTGACATAGATAGTCATAGCACACTATTGGTGTGTGTGCTGCTGGTTTGTCCAAACTCATTCGATCAGGTTCCTAGCATTTCAACATAGGGCTGATGAATATATGTACCATTATAACCATCAGCATTAGAGTTTACATGACCAGAGAAAAGGTGTCTAGCATCTGGACCTCTTTATGCTGCTTTCATTTAAGATATGGCGTCTATTTATATACATAATGAATGTTAATAGAAGAACAGGGGCATTGTCTGATTCACAATACATTGGGACCCTGTTTAGATACTTATAGCAAGAGAAAATCATTCTCTTTAATCAGGAAAAGGGGTACAATCAACTTTGATGACACCTGGTGTCACACATAACAGGTATTTGTGCGATGTTGTGTCACCTAGTTCCCCTTCTGGCACACACTCACACATCTTCAAACAGAACCATTATCACTTTGTCAGGTTGGAATAGCGCATGGTTTTGACACCAGGTGTCATCTTTGTTGTTCCTTGTTATTCTCATGGGTGAAATGGAATCATTTTCAATGTTTATAACCATAATAACATGTTGTCAATGCAACTTAGACCTAGCTATACACCTCTAATTCTATCAAGTTCCATTAGTGATTGAAAAACACACCATATGATTTAATTAAAGCTGCATTAAGAGGGCAAGACCACAGACATCTTTCCTCTGGTAATCTTGTTTGGATAAAGGTCTGACCTTTTGTAACATGTGTATACAGCTGATAATTGGCATGAATTGTACACAACTTCATCAGGCCTACACTACCATGGTAGAAATCTTGTTGAATAAGATAGTATGCCCATATACAGCAGGGAGTGCACTAACAGATTTCTGCTAGGGTGCCCTATGCCAACTTCTAAATATAATGAGTATTACAAACTAAACAGACTTTCCTTTCTTTTTAAAAAAAAGAAAAAGAAGTGAAACAATATGGTTGGAAACATTTTTGTGCCATGGTACATGATGCTGTGTGATTATGTGTGAATATGTGTGAGTATGTGCCACTTCTTGTCCTCTGGGGTATGGTGTCATATTGTGCCAATTAGTTCCATAGGACAACAGTCACACAAAGTGCACGTTCCAGAAACTAAGTCAAACTAATTTGCTGGGTAGAGTCTCACTACCTTACTCCACTCACCCTTACTTCATCATTTCCTTACTCCTTTGCTACCCTACTCCCTCACTTACTTACTCCCGTACTCCTTTTTCCCTCACTTCTCTATTCTCTCAATCCCCTTAGTACTCCCTACATCCTTCACATCCCTAATAGATCACTCCCATACTCCTTCACTGTCCTAGGCCCTTGCTACCTTACCCCCCTACTGTTTACCCCCTTACTGCTTACTCCCTCACTCTCCTACTCCCTCACTAAGTCCTTAGTATGTGACCAATAGTTGTACATAGGGAAGTTTGGGATGTATCAACACCAGAGGGGGTGACTACCACACCTCACTAATACCGGCTCTCCTCACAAGGGGGAGACTGACTACTTCTCATTCGGTGGTTTAAACTTGTCATGTATGCACACCTACACTCCCCTACTCACTACATCAGTTAATCCTCAACCCCCTACTCCCTCACTCCCCTACTCCCTCGCTCCCCTACTCCCTCACTTCCCTACTCCCTAAATCCCCTACTCCTTCAATCCCCTAACCTCTCACTCCCTTACTCCCTCAAGCCCTCACTCCCCTACTTCTTCAATCCCCTACTCTCTCACTCCCCTACTCCCTAAATCCCCTACTCCTTCAAGCCCTCACTCCCCTACTCCTTCAATCCCTCTACTCTCTCACTCCCCTACTCCCTCACACTCTTCCTCTCTGACTCCCCTTCTTCCTCACTCCTCTTCTTTCTTAGTCCCCTATATGCCCTCCCTCCCTCACTTCCCTACTCTCCCATTTCTAAACTCCCTCACTTCCCTACTCCCTCACCTCCCTGAAGCTCTATTCCCTCACTCCCCTACTCCCTCACTCCCCTGCTACATGAATCTACCACACTCTCACTCTCTTACTCCTCTACTTCCTAACTACTTTACTCCCTCACTCCCCTATTCCCTCACTCCCCTACACCCTCACTTCCTCACTACCCTACTCACTTACTTCCCTACTCCCTCACTTCCCTACTCCCTTACTTCCCTACTCCCTCACTACCCTACTCTCTTACTTCCTTACTTCCCTACTCCCTTACTCTCCTACTCCCTTACTCCCCTACTCCCTTGCTATCCTACTCCCTCACTCCTCTACTCCCTCACTCCCCTACTCCCTCACTACCCTACTCCCTTACTTACCCACTCCCTTACTCCCATACTCCCTTACTCCCATACTCCCTCACTCCCCTATTCCCTCACTCTCCTACACCCTCATTCCCCTACTCCCTTACTCCCCTACTCCCTTAGTTCCCTACTCCCTCACTACCCTACTCCCTCACTCCCTAACTGCAGCTTAATATATTTGTTTGATACATGCTATTACTTAATATTATCCAGACCCATGTACCAGTAGCCCCTGTGGTGGTGCAGAAACATGTCATGCCATGCCAGACGCAACCTACCTCTGCTGTAAGTATAGTCTATGTTATTCCTAGCATAAATCTAGATACTCACAAATGTAAATGGGACACTTTTGTAGATATTATGATATCCCTCATTAAGGAGATAGACATGCCTGCACAGGAGTTTACAACAGTACTAAAAGCAGGCTAGAAGCCTATGTTCTGGACAGGGTGAATAAAAAATTAGAAGCAAAGCAGAATTAGATTAGACATATTTCAATGAGATTAGCAGGCATGGTGGCATGAGTGGACCCAAGTGATACATGGATAAAGGTCACAACTGCGGTTCCAGACTGACGGTTATTTCATCAGGCTATGCCAAGTGAAATGACCCTAATTATAAACATTATTTGTCCAAATGCCACATAATTAATCTTAAAAAGCTATTGATTAGTCTATATTAGTTTACTTACTTCTTTTCCTTATCACTCTTTCACTCTCTATCATCAGTGTCTGCAGAGTGTCGTCATACAAAAAATGGTAAGGACTACAAAGGTACCCTCTCTACGACGTACACGGGTAAGACATGTCAGCGCTGGGACACTAACACTCCACATGTCCCTGAAGACTCCATAGTTCTGAGTAACTTCCCGGGTGAGGCGTCTTTGGCTGACACCAAAAACTACTGCCGGAACCCGCATGGTTCTACAGGAGTGTGGTGCTTCACGACGGATGTAGCAACACGCTGGGAACATTGTGTGGTGCCTGTATGTAATGGTAAGTGTGTACTGTGTGTTGTTTTGTCGATTGATATCATCCATGGAAAAAATAAGTGAGCAACTTGACAATCATTTTAAACAACTAATGGCATGAATTATTATTGGTATTGGACAGGTATAATTGAAAATCTCAAAATGCTTCCACATGTTACTTTACAGTATGTAGATTAACACATTTAAGATATGTCTTAATGTTATTCAGATCCTTGTATGAGTAGCCCCTGCCATGGTGCGGAAACATGTCATGCCACGTCAGGCACAACCTACAACTGCTGTAAGTATAGTATATGCCTAGGTAGGAGGTAAGCTGGTTGTGATGGGAAACACTGATAGGAGCTGATAGGATGGGTTGTCCCCGGATATAGAAGTTATCTATCCATGGTTTTTACCAACAACATTTTAAATGGCTGGCTCACTAGGAATTAGTGTCTGCCTGTATTATTGATTTGTAATTGTGATCTGGTAATATCCCATCTTTAAGATCAGACCCGTGAATAATAGACAAAGGTGCACGAGTTTCAGTCTGTTGACTGGGTTATTTCACGAGTTGACCTTGGGCCGTATTTCACGAGGCCGTAGGCCAAGTGAAATGCGGCCCAAGGGTCAACAAGTGAAATAACCCAGTCAACAGACTGAAATGAGTGTACCTTTGTGTTTATTTTTCATCTTTTTCGATTCAAAATACCGAAATTATAGCAGGGGGGATCCTAGAAGGGCTAAATTAGCTTATTTCTCCACCATTCAAATGTAAACAAACGGCCCTTTTTGATGACGTCACAGGCCGTTAAATACGGCCATGGGTTATTTAACGGGGGGTGTTAAATACGGGTGTCCTTGGTTAAAGCAATGGCACGGCTGTATTTGATGAAAAATAAATGTTGCAGTTATGAAAATGAGATTTTCCTTGTTACACCCACATCCATATATGGTACCCTTTTGTAGATATTTAGCATATATGGAAGTGTGAGAGTGCATGACAATGATTAAATCAACATTTTTTAATGTAATAGTTTTTCAGGTAATTCTATTTCTATTAGCATAACAGTTTTATAATAATGTTCACATAGTTCTGCTCTTCCTGTTCCCCTTTGCCCCAGTGTCAGACCATTGCACCCACTTGGACAAAGCAGAGGACTATGTGGGTACCCAGGCTGTAGGACAGGACGGTCGAGCATGCGTCCGCTGGGACTTACAGTCATACAGTCGGGTTGCCATAGGTATGTAGCAGAATGTGTAGGAAACTGACTAGTATTCTTGATATGGTAGAAATAGGATGTATGAAAGATTTTTATATATACAGTATATTCTTTGCATATTGTAATTAGATTTTTTGTGAAAGCCCATTGAAAATATTTGAGTTGTCACTGCTACCTAGATAGTAAGTAATACAGGGCCAATGATGAAGCAATTGCAACATACAGCTAGTGTTTGAAACCTCCTTGTGTCAAACGGCTGGCAGAGCCATATATGCCTGGTCCACTTGCGACTTCATGCTTGTATAAGCCTGGGCTTATAGGCTACATTGGGAAATTACTAAATATTCTTGATAGTTAATGGTAAACAGTGGCTAATGGATATGACTCCTCACATCTCCTGGCCGGTGTCTGACAGTTAACTGCCAGGGCTGGACACCTTCTGGCCAGTAGTTGACAGCCAAAGCCAGTGTTTGACACCTCCTGCCCTGGGTAAGACCCTATCTGTCCCTTCTTTCTCATAATTACCAAGCAAATTCATGTATGATAGTATTATACAAAAAAAGTACTTTGCAGGTCTGCTGCACTTCACTGGTGAAACACTCAGTCAGGCAGCAAACTACTGCCGCAACACCGACAAGTCAGCCAACCTGTGGTGCTACGTCGATAATGTCATCAATGGAGATTTTCAGTGGTGCACCCCACCCCCAAAATGTGATGGTACAGTATCAATCTAAATTGTATACCTTTAGATCTTCACAGAACATTCCAATTAATATTCAGAATTTATACCTCTTATGATGACAGTAATAATCGAAATGGCAGTAAGGATTCTGGACATTGCTTAATCAATTGCTGTGTCCACTGTTTGTGTTCCATGTTTGTATGTATATACTCTGATGGAAGAGTCCTTGGCCAAGAAAATAGAAGTACTAACCATTTCATGTAATGTGAAGTATTGGCTGCTTATGCTGTGATTATCGATGCTAGAATTAAGGTTATTGGCCAAACTACATGCCTAGACATCAATTTTGTATGTGATTAAACTATCAGGATAGCATGTCGCTATGGTGGAACATTTGTCATCATGATGCACCAATGCATCCTCCGGCAAGTTACTCATGGGGGCTGTATTGATGCATCATGCTGACCCTTTTTCATCAGGCCAATACTATCGGCCTATATTCATATTACCATATTTGATGTAATAAGTACCCTTATAGATGCTTATAGAGTTATTTTTATGGCAGTTCTGTACTTAGTATTATGAAAACTCACAGTTCACAAGGCAACGAATATCGATATTGATATACCATATATAGTATTGATATACCATCTGCAATATGCTACATTTTAGCTGTATGCTGCTAATAGGACCTGGCCCCACTGTCATACAGGGTAGATGAACAAAATATCAAATCAAATTAGCTCCTGCCTGAAATTTTGGATCTCAAATTGTAGATGAATTGAGCTCCACGTCCTCGGCTGTAACCTCAACTGCAACAACCTCAACTGCAACAACCTCAACTGCAGTAGCCTCAACTGTAGCAACCTCAACTGCAACAACCCCAACTGCAACAACCCCAACTGCAACAACCTCAAGTACAACCTTCATAAAGGTACAAGATGGCGTCGCTGTGGATCCAAACCTTCATCCCTCATCAAAGCAGGTTGTGAGGTCAACATTGCAATGTGCTCGAATGTAAGTAATTCTCATTTTATAATTATTTTCAGAGGTGTCTTTGACGGTTGAATTCAATGAAGCTTGAATGCAGCTCAGGAGATGTCTTGTCCAGTCTCTTTGTCTAATCCTTTAATAGTTCTGGAGAAAGTAGAGAGTTCTCTCCTGGACAGTCTTGAAGGAGGGCCAGCCTCAGACCTCAGCCAAACTATATTGTCTGCCTGTGTCGTTTTTGGTCTACTGACTGCAAGCCCCCCCCCCCCACCTCGCCCCTATACATGTCTACCTCCTCCCCCCCCCCCTCCTCCGACACCCACCAGGGCCACACTGGACAGTACCCTTATAACAATCACTCTACAGTACAGAATGCCAATCAAAACAAGCAATCAGTGCTGGTACTTGTAAGACAAGGTGAAGCAGCAGAGCATACTACCAGCTATGATTGCTTGTCAAGTTAACACCGCTCATCCAGAACATTTCTCAATGGCTCTAAGTGCTAGTAGCAGGCAATATATATATTATATTGAATTGGCCTTCATTTTTTGAGTATGAGATGATGTAAATACATCAATCCCGTTTATTTTATCCTGGTGTACAAAAAGAACTTATACAGCTCGAAAATATTCGACACCAGCATTAGTTAACAGTTATTACACTCAACTTAGCTATTATAATTGTATAATGATATTAACATCAAAATGACACTTAAAGTATCATAATTAGCAAGAATACAACAAAAATCGCTCAGTACAAACAACTTTCGCATAAATATAATATAGTATATATTACCATGGAGCTAGAATAAGTACAATTTTAGATCTCATACACTTGCCTGCCAGTAACCTGCTCCATGTAGAATACCATAATTGTCGAACAAGAGAAAAAACCACTATTAACACAGACCTCATGTATGTCTGTCCCGCAACTACATAGTAGAATGTGACTGGATACCTGGAGCGGGCCACTCCTGTACCGCGGCGGATTCAAAATACATCCACACAGGTGAAAAGCCTCTCGAGTGCTAATTTGTAATTACTACGTAACAGCCGCTGCTGACATATTCTTTCGGGTAGTATAATACAGTGAATCACTTATAGTGGCTATCATATAATTATACAATTAATTAAGACGATAATTAGTGCTTCCCAGCCACTTTTTCCTGTTTAGCTTAAATTTCTCATAGTCTTCAATAAGACGAGTAGAAACCGCCAGATTGTTCCATTGAACTGCGCCCCTATAAAGTACACTTTTCTTAGCAGATTCATTTTTCGGCTTGATAGTAATAAATAGAGGCGCATCATGGGCTCTGGTATGGACAGGTCTTGCATTAATAATAGCAGGGTTACCCTTCTGCTTAAACATAAAGCTTACAAGGTGCATCCTGCGTCTGGGTAGTAGAGAGGATATCCCAGCCTCCTGATGTGTCAGAATAGTGGGGTACCTAAAGTCAACATCCAGACACATTCTAAGAGCCTTGTTCTCAGTTACTTGAATTTTATCCAATATGTATTTCCCAGCTACGTCATACAAAATGTCACCATAATCTATATGCGGAAGTATCATGGTTTTATACATTTTGAGCCTGACGGATACAGTCATTGATTCTTTAAGAAAAGCCAGCTGAAAAATTTTGAAGACAATTTTTCTGAAGACCCCTTCAGCATGCTTGTTAAAGTTCAGGACTGGGTCAAGGATAATACCTAGATATTTCACGCTCAGTACTCTAGCTATGGGAGTAGTACCAAAGAGGAGGGAGTGGTGGTGAATCTCTTTCAACTTAGCCCTTAAGCCAAAAATCATATAATTAGTTTTTTTAGTATTTAAAGTAAGCTTATTCTTTTTAAACCAAGACTGTAGGACCACCAGATCCTCCTCCATAGCAGTCGTGAGCCCATCCAGATCATGACCTGTTTTGGAAATGACTTTATCATCGGCATATAAATATACAGAACAATTTTTTATAACTTTTCCAAGGTCATTTATATACACCAGGAAGAGGGTGGGGCCCAATATGGAGCCCTGGGGGACTCCACACGTGACCTCACCCTCCCCCGACATTCTGTCATTTGCAGAGGTACGCTGCTTTCTGTTATTTAAATAACAAGATAGCCATCTATGAAGAAGGCCCCCGACACCAATTTTGGATAATTTTTCTAATAAAATCGAGTGATTTACGGTGTCGAAAGCCTTCTTCAAATCGATGAATGTAGACAGGGTGTATTGCCTTGTATTCAATCCCTTGTAGATTTCATCTGTGAAATAACTTACAGTACTAATAGTGGAGTGATCCGACCTGAAACCCCCCTGGTTGGGATCCAAAATATCATTTTCTTCCAAGTATTTAACTAACCTATTATTAACTATTTTTTCCAATAACTTTCCAATAACAGGCAATAGAGTAACAGGTCTCAGGTTGGATACCTCCGATTTGTCCCCATCCTTTTGTAAAGGCACAATAGTCCCAACCTTCCATACATCAGGGATAGAGCTGGTAATGAACGATTCATTAAACAATGAGGTAATACGCTCAGGAACTGCAAGCATAGCATACAAGAGGACTTAGTAGTATCTAAATCCTTTGTGAGTCTCACCACCTCAGCATCATTTGTTACAATATCCGACAAACCATGGTTTTGAACTTGTAGATTTGAGGTCTCAGTGGTCCCTTATACATAATTATAAAATGAACCGTTTATACTGACTGTTTTTCCAGGTGCAAGCAGGATTCCCAATGTGTGCACTTCATCATGAGTCAAGATGGAGGGAATTACCTTTGCGATACCTACACTTCCCTGAAGAGACCTCTAACTGCAACTCCACCAACTGACAACTACCAGAAAATCACTGTCTAAGTCATGGCTTTTAATTTGACATGATATGTCTCAAAACCAATTATGAACAGATTTATCATAATAGAGACCAATATAGACATACTGATATATACTTTGGTCGATATATTAGACTGATCATAGAAATCATCAATCATTGGATATAAAAGGATAATACCACATTGACATTTATAGACCTTTTTAAAGATGGGTAAGGAGCTAATTTGGGGTCGATTTTTATTCTTCATTTAGAATACTTTGTTGTGTTCATAGTGTCCATATAAATATGTGTGTAGCTTTTAAAATCATTCTGATCCTTATAAATCCATGAAATATTGAGTAAACCATGATTAGAATAGGTCAGGGGACCCAAAAAAATTTCAATGTTTGTTACAATGGTTCAACTTCCTCATGTTGACCCGTGTGCGTCTCTCTCGGCTGCAGAAACCAAATGGCTGATCTCCTACCACCCTTCCCCCACCACAGCTTCTAGTTCCCTGTGTCTTCACCAGGGGGGGGGGAGGTGGCTACTTTTAGTTGCGCATTTATCCTTGCACAAAGTGCCATCCTTTATGCCGCACGTCACTATTACAGAGAGGGGTCCCCTGACCTGTTTTCCTTCATACTTTATGCATTAAATGTAATCAGAATGATTTAAAAAGCTACATACATATCTATATAAACATGATGAACACAGATACGTTGTGTATTTGAACAATAAAAATCGACCCCAAATTAGCTCCTAACCCATCTTTAAAACCCAAAGGACACAACTTACCAACAAGATGCCGTGTTGATTTAAGATAGTATTAGTCACTAGGATGGACTAATGCAGTGCCGTAGCTTGACTCTCCTTGACAAATATATCCACCCCCTGTGGCTTGTTGCTGTATTGTTAAACTTTTAATATGTAAACTCTGTGTAAAATCCCACCAAACTGTTCTTTACAAGCTGTACACTATATCTGACCTAATAACTTTATCCTGAGGATCAATAAATGTTGTCAAGCATCAATGGTGTGCTTTAGTGGTCTTTATCTCTAAAACTAGGAGAACAATATGTAACAATAATTTAATAATGTTAGTTTGTTGGCATTATGTGAGCCAGGGATGGAGTAGGGTGCTGAGTATGTAGGGAGTGAAGTAGTAGGGGATTGAGAGAGTAGGGAGGTGAGGAAGTAGGGGAGTGAGGGATTGAGGGAAAAGGGAGTTAAGTAGTTGGGTATTGGGAGAGTAGGGGAATGAAGGGGGAGGAGTGAGGAGTTGGGGAGGGAGGGTGTAAGGGATTGAGGGGGAAGGGAGTAAAGTAGTTGGGTATTGGGAGAGTAGGGGAATGAGGGGGGGAGTAAAGTAGTAGGGTATTAGGAGAGTAGGGGAATGAGGGGAAAGGAGTGAGGAGTTGGGGAGGGATGGGGTAAGGGAGTGAGGGAGTAGCGAGTAAAGTAGTAGGGTATCGGAAGAGTGAGAGGAGAGGAGTTAGGGGGCAGATTAGGGAGGGAGTAGGGGACTGAGGCAGTAGTTGGGTGAGTACCTGGGGAATGAGTAACGCAAAGAGCAATGGTAGATCTGGAAGGAGAGGCAGGCAGGTAGGTAGGGATGCAGGCAGGTAGGGAGGCAGACAGGGTAGCAGACAGGAGAGCAGCCAAAGAGACAGGGAGGGAGGCGGGCAGACAGGCAGACAGGCAGACAGGCAGGCAGACAGGGAGGCATAGAGGCAGGCAGACATGCAGGCAGGCAGACAGGCAGACAGGCAGACAGGGAGGCAGACAGGCAGGCAGACATGCAAGCAGACAGGGAGGCTGGGAGGTAGATAGGCAGGGGGGCAGACAGGTAGACAAGCAGACAGGCAGACAAGGAAATAGGCAGGGAGGCAGGCAGGCAGGCAAGGAGGCAAGCAGGCAGGGAGGCAGGCAGACAAACAGGCAGACAAACAGGCAGACAGGGATACAGACAGGGGACCAGACAAAGAGAAAGACCATGAGACAGACAGACAAGGACGCTAAAAAGACAGGCAAGCAGACAAGCAAACAGACAAGTAGGTAAGTAGACAGGGAGGCAGACAGACAGGGAGGCAGGCAGACAGGGATACAGACAGGGGACCAGCCAAAGAGACAGACTGGGAGACAGGCAGACAGGGAGGCTGACAAGCAGATAAGCAGACAAGCAGACAGACAGGCAAACAGACAGGGAGGGAGGTAGACAGGGAGGCAGACAGACAGAGAGGTAGGCAGGCAGGCAGGGAAACAGGCAGGTAGACAGACACTTCCCGAAGTCTCTGTGACCATGGTTATCCATTGAGCTCAGCTTCTAAAGTGGAGGAGTCCACCATTTTCTCTGCAGTGACATAATCATGTTCGCGCATAATTAGTAAGTTGTACAAGTTTCAGACAATAAGATTCTCTTTCTCCTAATATAATATGATAATTTGAAAGTCGAGAACTCTGCGGCTCTTAGAGATGTTCACTGTGCTTGTTGACAGTGGATTCACAGTTCTTGATGCAGGCTAAATACACACTGACGACAGCAGTAGACTCAAATACGGGACTATACCACTGTCACTCAGGCCAGATCACATCATTTGGTATTCTTGCACACCCCTCAAATACTTCACTGGCCAATTGCATACATCACAAAATGTAGTCCCAACTTTTATGATTAAAATTGTAGGGGCTGGGATTAGTGTTATAACATCATGATGGGTTCAGTTGGGCGTTGTGTTGCGAGCTCGGTCAGAACCCTTCAGTCAGGCGGCAGGTGGCAGAACCTGCTCCGGGCCTGGGGTACGGATAGAGGTCACTATAGGCTTCCAGTCTGGGTGTGTGCACACAGGCAGGATGTCTGTATATATAGCCAGCGCCCGATGGAATTCGTCGGTTAGTACGGATACTTGAATCCTACTTTAAGGCCTACTGACCCACTCCAAACTCTACAGCGAGTTCGTCCATTTAGCTTTTACCTGTTGAGGTTCTGTCCAATAAAAGAACCTTCTTTGCAACTTTACACTTTACTTGTGTCAACCTTGTTCTTTCCTTAGTAACTTATAACCAATATTAAGATACAAGAATGTTCCACAATAATACCTGCTGGACATAATCTTTTGACTGAACTGAGCTACAATTTTTGAAACAGTACAGTGAGAGAGTTTGTATTTCAAACTAATGTTTACAAAATGCGCCGCTGTCATTATCATCAAAAGCATATCTGATAGATTATGGGCCTAAATATCAAGGTAGAATTATAAATTAACTGGGAATATTGTAAGAATGATCCATGACAGCAAATATGTCTGCAAGGGCAGAACTATAGTTCCGGCATTGAATGTGAGTGTTGTATTTCCTGCATTAGGAGTCGCCAATCCGTGAGTTTGCGTTAATTATAGCGTAGTCAGTCACCGCGTGGCAGCACTTGGCTGGGACCTCTAGAGGCGCTCGGCCCAGCTAGTGGGGAACCTGCTGTAGGTCTCTCTGTCTCCCCCTCCCGTGTAGCCTATGTGTGTGAGTCCGCCATCTTTTACTGCATCTAAAGGGAACTGAAATAACATATCTATCAACAAATGGTGATCCAATACAACGGAATCCCACAGTAAATAGCCTTATAATCACCCTAATCTAATATCATAGAATATTACATTCAAATGATTGAGATATTAGACCCTAAACTTCTGAAGTGGACACCGCCGAGAGAATATGTTTGGAGAGTGATGTGCGGTAGCTCACTGGGTTGATAGGGACGCATCTCCATGACAACATCGCTAGGGGGCTATCTGGGGCGCAGGGACGCCCACCGTGTTAAGTTCCCGCGCTCGGTCCCTCCCTGAAGATGCTGTGTGTGTGTGTGTGTGTGTGTGTTGTGGGGGGGGGGGGCTATTTAGGACCAGAGTAGGCCTATGGCCTATGTTTGCACATTGGGGATGTGTGTGTGTGTGGGGGGGGGGGGGATCGGGGGTGGTTGTGTTGAAAACAATCACGAGATAGCTCTTTAAACAGTCTGGGGGTAGGCCTAGCCTATAATAAAATTATCCATCTAATCTACCCCTTATTATAGGGGCACGTGGCACTGGTAGGTTGAGTAGGCCTTATGTGGAAGAATGGCATAGCCTACATCGTTTTTTAGTTAGGTCTGCATTAGGCCTACAGGGGGGCGTTCAATGCAGGGTAACCAAGGGTGGAACGTAGGCTTAAATAAGGGTTCCTGTAAATATTTTTTCTAGAATAACTTTGTCTCAAAATTCCAGTCGCCGAAGGCGCTGGTTAGCATAAAAGCTTGTGCGTTACTATAGTCCACAAAGGCCATTCATCTCGCCACCCCCATCTAGTAGGGCATAATAATGGATAAGCATATTTGACTGGGCCCTTGGACAATGGCTATAGGCCCCAATTGATCAGAATGCCCTTATGTTAGCACCCCTTATGTTAGCACAAGGGTCTGTATTGACCAAAAGGAATGCATCACCATAGGCTGTATGTACCCAGTATACAGAGTAGGGGATTCGCATTCTGCCACAGAAGCAGCCAGGATTATAACAATTGACTGCACATTAATCTATAAAACCATATGGGGCTTAATGACAACAATTGTATGGTAAGCTCTGTAGCAACATCCCATCCCATTATCGATGCAGACTAACACAGTCTGCAACAACCCACACCAGACGTGTGTAAGAAGTGAAGGAGACATGACGTCCCTCCTACTCCTGTTGTGGCTGCTCCTCTGGACATCTTCTGCAGAGGCTGGTGAGTAGAACTATTCTGACTCATACTGGTATTATATTCCTGAATCATGAAAATATAAGTGGCTCTTCTGAGGCAGAAAAGACAATTTGTTAAATCAAACATGGGTGATTCGTGGAGGAGAAGGGGGAGAGAAATTGGTTGACATAGATGACAAGGAGGAAATCAAACTCTCCCCTCTCTACTGTTTACAGAGATGAAACAAATGAGTGTATACATAGAATGAGTCTTATGTCAAATCCTCATTTTGGGGGGTAAAAATGTCATTTTACTCTCGGATTTTCAAAGTGAAACCACAGATTTGATATGTTTTCTCCCCTCTACCCTATTCCTTTATCCTTCACACCTCTATGTTGTCACTCCATTAATCCTTCACTCCCTTACTCCCTCCCTCTCCTGCTCTCTCACTCCCTCACTCCCCTACTCACTCCATTACTTCCTCTATGCCCCTCTCCTTCACTCCCCTACCCCCTCCCTTTTCTACTCCCTCACTCCTTCACTCCCCTACTCACTCACTCCCCTACACAGCCAAAATTAAGCATCTCATTTCAAGAAGATAAGATTATTAAACTCGACTGGCGGACAAACCACTTAATTAAAACAAGCGGTTTGTCCACCAGTCGAGTCCCCTACTCCCTCACTCCCCCAATTCCTCACTCCCCTATTCCCTCATTCCCCTACTCCCTCATTCCCAACCCCACACCTCCTCACTCCCCTACTCCCTCACTCCTTTGCCCTTTCCCTCAATCCCCTGCTCCTCTAGGACCTTACTACCTCTACCCCTGGACTCACTCGGTCAGTTAATCTTTGACTACCTCACTCCCTACCTCCTAACTCTCCTACTCCATCCCTCACACCCCTACTCCCTCACTCCCTATTTGCTAACTCTCTCACTTCCTACTACACTACCCTTTCAATCCTCTACTCCCTCAAACCCCTACTAGCTCACTGCCATACTCCCTCAGTCCCGTACTACCTCCTTCCCTACTCCTAACTTCCTCACTCGCCTACTCCCTCAACATCCTTTTTTCTCACTCCTTCAACCCCCTACACCCTCTTCCCCTAATCCCTAACTCCTCACTTCCCCATTTTCTACTCCTTCACTCCCCTACTTCTTCAATGCCCTTCTCCCTCACTCCCCTCCTCCCTCACTCCCTACTTTCTCACTCCTCTACTCCTCCCTCCCTCACTCACCTATTTCCTCATTCCGCTACTTACTCAAGCCCTCACTTCCCTACTCTCAATGCCTTACTCTGTTAGTCCCCATACTCCCTCACTCCCCTACTCCCTCACTCCCCTTCTCCATCCCTCCTCTACTCCTTCATTTCCCTGCTGCCTCACTCCCCTGCTTCATCACTCCCCTATTCCCTCACTACTCTCTCACTCCCTCACCTCCTACTCCCTCACAACCCTCCTCCTTCAACTCTCTACTCCCTCAAGCCCCTACTAGCGCACTGCCATACTCCCTCACTCCCCTACTCCTCACTCCCTCACTCCCCTACTCCTCACTCCCTCACAACCCTACTCCTCACTCCCTCACAACCCTACTCCTCACTCCCTCACTCCCCTTACCTCACTCCCTCACTCCCCTACTCCTCACTCCCTCACTCCCCTACTCCTCACTCCCTCACTCCCCTACTCCTCACTCCCTCACTCCCCTACTCCTCACTCCCTCAATCTTCTTCTCCCTCAACACCTTACACCCTCTTCTCCTCCTTCCTCACTCCCCTACTCCCTCACTTCCCTTCTCTCTCTCCCCTCTATCCTCACTCCCCTACTCCCTCAAGGCCTTCTCTCTCTCCCCTACTCTCACTCCCCTCAATTGGTACTACCCTACTGTCGCACTCCCCAACTGCAGATTAACATATTTAATAAAGCTATCCCCTAACATTATTCAGACCCATGTACCAGTAGCCCCTGTGGTGGTGCAGAAACATGTCATGCCACGTCAGACACAACCTACCTCTGCTGTAAGTATAGTCTTTGTAATTACTAGCTTAAGTCTACTCACCAACAGAAATGGGACACTTTTGTGATAATATGATATCCCTTGTGAAAGTGATGAGCATGACTGTGAAGGAGTATACAACAGTACAAAATGAAAATAAAGACGAGATGTCCATGTTCTGGACAGTGTAAATAAACAATCATAAGCAAATCATAATCAACTCTTTTTCAATGATATGAGCATTCATGGCTGGACCCCCACATTATATTAGTCTATATTGATCGATTGCTTACATAGCTCTTTTATCATTATTCCATTCATTATCAACAGTGTCAGCAACCTGTCGTTATACGGAGAATGGGTTGGACTATAAAGGTACCCTCTCTACGACGTATAGCGGTAAGACATGTCAGCGCTGGGACACTGAGACTCCACATCTCCACAGTGTCTCTGGAGACATAATTCCAAGTAACTTCCCGGGTGAGACATCGCTGACTGACATCAACAATTACTGCCGGAACCCAGACAAAGAACCAGCGGTGTGGTGTTACACAACTGATGTAGACGTACGCTGGGAACAATGTGTTGTACCTGTATGTAATGGTAAGTGTAAACATTGGCCGCGCCAAATAAAAGTTGGTTTTTGAAGGATGTGCACAAGCAAAATTTTTGTTTCATTTTTTTAGAATTTCTTTTGGCCAATGGATTCCAATGGATTCTGTCCATGGTAAAAAGGAGTGAGCACCAACATATTTTTCAACTTGGTTACTTGACAATCATTTCCGACAACTGACAGAATTAATTTCTTTTGTAATTTGTATTCCAAGGGATAAGAAGAATTATTGAAAAATCTTTTCTAAAAATGAGTCAGCTTCCATGTGTTAATCAACAGTATGCAGATTGACATATTTTAAGCGGGAAGTGAGCCAGATGAAAAACACTATAAGAGCTGATAAGAGGGATACAATGGCTTTCACCAGCAAAATGTTAAATGGCAGGCTCACTAGGTATCAGCGTAGGCCTGCATTACCGTGTTAGATCTTGATATGTAATTGTTATCTCGTGACATCTATACTCAAATTGTAGATGAATTGAGCTCAGCAACCTCTGTTATAACAACCCTATCTGATATTTTGGATCTCAAATTGTAGATGAATTGAGCTCCACAACCTCGGCTATAACCTCAACTGCAACAACCTCAACTGCAACAACCTCAACTGCAACAACCTCAACTGCAACAACCTCAACTGCAACAACCTCAACTGCAACAACCTCAACTGCAACCTTCAGAAAGGTACCAGATGGTGTGGCTGTTGATCCGATGTCTCATCCCTCATCCAAGCAGATTGTGAGGTCAAGAACTGAATGTGCTCGAACGTAAGTAGCTTTCATAATTATCATTATTTAGTATAACAACCTGTTGAAACAAAGAACTGAGTCCACCTATCAGAAACATTTTGCAGTCTGTCTCAAAGCCCAAGGTGTCTAGAAGACAAAATCTGATGTTACCATACCCCTGGTCATAAATCCAATTAAGAAGCAATATGCTTGACTGAAATCAGTAACCACCATTAACATAACACCTTCTGAAAGTCCAAAGAAATTAAGGGCTTCATTAAAGGGGAATCATACACTTTTTTTCACATACATTGATTTTCACAGGATTACAGCAGTTGGTTTCTACAGTCAGGTCTTGGTATCCCAGGCAGGTCCATTAGTGTTCAAAGTCAACAAATGTCTGAATCGACCGGGGTAGGGGAGTGGATGGGTGGGCGGAGGGGTGGAGGGTGTAACTGGTGTTGTTATACTGCTACTGCCTGTCTGTCTTTGGTAGGCACAGGTACCCAGTGTGTTTGCCCTCCTCTATGTGCTCATATCTACAAGCTCTAGTGTGCATGGTCAACTGTAACCAACCCCTTTAAGTTGATGATATAAATAGCTATGCTATGTATATCATGTACTTTATTTATGACTCAACTCCTACCAGAAGTACTTATACAAAAACTCTTTGAAGTAATGTTATCATGTTATCAGTTTTCATATTACTAGTTCTGGTAGGAGTACTTAATTAAACCACATAAATGAATCAAAGCACATACTCAATATAACTGTTTCTATATATCATCACTAACTTGGTGAATAATTTAATTAAATTCTGTTGTCAGCCATACCAGTTTATTTTACAAAACAGCTGCTCGTTATCAAATTCCGATAGATCGCAGGTCCTAGTTGGCTCACTCAAAAGAACCATCTGGAAGGGGATTAGTAACTATAGTTGGTGGC
This sequence comes from Harmothoe impar, assembly GCA_947462335.1. NCBI lineage: Eukaryota > Metazoa > Annelida > Polychaeta > Phyllodocida > Polynoidae > Harmothoe > Harmothoe impar. Next base: position 107,985,873 of record OX381705.1, on the reverse strand, counting down.
ATAACCTTTAAAATGAGATATCCCCTAGTCCTGTCACAGCTTATACTTTTGTTATTCCAGGTGCAAGCAGGATGTCCAATGTGTGCACTTCATCGTGACTCAAGATGGAGGGAAATACCTCTGTGAGATCTACACCTCCATGTACCGACCTCCAACTACAACTCCACCTACTGACAACTACCAGAAGATTGACTAGGTGACTAAGAGTTCTTACCAAATGCCCATGACATTTGGACTTTCACGAAAAATACATTATATTATACTTTATAAATTAACATGACCGTTTTGAGCAAAACATTAGGTGTATGAAAAGTGAAATATAAAGAATTGTTTTTCCCCTTTGACAGTAAGGAGTTGAGTAATACAGGAGACGTTGCTTGTATAACTTGTACAAGTGTACAAAGATACATTCTGTCTATTGCAGGCTCAATCAGGATGCCCAGTGTGGAATTGCCTCTGTGAGACCTACAGCTCCTTGTACCGACCTCTACAGATACACCAACTGACAACTACCAGAGACTCACTGTCTAAGTCATGCCGCTGTGGGGCCTTTGATTGGACAGGATGTTTCAAAGCATATTATAAACAGATATCCATATTATGATAGAGACCAATATAGACAGAGCTATGTATACTTTAGTCAGTACATTAGACTGGTCACAGAAATCATCAATCATTGGCAGGACTGACCTAGGTCACACAAGTGCACAGACAAACGTTTACAGCAAGTCCCACAGCAGTCTTACTGAAGTCTTACAACCAGAAAGTCTTAATAATTAAGACTGAATGTTATTGGGGCATGCCCGGGATAGCTCTCCTAGGTGCGCAGACAAACATTAACAGCGCAATCTTAACACAGAATTAAGATCGTCTTAAACTACACAGTCCATTGTAAGATTCTTTATGCCTTAGCTTAAGACATTTTAAGACGTAAGATTAAGATTGCGCTGTTCACGTTTGTCCGCGCATCTGGGAGAGTTATCCCTTAGTTGCTACGGGGGCTCTGTCCCCCAACCCTCTTTATTTTTCTTTATACATCATTCGATCACCAATAATCTTAATTAGATGTCAAAACTTTGCAGCGGAATAATATTTAAGACTAAGACTAACACTTTAATAAGATTGTTGTAAGACTCACTGTAAACATTTGTCTGTGCACTCACAGCTTGGATATAAAAGGCTTATGCATTGACATTCACAGATCTATTTAATACAACCTGCCAACAAGATGCCATGTTGCCTTAAAATAGCAGTAGTACCCAGAATGGACGAATGCAGTATCCTAACTTGACAAATATATTCACCCCCTGTTGCTTGTTGTTGTATTGTCAAAACTTTGAGTATGCAAACTTTGTGTTAATAATCCCGACAAACTATTCTACATACGCTGTAGACTGTAAATGTGACCTGGTAATTTTATCCTGAGGATCAATAAACGTTGTAAAAAATCAATGATGTGTTTTAGTGGATATATAGGAAGAGAACAGTGCACAACTTAGGGGGATACCATAAAGTATATATGCATTGAGGGTGTGGGTGGGTGCATTTTCTAAGAAACGCACACAGCACATAGCTTTAATAGGGGAGTGGGGCAGGAGATGTTTCCGATGTTATGTTCCATACATACTTTATGGTAGCCCCCTGAGGGTATTGGAGAGGTTAGTTTCTGGAAGCTTTTACCCATACACAAGGCCTAAATGAGTAGGTAGTGACTGGATAGGGGATTGAGGAAGTGCGGGAGTGGAGGGGTAGGGGAGTGAGGATATAGGGAAGTGAGGGGGTAGGGGAGGAGGGGGTAGGGGAGTAAGGGAGCAGGGAGTGAGGGAGCAGGGGAGTGAGAAGGTAGGGGAGTGAGGGAGTAGGGGAGTGAGGGAGTAGGGGACTGAGGGACTTGCAGAGTAGGGGAGTGAGGAGTAGGGGAGTAAGGGAGCAGGGGAGTGAGGGGGTAGGGGAGTGAGGGAGAAGGAGAGTGAGGGACTAGCAGAGTAGGGGAGTGAGGAGTAGGGGAGTGAGGGAGCAGGGGAGTGAGAAGGTAGTGGAGTGAGAGAGTAGGGGGAGTGAGGGAGGGAGTAGGGTAGTGGGAGAGTAGGGGAGTGAGGGAGTAGAGTATTGGGAGAGTAGGGGAGTAAGGCAGTAGAGTATTGAAAGTATGGGGAGTGGTGGACTAAGGTATAAAGGGAGTAGGGGAGTGAGGGGTAGGAGAGTGAGGGGGTAGGGGAGTGAGGAGGCAAGTAAGTGATGGAGTAGGGTATTGAGAGAGTAGGGTATTGAGGCTTTAGGTAGGTAGGCAGCTGGGGGAGCGAGTAAAAGATTGAGAGAGTAATGGATCAAAAGGGCAGGGGAGTTAGGCACTAATGATAAGGCAGAACTGGGCT
>OX381705.1:107780594-107983298 GCA_947462335.1 Harmothoe impar | reverse complement strand
TGGTTTAGTATCTTCTGATTATACAGTTGAATGTGTTCTATTAGACCGACTGACTAGTTAAGTTATATATTTGCCTCATGTTTGACATTTTTGGGATTATTAGTTACATAAATATATATATTTTGCAAGTAAATGTGTGTTTCCTTACAAAGAAAACTGTCTTGGCCTCATGGTAATTTCACTGTCCAAATTGTAAGCTTTCCCCATGTGCATGAAGCAGGCCATCCCAGTTAACATGAAAAATAGTATGCAATGTTACATAGCATTTTTTTTATGGCTCCTTATTAAAAGTTATATAATATTAAAAAAAACTATTGTGACATAAAATAACATTTTTTTTGTTTGCTGGGATGGTCATTAGACCCATTACCACAATGTGCAGTAATGTCTGTGTTTACCTGCGCTGTAACGTCTGATGCAGCTCTCAGTGTTGGCTCAGGGAGTGTCTAATTACTGACAGCATTAACCCATTACCACAATGTGCTATAACGTCTTCGTTTACCTGCGTTGTAATGCTGGTGCAGCTACGTCTGCTCAAGTTACTGGCATGGGTCAGCCACAGGGCAGCATTGACCACCATGGGTGTACCAAGTATGTAGTGTCTGCATATATCAAGGCTGTAACGTCCAGTGTAGATTTCAGTTATTCTATATCACACTAATTGCTGTCACATCTGGTATAGATTTTGTTGTTATATATCACAGTAATTGCTGTAATGTCTGGAGTTGATGTCTGTTACTCTACACCTCATTAATGTGTGCCATCACCTCTGTGTAATGTCTGGTGTGGGTGGCGGTTATTGTATACCACAGTAATGGCTGCCTTTACTTGTGAGTCAATAACATGTCTAGTTAGTTCTGCGGAATATGACTCCAATGAGCAATAAACCACCCTCGTCCATTAGTAACTCAAACTCAAACCTTACATAGCAATGCTTAACAATACATTAAAGTCTGCAACAACCCACACCAGACGTGTGTGAGAAGTGAAGGAGACATGACGTCCCTCCTACCCCTGTTGTGGCTGCTCCTCTGGATGTCTTGTGCAGAGGCTGGTGAGTAGAACTATTCTGACGCACCCTGGTAAGGCCACTCCTAATAATATCCTTGTTTCTCATCACTGAGCCATGACAAATATGATGAGGGCGCATTTTTTAAATTATTTTTTTTGTTATAATTTTTTTGCTGAAGACCAAATAGGTAGGGTATTCTAGGTTCTCAGCAAACTTGACATTCACATTTTAATGATTAAGAAATTAATAATCTACAAAGGTTTTGAATAGGTATATTTCTTCTAGCCCATTGTATTTGCACCACTGTTAGCTTCAATTTGATACAAATATGCCCATATTTGTTTATAATTATCAATTTTTCCCTTCAAATTTGCAAGGATAAAAAAGAAAATTCCAAGACACAATTTTGGTGACGCGAGCGGTGATGAGAAACAAGGATACTATTTTGAGTGGCCTAATATATTCATGAATCACTAAAAGATAAATTTAGAGGCAAGCTGAGGAGAAAAATAATCTGTCCTGTTATAATCAAAATGACTGGTTTTGGTGGGGAGGGGGTAGACTGGTGGCAGGTTGGAAACAAAACTCTCTACAGAGATAAAAAGCCATCTTCTTTGTATAAAGAATGGGTTTTATGTCTAACTTTCTACTTTTGGAATAAAAATCTGAGTCTTGAGGTCATAATAGACCAAAAATCTCATTTCACTCTCAGATTTTCAAAGTTAAACCACAAATTTGATAACTAAAAGTGAAAAATTCTCCCCGTTCCCACTACCCTATTCCTTCATCCTTCACACATGTATTTTGACAACTCCATCACTCCCCCACTCCGTTACTCCCCTACTCCATCACTCCCCTACTCAGTCACTCCCCTATACCATCACTCCCCTAGAGTCTCACTACCTTACTCCACTCACCCTTACTTCATCATTTCCTTACTCCTTTGCTACCCTACTCCCTCACTTACTTACTCCCGTACTCCTTTTTCCCTCACTTCTCTATTCTCTCAATCCCCTTAGTACTCCCTACATCCTTCACATCCCTAATAGATCACTCCCCTACTCCTTCACTGTCCTAGGCCCTTGCTACCTTACTCCCCTACTGTTTACCACCTTACTGCTTACTCCCTCACTCTCCTACTCCCTCACCAAGTCCTTAGTATGTGACCAATAGTTGTACATAGGGAAGTTTGGGATGTATTAACACCAGAGGGGGTGACTACCACACCTCACTAATACCGGCTCTCCTCACTAGGGGGAGACTGACTACTTCTCATTCGGTGGTTTGAACTTGTCATGTATGCACACCTACACTCCCCTACTCACTACATCAGTTAATCCTCAACCCCCTACTCCCTCACTCCCCTACTCCCTCACTCCCCTACTCCCTAAATCGCCACCTCCTTCAAGCCCTCACTCCCCTACTCCTTCAAGCCCTCTACTCTCTCACTCCCCTACTCCCTGACTCTCTGACTCCCTGACTCCCTGACTCCCCTACTCTCTCACTCCCTTACTTCCCTACTCTTCTCTTCTTTATTAGTCCCCTATGGCCTCCCTCCCTCACTTCCCTACTCTCCTATTTCTAAACTCCCTCACTTCCCTACTCCCTCATCTCCCTAAAGCTCTATTCCCTCACTCCCCTACTCCCTCACTTCCCTGCTACATTAATCAACCACTCCTTCACTATCTTACTCCTCTACTTCCTAACGACTTTACTCCCTCACTCCCCTACTACCTTACTCCCTCACTCCCCTATGGCCTTACTCCCCTACTCCCTCACTCCCTCACTCCCCTACTCCCCTACTTGCTTACTCCCCTACATCCTCACTCCCTCACTCCCCTACTCCCTTACTCCCCTACTCCCTCACTCCCCTACACCCTTACTCCTCTACTCCCTCACTACCCTACTCCCTCACTACCCTACTCCCTTACTTCCCTACTCCCTTACTCCCCTACTCCCTCACTCCCCTACTCTCTCACTCCCCTACTCCCTTACTTCCCTACTCCCTTACTCCCCTACTCCCTCACTACCCTATTCCTTTACTCCCTCACTACCCTATTCCCTTACTCCCTTACTCCCCTACTCCCTCACTCTCCAACTGCAGCTTAATATATTTGTTTGATACATGCTATTCCCTAATATTATCCAGACCCATGTACCAGTAGTCCCTGTGGTGGTGCAGAAACATGTCATGCCACGTCAGACACAACCTACCTCTGCTGTAAGTATAGTCTATGTTATTCCTAGCATAAATCTAGATACTCACAAATGTAAATGGGACACTTTTGTCAGTTTGTAGATATTATGATATCCCTCATTAAGGAGATAGACATGCCTGCACAGGAGTTTACAACAGTACTAAAAGCAGGCTAGAAGCCTATGTTCTGGACAGGGTGAATAAAAAACTAGAAGCAAAGCAGAATTAGATTAGACATATTTCAATGAGATGAGCAGGCATGAGTAGTATAGTATGTATCGGAACGGGACTATAGTTAAGTACTGTTTATTACTCAATCGACATGCAGCCAATCAGAGGCCTCCATTTGGTCACGTGACCCGTTGCCATGGTAACGTGACCTACTTAGGGCTCTCAGCCAATCAGAAGCCAGCATTCTGGGTGACCTACTGACCTACTTAGAAGCTCTCAGCCAATCAGAGGCCGGCATTCTGGTAACCATGGTAACGTGACCTACTTACGTCACGTGACCTACTTAGGCTCAGCCAATCAGAAGCCGGCATTCTGGTAACTAGGGTAACGTGACCTACTTAGGGTTTGTTTGTAAACAACACCACGTGGCTTTCTTGTTTGTAAACAACACCACGTGACACGTGACTGTTTGTAAACAAACAAACAAAAAAAAGTTATGTAACTTATATATAGAAATAAAAACACAACAAGATAATTTCTTTTCTTTTCATTTTATTCTTTATTTTTTCATTTTCAATCAGAAAAAACACACAAGTTTATGCTTTTTTAGCTTGCTTCTTCGATTTGCAGCAACTCAACAGGCCGCAAAGTCTCACGCCGCCGTCACTCGCACCACCACACCCCGGACGACTTTTCTCCAATAGACATTGCACGACTTTGGATAAATCCAACACCATTTCGGCAAGGCAGAGAATCTTTGCCTCCATGAAACGGCCGCCATCGCAACAACCCGTCACAACAGCATCATCGATAGCTTCTGACTCACGACCCGGTCGCTCAGCTTTGGGATTTTGCTCATGCGCATGACGCACTTCTTGGGGTTTCTTGTTCGACATGCTTCAATTAGGAAATGAACGCAATGAGGTCCACAGGTGTCAGCAGAAGTGTCTTGTAGTTGAATGCGGTTTCTTTGCCACTTGAACGGAGCAGAGCGTTCCACGAAAGACAAGAACTCCGCACTCAGCGGCGGTAAGCCGAAGGAATCAAAGTAGTACACTTCACCCGTGCTTGACACGTAAAACGCCACCCAATGCTGACCTGGTAAATGTTGCGGATCTGTGTTGCTCACGAAACAAGTGTCTTTGATAGGGTGCTTCGGAATAGTGTCACAAGAGAAAACGCCCAGGAAACGATGTTTTGTGTGAACGTTTTCCTTCAACACTCTGCTTATTTCAAGCGTGTTCATACGATACGCCAAGTACCGCCGTCTTGTCTTCAGTTCATGTGGTAGTCGGTGACGGGGTGTCGATCTCGGGTCAGCTCGACGACGTTGTCGTACACCAAGTAGAGTAGCACCGTTGTTGTCGCTTGTAGCGCCGAGCGGAAACTGACTTCCACCCTCAGCTGACCCGCTCTTATAAGGTTCACGCGACACCCGTCGTGCGATCTGTCTGGGGTTAAGTCGAGGGGGAACACCGTGTAACCGTTCAGGAATTGTTCGTATGAAATACCGCAGGAGCGCGCGCCCTCGTACATCCCCGTTTCCGTGTGTAGCGCCAAGTACTCTCTCACGGCCGCTTTGGTCTTAAAGTCGGGCACGTAGGCGTCGTTCGGCACTTTCTGATCGTTCACTATCACTTGAAGCGAGCTGATGTCGTAATGCTTCATCTCGAACGGGTTCTTGGTGTAGCTACCGTTGAAGGCGTCGTGGTCAAGGAAGCAAATCATCATCGACTTGGGAAGCTGGCCTGTGTTGGAGTGCGTGTAGCTGTGATCTCTGTTACCTTGAGGGATGGCGTAGGTCGTCACCTCCACTCTGTTCACCGGGTAGTCGAAGAGCCCGTGTTCTATCACCGCTCTCTCGTGCGTTTCCGCTACAGCGTCCGCCACCAGCACGCGTCGCACGTAGAGCTTTGCTTTGTAGATCTTCAAGCTGTAGCCTCCGTCAGCGGCGCACATCAGATAGAAAGAGGGCGCCGCTTGTTTCAGAGTGAGATTGATTTCTGTCTCTCCAACGATGAGCTTCGGTTGATGAGCCAGGTCAAAGTGCAGTCGCGCCATCAGCGAAAAGCGCTTGTTGGAGATTAGCTTCTTGCGCGCTTTGTACCCCGCATTCGCGTCAGTCAACGTGTCAAACTGACCGGGCGTATCTTCATGCCACCCCTGGGCGCTCATGACGCCGTCCTTCACGTCTTTGTTGTAGTTGAGTAACCCTTCCAAGTAAGCTCGGTAAGGGTAGGTCTCGGTGTTGCCAGACACTTTGAAACCGCCGATGGAGACTTGGACGTCTTTGAAGAGCGAGTGAGCCAAGTTGTTCACCGGAGCTACCGCGTCGGTGTCCTCGATCGCCGCTCCGTCCTTTAGCACTTGACATTCCAGATGAAGGTAATTCTCGTTCAGGTCTGTGTACTCTTGCGACTTGTTGATGGTGAAATTTATGTTACCTCCATCCTCTAAAGAGTTTTTTGTTTCTATCCCCAGGAAAGACGACTTTAAGATAGTAGTCTGAGTCGGCGCTACGGTGTGCAGGTCGAGCTCAGAGAGCGCGCACTCGTTACTGCTCTCGTGTACGTAAGCCATTGTGTTCTCTCTTCATGCGGCCGACAGACTGACGCCGGCCGCCTCCAGTCTTTTTATTTATACCTGAACGCCTAGGCGCTTACCGGTCGAATACATCCCCTCTACGTCTCTTGCAAGAGCCACCGCCCGTCTGAGGAGAATGCCGGCGACGTTTCGACCCTTTCTTAGACGCGACAGGCGTCTTTCCTCCCGAGAACGCCGTACTCGCCAGTCTCTTCAGAGCGCCTGCGCCTCGGTCTTTCACGCTGCTCTTTAAAGTCCGACCCGCCAGCACATCTTTAGCTACGCCCACACCGGCGCGGAGCAGCGTTTTTCCCACCGACTTCAATAGCGGGGTAGCCGAGCGCATCAGACCTAACAGAGCGCCGCCCAAACCGTGCCCGCTCTGGAAAGAGTGCCCGCTGTACACGTTGATGCCGTTGCCCAGCTGCGCGTTGTAGTAATCGCTGTACCCTCTGCCGACGGTGCGCCTGGGTGGAAAGTACGGAACGCGTTGACGCATCATTTTTCTCTCTTTCAGCGCTCAATAGGTCTCAGATGAAGTGTCACGGTCACCTCGCCTCTACCGAATGGGATGGAATGACCGAATCGGTCTCTTAAATAGATGCCGACCTCGGTAAACCTCTTGGATTTCAAGGGGAAATAATCCAAATGGGGAAAACTGATAGCTTGCACGCCACCTCGACGCTTTCCGCCTCTGTCCACCGCGACGCAGCGCAACAGCGGCACTTGCATGTCGCCCACACGTCTCTCCTGGATCATGTCGGTGTATATGTACACAGAGTGCACGTCCCCGTAAACATCCATCGAGTAGGCGCCGGTAGTCGGCGACGCGAAACACGTCTTCTCTCCGAAGCCCAGAACGCATGCGAGATGCTGAGTCAGCAGGACAGCGCAGTGTCTCGGCGGTTTGATGGTGACGCGTTTCGTGTTGGCGTCGTACGATAAGATCCGCATCGGTTTGAGCAAGAAGCTGGAGCCCTCTAGTCTGTCATCTCGCATCGTCTCACTCAAGCGCTCGACTAGGGTGTGGTTGCTTCCGGTGAAAATAGGAGGTATCTGGAATATGTTTGGCATGAAACTGCGCACTCCCATGTCTTTCTCCATCTCTTCGATCATCTGTCTTGCTTGATCGCTGATCGCCTTCTTCTTCACCGCCGGGGACAAGAACTGCTTGTATACGGCATTCGTCTGTCTCAAGTCGACCTCTCTCTTGAACCTTTTTGTTTCCGGTTTCAATCGCTGCTCTTCCGACGTGTCTGATATCTCTTCCACCGTTACATAGCTCGCTTCCTTCCAGCTCAGCGGGTATTTTGAGCTGAACGTCAGCTTGCTCAGACCGTTCGCGTTTTTCATTCCCCTCCAGTCTACCTGTGGTTTTCTTCCTTCGGCGAATTTAGTTTCTTTTAAAACCTGGATCGCCTCCTCTAGCGAACCTTTGGTGCGCAGAGGAACAACGATGATCAAGTCGTCGTCGTGCACGTTAGTCCATTCTGTAGGGAGGATGATCTCAGTCAGAGCCGCTTCGTACGCTTCGGGCAGAAGGAGCGGCGAGTCGAAGTGAGTTCGGAAAGACGTCAAGCTGTTGTCAGGATAATACTCCATAGAGCTGTTGCTAGGTAGAGTGATGTTCATTTTTTTTTTTTTTTTTTTTTTCTACGTTATTTTTTTGACGGGGATCCACTCGTTGAACTTGTCGTCGTAACCTAACCAACGTACGAAAGCTAACTCTTTACCGTCGACGGTCTTGCGGCGCAACACCTCGTCTATCAGGTAGTTGTTGTCGTAACGACTCTTGTACACCTTCTGAACCTCTTCCGGGTAGAAGACGCCTTTTATCTCCTCGCCCTTGTCGTCTTTCAGCTCGAACCCTCTGCTTCCCAACGTCTTAGCAACGTCGACCACTTCCTCGCGCCAGTTTCCCTCGTACCCTTTGTCGAAGGCGCCTTTAGTTCTCAACATCCTCACTCTGTCACCCGGAGCAATGACGTCGACGGCGGACGTCTTTGTTTTTTTCTTCTTTTTCCATATTTCGTCGATTTGTTTGTTAGTTGGGAGATCTTGTCGGTAGAAAACTGTTTCGCTGTTTTCCGAGCTGACTTGAGCCGGCGCCATTTTCAACGTCTTGTGGTGAGTGCGATTGTAAGAAGACACTACATGGTGCAGTACGTCTACGTAGCGATACGTGCGCTTGTGTGTGAAATAACGCCACAGCTTCTCCTTCAGACTGCGGTTCAAGCGCTCCACTAGACTAGCTTTGATGTCGTCGTTCTCGCCAGTGAAGAACTCTATGCCCTCGCTCTTCAAGTGATCTTGAAAGATCTTGTTCAAAAACTCTTTCCCCTTGTCTGTCTGAACAGTGCGCGGTCGTCTCTCGCCAGTGCCTGTCATCTCTCGGAAGGCCTCGGTGACATCAGCGCCGCTCTTGGATTTAATGGGAACGGCCCACGCGTACCTAGAGAAAACGTCGATCGCCGTCACCACGTACCGGAAGCGGTCGTTGTGAGACGCCAAAGCTTGCATGTCCATCAGATCTATCTGCCACTGCTGATCGATTGCGCCGGTTATAGTCTTGTTCCTTGCGAATTTTCTCCGAATGGGTTTATGTTTAGTGTAGGCGTCCAGCGACACTAAAGCATCTCGGATGACGGCCGGGTTCAGGTGGCGAAAATGATGTTTCTGGAGTTTAGTCACGCTAGTGAAACTGGAGGGCGCTTTGACGTCGGTATATCTAGCTACTACGCGCTTCTTTTCTTTTTCCTTCTTGGTCAGTCTCTTCACTGGTTTGCCCATGGTGGGCTTGTTGAGGGCGTGAACGACGAGCTCGCCGCTAGGCGGTTGCGCCCTTTCCTTTTCTTACGCGGCACGCTCCTATAGGAAGTCGGAGTTTGGAAAAGTTCACGGTCGTCCTCCTCGTCTTCAGAGGATTGATCGTCCACCACCTGGAGAGAAGAGTCTGCTGCTGCTACTGCTGCTGCTGCTGCTGCTGCTTCTCCTTCTTCCGAGTCGAAGCTCGGTCGTTTCCGACCTCTGTCAGCAAGCCGTGTGTCCAAACTTTGGCCAGGTCCGCTCGCTTTATACAGATGGTTTCCGATCAAGGAGTCTGTGGGAACTGCTTCGCGCAGCGCTTTCGTGAACGGCGAGTAGCCCGCCGGTCTGGGCGCCGTCTTCCTGAACCTGGCGGCGTCGTTCAGTAAGTCCACTATGTTGATGCGACGCTCAGGTGGTATTCTCCGACCCGACATCTCGCGCACCGCACCGTCCTCGTTCCACTTGATCACACCGGATTTCTCCAATTGTTTGTACAGCGCCACGGTCCGAGTGCGATTCCTCTTGGGAACTTGGTTCACCAACCGCTCGAGTAGGGACGCGCTGGCCTCTTCAGCAGACTGACGGAGGTGAGCCGGGGGCGAAGAAGAGTAGGACGAAGAGATGTTGCTGTTGTGGGGATTCGCGAGAAAAAATTGCAATCTATTCAACAACCTTCGGTATTTCAACATTTTCTCGCGCGATTCCAAAGTGGGGTCGTTCAACACTAAATCCAAGTCCCTGTAGATAAACTGTAGCACCTGGTGCAAGGCCGCGTCGGGATGAAGGGACTGTTCTGCCTGCTTGTGGTAATAGGCCATGTCGGCAGGTAGGCGGGCGGCGGTGGCAGGAGCGGAACTCTCGTTCTTTTCAGTGCGCTCATCAGGAAGAGGAGGAAGGTTTGGAGCAGTAGAAGTACTAGCAGCAGCGACTGCAGTAGTAGCAGCGCTAGTAGTAGCAGCAGCAGCGGGCACATGATGAAGTAGACCTGCTCGTGATGATTTGTAGAGCGTCTCAGGATCCACGAGCGCTAAACGTTTGTAGTGTTGTTGCTGCTCTGAGTCCGTCATGGGGACGACGGTGGCAATGACGCTGGTGGTGGCGGTAGTGGTGGTGGTGGTGGTGGTGGTGGTGCTGTCGGCGAGTAGGTGTCGAATGAGGTGTCTCATATACGGAGAATGCTCTTTATAAGCGGTAAGGCCATCCCTATGAGAGCCGGAATGAGGAAACCTCCCTCTTGTACCAAGACGCGTCTCTTTTTTTTGATGGGCGTAGATTTTTTGCCGACCTCCCTCAACACGTCAGCCGATTCTCGAAGCTTGTCCAGTTGTTTGTCGCTGAGCGGGATGTTCCCTACCAGTAAATTGTGACAGATCTCACTTAACGCTGCGATCAGATCGTCGCTTCCAGAGTCTATTAGATGCGAGCAGTCCTTTGGCGAGCACTTAGCTAAGTGCTTGAGAGTACCAAAGTGTCTTTCGAGTAGATGAGAAGACATTTTTTTTTTGCTACTGCTTTCTCTTGTTCTTTTTTTTGTCTAGCGGTACGAACACTAGCTGAGAGTGTATGGACGTCAAAGAGGAGCGTATTCTCAGATCGTCAGGTGTTGACTGCTTGAAGTCCAGAAGGAGGTATGAGTGAGGTCGCTTGAGTTCATGGGTAAATATACTAGAGAGGGCCGCCGCGTTGGACGGAAACACCTGGCGAGACAGACTAGCTATTTGCCCCATGTCGCGCGGGTTCTTGAAAACGATCATGTAGTGAGCGTTCAGACTCATAGTTCGAAAGTCGGGTGATTTCTGGAATAGGTTCTGAGTGATGTATATGACGCTCACGTTCCAGTGATGCGAGTATTTAGTAAAGATGTCGGCTACCACTTGCTGATTGGAACTGCTCATCAGATCGTCCAATATCAGTAGAGTGTGGGGTCGTAAAGCGTCTTCTGCTACTTCCACGTCTCCCGCTATAGACTCTTTGCTAGGAAGACCTTCTCTGAATTCCACACCGTACTGATTTTGCATTTTTTCAAACAGAGGTTGCCACTCGCCGTAATGGTAAAAAGTCTTTTCCACCGGCGGCGTGACCAAATTGTTCACGTCGCTCAGAAATTGATCCACCAAGCGCGATTTTCCACAACCCGACGGACCGCTAATGATACATCTAAAGGGTCCTTGTAGTCGAGCGTCGAAATGAATTTCTGTGAAGAGTTTGCTTTTACTACTGGACATTTTTTTTTGTTTTTTTTTCAGGACGCGTCAGAGAGCGGTTGTGTGTCTGACTGTCTGCTGTGTTTCTCACTCGAACGGTCGGTAGTGAATGGTTGTGGAGAAAAGTCAGCCGACCTTTTTATTGATACCGGCCGGTGTCACAGTAGCGGCGGCAGAAGTGACTTTTTTTTGCGATAAAATTCTATTTTCACTCAATAGTCATAAATGTTTGTATCAGACTCCAGAGGAGTCTGATACAAATATTTATTTTTTTTTAAAAAAAGAAGAAGAGGAGGAGGAGGAAGAGGAGGAGGAGGAGGAGATTAATTTTTTTTTTTTTTTTTTTTTTTTTTTTTTTTTTTGATCATTTAGGCAAAGCTCGTCGCTTTGCCGTTTTTTTTTCTATTTCTGTGTTGTGACACGATCGTCTCGAAAAAGCAATAAGGCGTGTGAGCGCGGCGGTGACAAATACATATTGGAGCGTATGGTTTAAAATAGTGCGTCCCTATCTTCTTCAATTCGGCTGCGTTGCAATATGCGGGATAACAAGTGACGACGTCGAAACGTTTAGAGACCGTGTTCACGTCGGCCACAACGCGCGCCCACCGAGTGGGAGCTGCAGTCGCTCCCAAGAAACCGATCGGCTTGTCGAATCGTTTCATAGCACTTATTCTCACTTTATAAGAGGAGGCAGGGTGAGGAGAGTAGCGGCGCTCTTTCTTTTCATGAAACGCCCAACGAGTGGGGGCGCTGAGAGCAGCTGTTATGCAATAGTAGAGTAAATGCTGTTCTGAGAAGACGGCTCTCGGCCATGTCGCTACGTTTTCCTTTTCCGCTCTTGTATAACGACGATGGCGCTCAGCTTTGCATTTCTCGAGAATTCGGTACGCCTCAAGAGAAGCGTGAACCTCAACTACGTGACGCTCTCTCCTTTGAGATAAAAAAATAGCCGGGCAGTTGAGGAGAGCGCTTTGTTCGCGCGACCGTCTTTTAGAAACTCGCGCCCTCTGCAGCGCCATATTTCTTTCCTCCGAAACAAAAAAGACTGAGTGAAAATAAAAATTTAAGAAAACAAAAAGCTCAAAGAAAAAAAATAAGCAATAAGCAGACTCAGCTCGAAATTCCCTGCTGGCGTGATGGCGGTGACTGCAGGCGGTGGCGGCGGTCGGCTGGCCGGCGGTGGCGGTGTCGGCGGCGATGGTAGAAGGGTGTGTGGAAAGAGAGACGCATCTCAGTCTTTTATAGGAGCGGCGAGTCTGACATTTTCAGCTGTCGCATGCTGACCTGCTGCTATCATAAGAGAAACAAAAGCCCTAATCACACTTTTCAGCTGGATCCTTCCACCCCGCCAGACATGGATCCCAGATGGGAAGGCGGTTTAAAATTAAATCCGTGTACCGACTGTCATACAATAGGGTAATTAGTTGAACGCGTGTTACCTGTATAAAGGATTAACGGGTCATGGGCTCAGCGTGTGTATAGAAAAACAACTACAGGTAGCGTGAACAAAGCGACCCCCTCCCTTTCTGTCACTCTGTCTGTGACTAGAGGGTGCGCGTGTGGTAAGCGGCTTATATCTAAAGAAAAAAACAAATCACCCTCGCCTGTCATCAGCAGACAGCCGGCTGGCGGCTGGAAAATGCGATTAGAGGGATGATGAGCCACGTAGTAAGCGACTTAAGGCTGATCTAAAGACCTGCCGTGAAGGGGCAGCTGGCCGGTGGCTTGAAAAAAGGCGGGGCGTAAGGGTATATAAGGGGAGTGAAACTACATTCAGCATCGTCATCATCGTTCACGCTACTACTACTACTACTACTACTACTACTACTACTACTACTACCACCACCAGCACCGCGCCTCAATTTGCAGATCCTCGTGATGGAAAGTTGCTACCGTGACATGAAGCGGAATGACGAAGCGGCGCGCGAATGTGAAGCTGATGCTGTAGCCTCTGCTACTGCTGCTGCTAGTGCTGCTCAGCGTGCTACTGCTGCATTTACTGCGGCTGTTAGTGACGCGGGTCGTGATGACGTTGTTGTTGTTGCCGCTGCGGCTGTGACTGCTGCTGTTGCTGCCGCCGATGCAGCTACTCATGCCACCGATGCCGACGCTGCTGCTGCTGATGCTGTTGCGGCTGCCGATGACGCCGCTGATAACGCTACTAGTGCCCGCTCTGCCGCCCTTGCTACTGTCGCTGCTGCTGTTGTTGCTAATGCTCACGCTACTGCTGCTGCCGCTGCTGCTACTGCTGCTACCGCTGCTGCCAAGGCTGCTGCCGCTGCTGCCGATGCTGCTGCCGATGCTGCCGATGCTGCTGCCGATGCTGATGTTAGCAGTCGCGTCGACAAAGAATCGTCATTTGTCACTCTTAAAGCCGCTCCAGTGGAACGCGCGACGGGTAGTAGGGCTACCAACGCGACGGCCGGATGGTGCAAATGGTGTCGTCGCTTCTGCTCGTGCGCTTGCTTTTCTTCCGGTCCTACCTGCTGCTGCTACGGTATGATAGTGTTATAGTGTTTGAATGAGAACGCGCGTAGTTACACATAGACGCTGTTACAGATGTGCTTTTTTATTCGAAAATATAATTTTAACATAAGATGGAACTTGTTGTGTTTTTTTCTATATATACGTTGTTTGTTTACAAACAGTCACGTGTCACGTGGTGTTGTTTACAAACAAGAGAGCCACGTGGTGTTGTTTACAAACAAACCCTAAGTAGGTCACGTTACCCTAGTTACCAGAATGCCGGCTTCTGATTGGCTGAGCCTAAGTAGGTCACGTGACGTAAGTAGGTCACGTTACCATAGTTACCAGAATGCCAGCCTCTCATTGGCTGAGAGCTTCTAAGTAGGTCAGTAGGTCACCCAGAATGCTGGCTTCTGATTGGCTGAGAGCCCTAAGTAGGTCACGTTACCATGGCAACGGGTCACGTGACCAAATGGAGGCCTCTGATTGGCTGCATGTCGATTGAGTAATAAACAGTACTTAACTATAGTCCCGTTCCGATACATACTATACTACTGGCATGGTGGCATGAGTGGACCCAAGTGATACATGGACAAAGGTCACAACTGCGGTTCCAGACTGACAGTTATTTCATCAGGCTATGCCAAGTGAAATGACCCTAATTATAAACATTATTTGTCCAAATGCCACATAATTAATCTTAAAAAGCTATTGATTAGTCTATATTGATTTACTTACTTCTTTTCCTTATCACTCTTTCACTCTCTATCATCAGTGTCGGCAGAGTGTCGTCATACAAAGGATGGTAAGGACTACAAAGGTACCCTCTCCACGACGTACACAGGTAAGACATGTCAGCGCTGGGACACTAACACTCCACATGTCCCTGAAGACTCCATAGTTCTGAGTAACTTCCCGGGTGAGGCGTCTTTGGCTGACACCAATAATTACTGCCGTAACCCGCATGGTTCTACAGGAGTGTGGTGCTTCACGACGGATGTAGCCGCACGCTGGGAACATTGTGTGGTGCCTGTATGTAATGGTAAGTGTGTACTGTGTGTCTTCTTGTCAATTGATATCATCCATGGAAAAAATAAGTGAGCAACTTGACAATCATTTTAAACAACTAACGGCATGAATTATTATTGGTATTGGACAGGTATAATTGAAAATCTCAAAATGCTTCCACATGTTACTTTACAGTATGTAGATTAACATATTTAAGATATTCCCTAATGTTATTCAGATCCTTGTATGAGTAGCCCCTGCCATGGTGTGGAAACATGTCATGCCACGTCAGGCACAACCTACAACTGCTGTAAGTATAGTATAGGCCTAGGTAGGAGGTAAGCTGGTTGTGATGGGAAACACTGATAGGAGCTGATAGGATGGGTTGTCCACGGATATAGAAGTTATCTATCCATGGTTTTTACCAACAACATTTTAAATGCCTGGCTCACTAGGAATTAGTGTCCGCCTGTATTATTGATTTGTAATTGTGATCTGGTAATATCCCATCTTTAAGATCAGACCCGTGAATAAATGTGGAACTCTTTTGCAGTTATGAAAATGAGATTTTCCTTGTTACACCCACATCCATATATGGTACCCTTTTGTAGATATTTAGCAGATATGGAAGTGTGAGAGTGCATGACAATGATTAAATCAACATTTTTTAATGTAATAGTTTTTCAGGTAATTCTATTTCTATTAGCATAACAGTTTTATAATAATGTTCACATCGTTCTGCTCTTCCTGCTCCCCTTTACCCCAGTGTCAGACCATTGCACCCACTTGGACAAAGCAGAGGACTATGTGGGTACCCAGGCTGTAGGACAGGACGGTCGAGCATGCGTCCGCTGGGACTTACAGTCATACAGTCGGGTTGCCATAGGTATGTAACAGAATGTGTAGGAAACTGACTAGTATTCTTGATATGGTAGAAATAGGATTTTTATACATACAGTATATTCTTTGCATATTGTAATTAGATTTTTTGTGAAAGCCCATTGAAAATATTTGAGTTGTCACAGCTACCTAGATAGTAAGTAATACAGGGCCAATGATGAAGCAATTGCAACATACAGCTAGTGTTTGAAACCTCCTTGTGTCAAACGGCTGGCAGAGCCATATATACCTGGTCCACTTGCGACTTCATGCTTGTATAAGCCTGGGCTTATAGGCTACACTGGGAAATTACTAAATATTCTTGATAGTTCTCCTGGCCGGTGTTTGACAGTTAACTGCCAGGGCTGGACACCTTCTGGCCGATGGTTGACAGCCAAAGCCAGTGTTTGACACCTCCTGCCCTGGGTAACAACCCTATTTGTCCCTTCTTGCTCATAATTACCAAGCAAATTCATGTATTACAGTATTATACAAAAAAAAAGTACTTTGCAGGTCTGCTGCACTTCACTGGTGAAACACTCGGTCAGGCAGCAAACTACTGCCGCAACACGGACAAGTCAGCCAACCTGTGGTGCTACGTCGATAATGTCATCAATGGAGATTTTCAGTGGTGCACCCCACCCCCAAAATGTGATGGTACAGTATCAGTCTAAATTGTGTACCTTTAGATCTTCACAGAACATTCTAATTAATATTCAGAATTTATACATCTGATAATGACAGTGATAATCTAAATGACAGTAAGGATCCTGGGCATTGTTTAATCAATTGCTGTGTCCACTGTTTGTGTTCCATGTTTGTATGTATGTACTCTGATGGAAGAGTCCTTGGCCAAGAAAATAGAAGAACTAACCATTTCATGTAATGTGAAGTATTGGCTGCTTATGATGTGATTATCGATGCTAGAATTAAGGTTATTGGCCAAACTACATGTCCCTAGACATCAATTTTGTATGTGATTAAACTTTCAGGATATCATGTCACTATGGTGCATTGATGGTCCCGATAGTTGGGCAATTAAACACTGTCTTTATCAACTAACCCACACCCTACCCCACCCAAAGACAAATAGAAAGAAATCTCATCCATGATATAAAATACTAATTCCATCAGTCTATCCTGGAAATAACATTTTCATCAGGCCAATACTATCGGCCTATATTCATATTACCATATTTGATGTAATAAGTACCCTTATAGATGCTTATAGAATTATTTGCATGGCAGTTCTGTACTTAGTATTATGAAAAATCACAGTTCACAAGGCAATGAATATTGATATTGATATATCATAGATAGTATTGATATACCATCTGCAATATGCTACATTTTAGCTGTATGCTGCTAATAGGACCTGGCCCCACTGTCATACAGGGTAAATAAACAAAATATCAAATCAAATTAGCTCTTGCCTGAAATTTTGGATCTCAAATTGTAGATGAATTGAGCTCCACATCCTCGGCTGTAACCTCAACTGCAAAAACCCCAACTGCAACAACCCCAACTGCAACGACCCCAACTGCAACAACCCCAACTGCAACATCCCCAACTGCAACATCCCCAACTGCAGCAACCTTAACTGCAACAACCTCAACTGCAACAACCCCAACTGCAACAACCTCAAGTACAACCTTCATAAAGTTACAAGATGGCGTCACTATGGATCCAAACCTTCATCCCTCATCGAAGCAGGTTGTGAGGTCAACATTGCAATGTGCTCGAATGTAAGTACTTCTCATTTTATAATTATTTTCAGAGGTGTGTTTGACAGTTGAATTCAATGAAGCTTGAATGCAGCTCAGGAGATGTCTTGTCCAGTCTCTTTGTCTAATCCTTTAATAGTTCTGGAGAAAGTAGGGAGCTCTCTCCTGGACAGTCTTGAAGGAGGGCCAGCCTCAGACCTCAGCCAGACTATGTTGTCTGCCTGTGTCGTTTTTGGTCTACTGACTGCAAGCCCCCCCCCCCCCACCTCGCCCCTGTACATGTCTACCTCCTCCCCCCCCCTCCTCCGACACCCACCAGGGCCACACTGGACAGTACCCTTATAACAATCACTCTACAGTACAGAATGCCAATCAAAACAAGCAATCAGTGCTGGTACTTGTAAGACAAGGTGAAGCAGCAGAGCATACTACCAGCTATGATTGCTTGTCAAGTTAACACCGCTCATCCAGAACATTTCTCAATGGCTCTAAGTGCTAGTAGCAGGCAATATATATATTATATTGAATTGGCCTTCATGGTTTTGAACTTGTAGATTTGAGGTCTCAGTGGTCCCTTATACATAATTATAAAATGAACCTCTATACTGACTGTTTTTCCAGGTGCAAGCAGGATTCCCAATGTGTGCACTTCATCATGAGTCAAGATGGAGGGAATTACCTTTGCGATACCTACACTTCCCTGAAGAGACCTGCAACAGCAACTCCACCAACTGACAACTACCAGAAAATCACTGTCTAAGTCATGGCTTTTAATTTGACATGATATGTCTCAAAACCAATTATGAACAGATTTATCATAATAGAGACCAATATAGACATACTGATATATACTTTGGTCGATATATTAGACTGATCATAGAAATCATCAATCATTGGATATAAAAGGATAATACCACATTGACATTTATAGACCTTTTTAAAGATGGGTTAGGAGCTAATTTGGGGTCGATTTTTATTCTTCATTTAGAATACTTTGTTGTGTTCATAGTGTCCATATAAATATGTGTGTAGCTTTTAAAATCATTCTGATCCTTATAAACCCATAAAATATTGAGTAAACCATGATTAGAATAGGTCAGGGGACCCAAAAAAAATTCAATGTTTGTTACAATGGTTCAACTTCCTCATGTTGACCCGTGTGCGTCTCTCTCGGCTGCAGAAACCAAATGGCTGATCTCCTACCACCCTTCCCCCACCACAGCTTCTAGTTCCCTGTGTCTTCACCAGGGGGGGGGAGGTGGCTACTTTTAGTTGCGCATTTATCCTTGCACAAAGTGCCATCCTTTATGCCGCATGTCACTATTACAGAGAGGGGTCCCCTGACCTGTTTTCCTTCATACTTTATGCATTAAATGTAATCAGAATGATTTAAAAAGCTACATACATATCTATATGAACATTATGAACACAGATACGTTGTGTAATTGAACAATAAAAATCGACCCCAAATTAGCTCCTAACCCATCTTTAAAACCCAAAAGACACAACTTACCAACAAGATGCCGTGTTGATTTAAGATAGTATTAGTCACTAGGATGGACTAATGCAGTGCCGTAACTTGACCATCCTTGACTAATATATCCACCCCCTGTGGCTTGTTGCTGTATTGTTAAACTTTTAATATGTAAACTCTGTGTAAAATCCCACCAAACTGTTCTTCACATGCTGTACACTGTATCTGACCTAATAACTTTATCCTGAGGATCAATAAATGTTGTCAAGCATCAATGGTGTGCTTTAGTGGTCTTTATCTCTAAATCTAGGAGAACAATATGTAACAATATAATGTAATAATGTCAGTTTGTTGGCATTATGTGAGCCAGGGATGGAGTAGGGTTCTGAGTATGTAGGGAGTGAAGTAGTAGCGGATTGAGAGAGTAGGGAGGTGAGGGAGTAGGGGAGTGAGGGATTGAGGGAGAAGGGAGTTAAGTAGTTGGGTATTGGGAGAGTAGGGGACCGGAATGAGGGGGGAGGAGTGAGGAGTTGGGGAGGGAGGGTGTAAGGGATTGAGGGGAAACGGAGTAAAGTAGTAGGGTATTAGGAGAGTAGGGGAATGAGGGGAAAGGAGTGAGGAGTTGGGGATGGATGGGGTAAGGGAGTGAGGGAGTAGGGAGTAAAGTAGTAGGGTATCGGAAGAGTGAGAAGAGAGGAGTTAGGGGGCAGATTAGGGAGGGAGTAGGGGACTGAGGCAGTAGTTGAGTAAGTACCTGGGGAATGAGTAATGCAAAGAGCAATGGTAGATCTGGAAGGAGAGGCAGGCAGGTAGGTAGGGATGCAGGCAGGTAGGGAGGCAGACAGGGGAGCAGACAGGAGAGCAGCCAAAGAGAGGGAGGGAGGCGGGCAGACGGGCAGACAGGCAGGCACACAGGGAGGCATAGAGTCAGGCAGACATGCAGGCAGGCATACAGACAGAGAGGCAGGCAGGGAGGCAGGGAGGCAGACAGGTAGGCAGGCATAGAGGCAGGCAGACATGCAAGCAGACAGGGAGGCTGGGAGGTAGACAGGCAGACAGGTAGACAAGCAGACAGGCAGACAAGGAAATAGGCAGGGAGGCAGGCAGGCAGGCAAGGAGGCAAGCAGGCAGGGAGGCAGGCAGACAAACAGGCAGACAAACAGGCAGACAGGGATACAAACAGGGGACCAGACAAAGAGAAAGACCATGAGACAGACAGACAAGGACGCTAAAAAGCAGACAGGCAAGCAGACAAGCAAACAGACAGGTAGGTAAGTAGACAGGGAGGCAGACAGACAGGGAGGCAGGAAGGCAGGCAGACAGGGATACAGACAGGGGACCAGCCAAAAAGACAGACTGGGAGACAGGCAGACAGGGAGGCTGACAAGCAGATAAGCAGACAGACAGGCAAACAGACAGGGAGGGAGGTAGACAGGGAGGCAGACAGACAGAGAGGTAGGCAGGCAGGCAGGGAAACAGGCAGGCAGACAGACATTTCCCGAAGTCTCTGTGACCATGGTTATCCATTGAGCTCAGCTTCTAAAGTGGATGAGTCCACCATTTTCTCTGCAGTGACATAACCATGTTCGCGCATAATTAGTAAGTTGTACAAGTTTCAGACAATAAGATTCTCTTTCTCCTAATATAATATGATAGTATTTGAAAGTCGAGAACTCTGCGGCTCTTAGAGATGTTCACTGTGCTTGTTGACAGTGGATTCACAGTTCTTGATGCGGGCTAAATACACACTGACGACAGCAGTAGACTCAAATACGGGACTATACCACTGTCACTCAGGCCAGATCGCATCATTTGATATTCTTGCACACCCCTCAAATACTTCACGGGCCAATTGCATACATCACAAAATGTAGTCCCAACTTTTATGATTAAAATTGTAGGGGCTGGGATTAGTGTTATAACATCATGATGGGTTCAGTTGGGCGTTGTGTTGCGAGCTCGGTCAGAACCCTTCAGTCAGGCGGCAGGTGGCAGAACCTGCTCCGGGCCTGGGGTACGGATAGAGGTCACTATAGGCTTCCAGTCTGGGTGTGTGCACACAGGCAGGATGTCTGTATATATAGCCAGCGCCCGATGGAATTCGTCGGTTAGTACGGATACTTGAATCCTACTTTAAGGCCTACTGACCCACTCCAAACTCTACAGCGAGTTCGTCCATTTAGCTTTTACCTGTTGAGGTTCTGTCCAATAAAAGAACCTCCTTTGCAACTTTACACTTTACTTGTGTCAACCTTGTTCTTTCCTTAGTAACTTATAACCAATATTAAGATAACGGAGTCGCGTCTGAAGGAGTGTCCTCACATAGACAAGATAGTGACTATACATGGGTACCCAGAATTTTGACCGTGTCGCCGTGTCGATTTTTAGCAAGAGGGCCGTGTCGCCGTGTCGATTTTTATCTAATGCATTATGGCCTATTTGACTGTGTCCGTCGATTTTTAAACCCCCCGTGTCGCACGTGTCGATCTTTACAACCCCCCATGTCGCCGTGTCGCACGTGTCGATTTTTACCCATGTATAGTCACAAGATAAGACCTGAATCAAAGTTCCTAACTTTGCATTATTCTACAAGAATATTCCACAATAATACCTGCTGGACATAATCTTTTGACTGAACTGAGCTACAATTTTTGAAACAGTACAGTGAGAGAGTTTGTATTTCAAACTAATGTTTACAAAATGCGCCGATGTCATCATCATCAAAAGCATATCTGATAGATTATGGGCCTAAATATCAAGGTAGAATTATAAATTAACTGGGAATATTGTAAGAATGATCCATGACAGCAAATATGTCTGCAAGGGCAGAACTATAGTTCCGGCATTGAATGTGAGTGTTGTATTTCCTGCATTAGGAGTCGCCAATCCGTGAGTTTGCGTTAATTATAGCGTAGTCAGTCACCGCGTGGCAGCACTTGGCTGGGACCTCTAAAGGCTCTCGTCCCGGCTAGTGGGGAACCTGCTTTAGGTCTCTCTGTCTCCCCCTCCCGTGTAGCCTATGTGTGTGAGTCCGCCATCTTTTACTGCATCTAAAGGGAACTGAAATAACATATCTATCAACAAATGGTGATCCAATACAACGGAATCCCACAGTAAATAGCCTTATAATCACCCCAATCTAATATCATAGAATATTACATTCAAATGATTGAGATATTAGACCCTAAACTTCTGAAGTGGACAGGCTTGGAGAGTGACGTGCGTTAGCTCACTGGGTTGATAGGGACGCATCTCCATGACAACATCGCTAGGGGGCTATCTGGGGCGCAGGGACGCCCACCGTGTTAAGTTCCCGCGCTCAGTCCCTCCCTGAAGATGCTGTGTGTGTGTGTGTTGGGGGGGGGGGGGGGCTATTTAGGACCTCTGTATCCACGTTGGGGATGTGTGTGTGTGGGGGGGGGGGGAATCGGGGTTGTTGTGTTGAAAACAATCACGGGATAGCTCTTTAAACAGTCTGGGGGTAGGCCTAGCCTATAATAAAATTATCCATCTAATCTACCCCTTATTATAGGGGCACGTGGCACTGGTAGGTTGAGTAGGCCTTATGTGGAAGAATGGCATAGCCTACATCGTTTTGGTTAGGTCTGCATTAGGCCTACAGGGGGGCGTTCAATGCAGGGTAACCAAGGGTGGAACGTAGGCCTAAATAAGGGTTCCTGTAGATATTTTTTTCTAGAATAACTTTGTCTCCGAAGGCGCTGGTTCGCATAAAAGCTTGTGCGTTACTATAGTCCACAAAGGCCATTCATCTCGCCACCCCCATCTAGTAGGGCATAATAATGGATAAGCATATTTGACTGGGCCCTTGGACAATGGCTATAGGCCCCAATTGATCAGAATGCCCTTATGTTAGCACCCCTTATGTTAGCACAAGGGTCTGTATTGACTAAAATGAATGCATCACCATAGGCTGTATGTACCCAGAATACAGAGTAGGGGATTCGCATTCTGCCACAGAAGCAGCCAGGATTATAACAATTGACTGCACATTAATCTATAAAACCATATGGGGCTTAATGACAACAATTGTATGGTAAGCTCTGTAGCAACATCCCATCCCATTATCGATGCAGACTAACACAGTCTGCAACAACCCACACCAGACGTGTGTGAGAAGTGAAGGAGACATGACGTCCCTCCTACCCCTGTTGTGGCTGCTCCTCTGGATGTCTTCTGTAGAGGCCGGTGAGTAGATTTCATGCGTATTTAAATTTGAGAATTTAGGAATTTGGTAGTTCCATGGCAATATTGGATAAATATTCGCTGTATACATATTTCCGCCGTTTTTAAAATCCACAAAATCTGTCCATTTTTGTTCTCATGCTTTAATATTGAAATGGAGGTGCTGTTGACAAATAAGCAGAAAAAATTAATCATCGGCACAAACTCCCGAGTTATGCAGTTTTGGCCATTTCTGGCCCTTTTCAGTCTTGTACCTCTACAGAATAACATCTTTTGCAGGAATTCTTTAAATCTTTTGGTATATGTGAGAAAACATCCTAAACCTTCCGTTTTTTGGTGTTTTTTTGGTGAATCGGCAGAAACATTTAGTCTTTTCTGGCCCCCAAAACCCCCAAAACCCTTAAAAACATAGTGCCCCTGCTTCCTAACCACCCCCTCTAATGCTCTAAACCAGAAATTTGAAGATTTCACTTATCAACCTACATTTATGTCTGGGAAGGATGTGTTGTTCCTGGTATTGATCTATAGGAGTTATCTTCACCCGCCTGACACCTAGTGGTAGAGGTGAGAGCTGTATGTGTGTGCTTATGTTCGTCACCAGGGTGCCCCCTGGTGTTTTGTTGGGGAACTATGGTTGCTACCCAAGCGTCTGCCTTGGTTACTGTGTGTATTGCTGCTTGACCGTCACCCAGAGAGGTTGACCGGGCTGAGCTCCGCTTGCTTGTGAATGAATGCAAATTTTCATACCCCCCTGTAGTAAATAAAGAAGATCCACAAAATATCCCTTGTACCCCAGATTGTGAGGGAACCATTGTGCTTTTTGCCAGAAGAAAAAAGAATTTAAAGAAATCCAATATTCTAGCCTCCAGGAGCATATATGTGTACTGTGATACACTATTTTGGTCCTGGGGTCACCCTCTTATTTTGGACCCGGAGTCACTTGACTCGCTGATAATAGTAAAACCCACACAGAATTGTTAATATCCAATATATTTTAGTTATCTTTAGTGCCCCTGCTTCCTAACCACCCCCTCTAATGCTCTGAACCAGAAATTTGAGGATTTCACTTATTCAACCTACATTTATACAATATTTTATTTCGGTTCTGGAGTCAATAAGGTGAAATAGGAGATTTTTAGGCCAGTACTGTGCATGCTTTCAATAGGAGAATCTCTAATGCAGAGATTGACATTATAAGTGATTCAAAGTCTGCCTCTGACTCTATAAGAGAATAGTGTACTCTTAGTGCATATGATTTTCCTTTATTTAGTTGGCAATTGTGGCCTTTTTAGTAACTTGAGCGAGAGGGGTGAACAAGTAGACTATGATCATGGTGAAATATCTGATTTTTGCATAGGCTAAGTGTGTTAGGGCTGGCTTTGAATTATTTGTGACTTCACACTCTGCATGAAAGATCCCCTTTCAATGGGCTAAATAAATGCCCACGTCTGAATGACGTAGAAAAACCTAATTCAGTCATAAATGTTCATTTGAACATTATTAAACCTTCATGTTTTAATGTTAGGACATCTTATAAAAAAATCATAGTGTAGACCTTTGGTTGATGGCAGACATAGACAAACCTCTGACCTATGTAGGGTTAGGTAGTGTGTTTACAGGGTTGTCAGACCAGACCAAGAAAAACTGGATGCACTTTCAATGGATTTCACTTGCCTCATTTCGGATTGAGGATTTAAAAAAATAATTCTTCTGCTTATTCCCCCAGATCAGCTAATTAATTTTATGAGTTCACTAAGAACTTTTGTCAGAGGTTGGGTAAAAAAAGAAGAAATTGTTGTTTGCTCCACTTTTCCATCTACAAAATCTATTGACAAAAAAGAAGAAGAAAAGGAATTTTGCTCGCTTGCACCATTTTTTTTATGAATAAAATCCATCGAACCACTTTGTTTTTGGTGTGGCCTTATGATGGGATATTTTGTTATATATTGTGAAGGGGAGACCTGCAACAAGAGCGTCTATCTACATGTATAGGCCTAGTCCATACCTGGTTTTGGTGGAAGAATACTTGCCATCCTCATTAGATGTATTCACATTATGGTCTAAGTACCTTGTAAAGCTCTTTTTGTTGTCATTTTATCATTTCTATTTTATCCTTTCATCAGTGTCACTGACTTGTCGTCATACAAAGAATGGAGAGGACTACAAAGGCACCCTCTCTACGACATATACAGGTAGGACATGTCAGCGATGGGACACTCAGTCTCCACACAATCATCCCTTGGGTCCAAGTAACTTTGTGAATGAGACGTCGCTGACTGACATCAGTAACTACTGCAGGAGCCCAGATGGAGGTACAGGGGTGTGGTGTTACACGACTGATGTAGCAGCACGCTGGGAGCACTGTGTTGTACCTGTATGTAATGGTAAGTGTGAACAGTGGTAGGCATACTGTGTACTCACACATGTAAACATAGACAATCCATGTCACACAGTCATGCTACACATGTTTACAATGACAAATTAAGATGAATACCAGCCCCCCAGTGGTGGAGTAGTAAACTATGATTGGTACTTTTGATTATAATCCCTTACTTGCCTCAGGTACTGCCAGCCAAAAGGTTACAATATCAATTTAATTGCATGCAGATTAATATGTTTATTCAGTACAAGCAATTCCCTAATATTATCCAGACCCATGTACCAGTAGCCCCTGTGGTGGTGCAGAAACATGTCATGCCACGTCAGACACAACCTACAACTGCTGTAAGTATAGTCTATATAATTACTGACATAAGTCTGGATATGCACAAACATAATAGCATAGGAATAGACATTTTAGCTATATAAAACTAATTACATAGCAATCGCAAAAATAAGATTAGTTTATCCTGAGGCAAAAAATTAAATTCCAATCATGGAAAACCTCAGACACACCCTCATATACAATTCACAATATTAATCTGGACATATCATACGTTGCGGACA
This sequence comes from Harmothoe impar, assembly GCA_947462335.1. NCBI lineage: Eukaryota > Metazoa > Annelida > Polychaeta > Phyllodocida > Polynoidae > Harmothoe > Harmothoe impar. Next base: position 107,957,623 of record OX381705.1, on the reverse strand, counting down.
TGGAATGTTACTGCTTGACAGGGCCACATCCTTCTCTCCTGCTCCCGTCTGCCTCCCATGTTATCCCATGTGCTTTCTACGGATTTCTTAATTGTCCAGCTCTACAATCCCATTTGGTATCAATTATATTCTGCACGGTGATATTTAGTGTGTGGTGATATTTAGTGTGTGGTTTCCCTGTTATGTATCTATGGCTCACAATAATTGTAAAATTCTGTGTTAAAGTTTAGACCCACAAACATGACAATTGCACCTTTTGTAGATATGAAATACTGATAATGCTTTCTATAATAATGATAATTCCATTTCTATCAACAATGGTTTTGACTAATGAGAGCAGCCATGCAGAAAGGATGATTTGGGTACCCCTATGATGAGCATCCATTCTGTGCGGCTGTTCACATCTTCCTGCTCCCCTTTACCCCAGTGTCGGACCATTGCACCCACACTGACAATGCAGAGGACTACGTGGGTACCCAGGCTGTGGGACTGGACGGTCGGGCGTGTGTACGCTGGGACTTACAATCATACAGTCGGGTTGCCATAGGTATGTAGCAGAATGTGTAGGAAACTGACTAGTATTCTTGATATGGTAGAAATTGCATGCATGAATGATTTATATATAAATACTTTGCATATTGCAATTCAATTTTTTTTGAGAAAGCCCATTGAAATATTTGAGTTGTCACTGCTACCTAGATAGTAAGTAATACAGGGCCAATGATGAAGAAGTCCCAATATACAGCTGGTGTTTCAAACCTCCTCCTGTCAAACACCTGGCAGACTGTTTGATGGATTGGAGATTCGATCAGTGGTTCGACAGTATTTCAGAATTTCCGAGACTATTTGACAGGACGATGCAACAGCATTTAATTTTCATTAATTGGACATATCCGTTGATTGGCCTTTAGGCTGTTTTATTAACTTGGATTACGGACCCGCCGCCAAAATTTTTGGCATTTTGCAAAAAAAGGAAAATTTTGCTGACTAGCAAAAATTCTAAATTTGACCTTTCAAAATGGGGATAATTTTCAATATCCCTTCATTTGAACGCTAACAATTTTGCAAGCTTTTCTATTTTTTCTTCCTCTGCCCTTCCAAAAAGTTAGAGCCAAAGGGCCGTAATCCACGTTCCAAAAGAGAAGGCCTTATCTATGGTTCTAGTAGGAATATTCACAAAATTCTCCCAGCATTAAACTGTGGGGAACTTGAAGGACAGAAAGGACTTAAAAAAATGGCCTCAAATCAGGGGTCCCCTAAGTTCTTCTACACCAGAAGAGTTGGCATGTATATGATTCCAACACTTTGGTGCAGGCCTGGTATATCTTGAATGATAAGTGTAGATACCAACCAACCAACCAGCCCCCAAACTTTTGCATTGAGTCTTTCTCTTTTTTTATTGATAAAAGTAGGTCTGTTGGATAGGTCTATATAAGTGGCTCTGCTTCTTTTTTTCCTTTTCCAGATCATATCTGGATCCTGTGGCTGTATAATTTAGTTGAAAACTGAAATGTGTCCCCCCAAAAATATAGATCTGTTGAACAGTCCCACAATTTTGTCCAACAGTCCCAGACATTCTGTCAAATTGTCCTGTGGAATCAGCAATCTGTCAAATTGTCCTTGTTTGTGCCGATGGTTGACTGCCAAAGCCAGTGTTTGACATCTCCTGTGTAACAACCCTATTTGTCCCTTCTTTCTCATAATTACCAAGCAAATTCATGTATTATAGTATATTATTAAAAAAGTACTTTGCAGGTCTGCTGTACTACACTGGTGAAACACTCAGTCAGGCAGCAAACTACTGCCGCAACACCGACAAGTCAGCCAACCTGTGGTGCTACGTCGATAATGTCATCAATGGAGATTTTCAGTGGTGCACCCCACCCCCAAAATGTGATGGTACAGTATCAATCTTAATTGTATACCTTTAGATCTTCACAGAACATTCTAATTAATATTCAGAATTCATACATCTGATAATGACAGTAATAATCTAAATGACAGTAAGGATTCTGGGCATTTTTTAATCAATTGCTGTGTCCACTGTGTATGTACCATGTTTTATATATGCACTTTGATGGAAGATTCCTTTAAGAAGATAATAGAAGTACGGGCCATTTCATGTAATGTGAAGTTTGGGCTGCTTATGATGTGATTATCGATGCTAGAGTTTAGGTTATTGGCCAAACTACATCACTAGACATCACTTTTGTATGTGATTAAACTTTCAGGATAGCATGTCGCTATGGTGCAACATTTGTCATCATGATGCACCAATGCATCCTCCGGCAAGTTACTCATGGGGGCTGCATTGATGCATCATGCTGACCCTTTGGGAGCGTATCAACCTTGAATGCAGTATTCATGAGTTACTGCATTCATGCATCATGACATCCATGGGTATGGTGCATTGATGGTCCCGATAGATGGACAATTCAACACTCTCTTTATCAAGTAACCCACACCCTACCCTACCCAAAGACAAATAGAAAGAAATCTCATCCATTATATAAAATACTAATTCCATCAGTCTATCCTGGAAATAACATTTTCATCAGGCCAATACTATCGGCCTATATTCATATTACCATATTTGACGTAATAAGTACCCTCATAGGTTCTCATAGAATTATTTGCATGGCAGTTCTGTACTTAGTATTATAAAAAATCACAGTTCACAAGGCAACGAATATCGATATTGATATACCATATATTATAGTATTGATATACCATCTGCAATATGCTACATTTTAGCTGTATGCTGCTAATAGGACCTGGCCCCACTGTCATACAGGGTAGAAGAACAAAATATCAAATCAAATTAGCTCCTGCCTGAAATTTTGGATCTCAAATTGTAGATGAATTGAGCTCCACGTCCTCGGCTGTAACCTCAACTGCAACAACCTCAACTGCATCAACCTCAACTGCAGCAGCCTCAACTGCAACAACCTCAACTGCAACAACCTCAACTGCAGCAGCCTCAACTGCAACAACCTCAACTGCAACAACCTCAACTGCATCAACCTCAACTGCAGCAGCCTCAACTGCAACAACCTCAACTGCAACAACCTCAACTGCAACAACCTCAACTGCATCAACCTCAACTGCAGCAGCCTCAACTGCAACAACCTCAACTGTAGCAACCTCAACTGCAACAACCCCAACTGCAACAACCTCAAGTACAACCTTCATAAAGGTACAAGATGGCGTCGCTGTGGATCCAAAGCTTCATCCCTCATCTAATCAGGTTGTGAGGTCAACATTGCAATGTGCTCGAATGTGAGTACTTCTCATTTTATAATTATTTTCAGAGGTGTGTTTGACGGTTGAATTCAATGAAGCTTGAATGCAGCTCAGGAGATGTCTTGTCCAGTCTCCTTGTCTAATCCTTTATTAGTTCTGGAGACAGTAGGGAGTTTTCTCCTGGACAGTCTGTAAGGGGGGCCAGCCTCAGACCTCAGCCAAACTATGTTGTCTGCCTGTGTCATTTATGGTCCACTGACTGCAAGGCCCCCCACCTCGACCCTGCACAGGTCTATCTCCTCCCCCCTCCCTCCTCCGACACCCACCAGGGCCACACTGGACACTCCCCTGATCACCATCACTCTACAGTACAGAATGCCGATCAAAACAAGCAGTAAGTGCTGGTACTTGTAAGACACAGTGAAGCAGCAGAGCATGCTACCAGCTATGATTGCTTGTCAAGTTAACACCGCTCATCCAGAACATTTCTCAATGGCTCTAAGTGCTAGTAGCAGGCAAGGTGACTACTCATGTAAAGTACTGAACATTCATGAACTGCTGACTAATAAGGTGGTTGAATTAAAATGGGCATCCTTGGTTGGCTATATGTAATAACTGAATTGGCCTTCATGGTCTCAGTGGTCCCTTATACATAATTATAAAATAAACCATTTATACTGACTGTTTTTCCAGGTGCAAGCAGGATTCCCAATGTGTGCACTTCATCATGAGTCAAGATGGAGGGAATTACCTCTGTGAGACCTACAGCTCCTTGTACCGACCTCCAACTGCAACTCCACCAACTGACAACTATCAGAAGATTGGCTAGGTGACTAAGAGTTCTTACCAGATACACCAATGACATTTAGACTTTTTCAAAAAATACTTTATCCCACAGAAATAACCATGACTGTTTTGGGTAAAACGTGAGGTGTAGGAAAAGTAACATATCAAGGAATGTTTTTTCCCCTTTGACAGTAAGGAGTTGGGTAATACAGGAGACGTTGCTTGTATAACTTGTACAAGTGTACAAAGACACATCCCACCTATTCCAGGCTCAATCAGGATGCCCAGTGTAGAATTCCCTCTGTGAGACCTACAGCTCCTTGTACCGACCTCTACAGATCCACCTACTGACAACTACCAGAGGATCACTGTCTAAGTCATCCCTGTGTGGGGCCTTGGATTGGATGTTTCAAAACAAATTATGAACAGATGTCCATATTATTAGACCACTATAGAAAAACCAATATTTTAGTCAGTGTATTGGCCTGATTATAGCAATCATCAATCATTGGATATATAAGAATAATACCATATTGACATTGATAAATCTATTAAACACTTTAAAAACACAACATACAAACAAGAAGCCATGTTTTATTCCCGGCACCTAAATTTACACTCGTGAGTCCAGGTTACGGTAGAAATACCAAAGCACTTGCTCTGTAAATATTAATATGGGTAAGGGAAAATATCAACGAAGATGCCATGTTGCCTTAAAATAGCATTACCAGAATGGACCAATGCAGTACCAGGTACCGTAACTTGAGTTTCCTTGACAAATATATCCACCCTCTGTGGCTTGTTGTTTTATTGTCAAAACTTTGATTATGTAAATTTAGTTTTAATAATCCTGACAAACTATTCTACATAAGCTGTAGACTGAATGTGACCTGGTAACTTTACTCTACTAAGGATCAATAAATGTTGTAAAGCATCAATGAAGTGTTTTAGTAGTCTTTATCTCTGAAAATAGGAGAACAATGAGTAAATAATATAATATATATACATGTATACTATATACATATATATATATATATATATATATATATATATATATATATATATATATATATATATATACATATATATCTTGAATGTTGAATGATTTAAAATGTAATGTATACTTGATATTGCCTTATATCACAAAGAGCAGCAGTATACTTCATAACTTAAGGGGCAGAGGTGGGCTCTGGGCTGGTCATTAAATAAAAATAATTGTATTAATATCAATATCAGCAGACTGTATTATGCAGTATTAATATCTGCAGACTGTATTATGCAATATTAATATCTGCAGACTGTATTATGCAGATATTAATATCTGCAGACTGTTTTATGCAGTATTAATATCTGCAGACTGTATTATGCAGTATTCTGAGGATCGATAGATGTTGTAATACATCAATGATGTGTTTTAGCAGTCTTCATCTCTGAAACTAGGAGATCTGCAGATTGTATTATGCAGTATTCTCTTTTGTTGTCACCATGTATCCTGTTATCTAAGGGCTTAAAGCTGCTGAACTACCTCAGATATATAGATAGTCCAATTTCTGCATAGTTGTTGGGAGTCTGTTTGTTGGAGTGTACTGGTAGGATCCCAATAAATGTTGTGTCTTTTAACCATGCTAAATATAAGGAAATAGATCAGGAAAAATAAAATGCTTCCAGCATTCTATTCAGCACTTAATTATATCAACAAGGGAGTGCCATCTACAGGGATACACCTGTACTAGTAGTCTGTGTTTGTGAGTTGAGCAATGGAAAACCTCCATGCTCCCCTCCACTCACTACTGCAGCCTGATGGCTTTGGTCAATACTAAATATCAAAGCCTCTCCAGAATATAAATAGTCATTGAGATTAGAGTCCTGTCTAACATGATATTAAGACTTTCTTGTCAGAATAAATGAGGATTATACAATCATTTGAGAATCAAATGAGGAAAATGTAGGTTTGAGAGTCGGAGGAGGTATAGCAGCTTTAACACATGTCAGCATTATGCGGACCTTAGTTAAAGGGTTCAGTATCTTCTTTTGTACAATTGGATGGAGACACATGTACTTGTGAATTCTTCATGTGATTGTGTTGCTGGATATAAACTTATCAAACTCCCCTCAAACGCCATGAATACAAAATATATAAGACTGACCAGCAAAGCTATGCATTTGCCTTACGTTTGACAGTTTAGGGATTTTTAGTTACATACATATATGCATATTTTGCAAACAAAGGTGTGTTTCCTCTAAAAAAACATGTTTGTTAACCCTCTTGGCCTTATGGTAATTTCACTCATTCATTGTAAGCTTTCTGCATGTGCAAAAAAGAGGCCATTGTCTTTGGGCAGCTCTCAGTCTGTCCACACTGAGTATAAGCAGTCGCTATGTGTACGAAACACCACGGTCTTTAGTTTAGGCAGCTTTCAGTGTGTGCCTACAGACTTTAAGCAGTCTCTATGTGTAGGGAGCACCACAGTCTTTATTTTAGTCAGCTGTCGGTGTGTGCCTACAGGATGTCTAACATCAGCTACAGAGCAGCATTGACCTATTACCACAATGTGCTATAAAGTCTGTGTTAAATGTGCTGTAATGTCTACGTTTACCTGCGCTGTGGCATCTGGTACAGCTCTCAGGCTTTGCTCACACAGCGTCAATAAACCGTGCAGTTCAGAGGAGAACTGCCACACTCTCTTAGCACGATCCCACCTGTGCGTAAAACATAAGACAGTAGTAGCTAAACAATAGAACAATGAATAATAAACTACCTTGGTCTATTAGTAACTCAAACTCAAACATAACATAGCAACGCTAAACAGTAGAAGAAAGTCTGCAACAACCCACACCAGACGTGTGTAAGAAGTGAAGGGGACATGACGTCCCTCCTACCCCTGTTGTGTCTGCTCTTCTGGACGTCTTCCCCAGAGGCCGGTGAGTACAACTATTCTGACATCCACGAGTAATATGTTTATAAATCATTAAAATGTAAGGGGATCTTCTGAGGCCACTCATAGAAGGAGAAAGTCTGTCCTGTTAAAGCAAACATGGTTGGTTTGCGGGGATAGGGGGAACAGAAATTTCTGGTCTTTGCTGGCTGGGTGGAAACAAAAGTCTCACCACATCTCTTCTGTCCTCAGAGATGAAAAGCTGTCTTCTGTGTTTATGAAATTGGGTGAAGTCAAATTTGACTTTTAGACTAAAAGAAAGAAAAAGTGAGCTTTAGGGTAACATTTGATCAAAATATCTTATTCCAATCTCAGTGAAATGAAGAAGCTATGAATTAAATTTTTCAAAGTGAGAAAGTCTCCCCACTCTCCACTTCCCAACTCCACCACACCACTATTTCATCACTCCCCTATATGATATCTGATGTTAATGAGATGGAAATGCCTGCATTGGAGTTTACAACTGTACTAAATAAAAATGCCCCTAATATATTTGATTGGTCTGTATTGATTAATAACTTGCGTAGTTGTTTTCTTTTATCATTCTTTCACTTACTATCATCAGTGTCGACAACATGTCGTCATACGAAGAATGGTGAGGACTACAAAGGCACCCTCTCTACGACGTATAGCGGTAGGACATGTCAGCGCTGGGACACTCAGTCTCCACACAAACATGCCTTGGGTCCGAGTAACTTCCCGGGTGAGACGTCGCTGACTGACATCAGTAACTACTGCAGGAGCCCAGATGGAGGTACAGGGGTGTGGTGTTACACGACTGATGTTGCAGCACGCTGGGAGCACTGTGTTGTACCTGTATGTAATGGTAAGTGTGAACATTCGCCACGCCAAATAAAAAGCTTTTCGAAAAAAGAAAGGGAGCAAACACATTTTTTATTCAGAATTTATTTTTGTCTATGGATTTCGTCCCGGGAAAAGGTAGAAACTTTATTGTTGTCAATACGCCTCTTGAGAATAATTTTCAACAACTGACCGCATTGATTAATATTGGTATTCAACATGAAATCAAGGAGTTGAGAAGTACAAATAATTTCAATTCTAAAAGAAAAATGAGGCAGCTTCCACATGTTAATTAACAGTATGTAGATTAATACATTTGTTTGATACAAGATATTCCATCCTATTATTCAGACCCCTGTGTCAGTAGCCCCTGCCACGGTGGGGAAACATGTCATGCCACGTCAGACACAACCTACAACTGCTGTAAGTAAAGCATAGGCCTAGGTGGGAAGTGAGCTTGTTGTGACGAGAAACATTGATAAGAGCTGATAAGAGGGGGGGGGCACAAAGTTGTCCGGCGATATGGGAATTACTGATGCATGGTTTTTACCATCATCATCTTTATTAGTTTGCTTACTGGGTATTAATCTAGGCCTGCATTACTGTGTTAGGTCTTGATATGTAATTGTTCCTCAATATGATAATTCCATTTCTATTTACATAATAGTTTTTAATTAATGTCAGCAGCCCTGCAGAGAGGATGACTCAGGTGGAGCATCCATTCTGTGCGGCTGTTCACATCGTTCTGCTCTTCCTGCTCCCCTTTACCCCAGTGTCGGACCATTGCACCCATGTGGACAATGCAGAGGACTACGTGGGTACCCAGGCTGTGGGACAGGACGGTCAGCCATGCCAACGCTGGGACTTATACTCGTACAGTGTCGCTGCTATAGGTATGCAGCAGAATATGTAGGAAACTGACAAGCATTCTTAATTTAGTAGAAATAGCATGCATGAAAGATTAAAATATATGTACATATCTTTGCATTTTGCCAGTAGATTTATTTGTGAAAGCCAATTCAAAGTATTTGAGTTGTTACCTATATTGTAAGTAATACTAGGCTCATAAGGCTGTGTCTCATACAATTATAACAATTGGATAGTCTTTGACTGGGTGACATCTTTGACCGGGTGACCTCTTTGACCTGGTGACATCTTTGACCGGCAAGATTAAAACAGTTGAAAAGGGGCCTATTTAGAAAGAAATGCGGGGGGGGGGGAAGTTGATATATATTATGACACTATATATTACAAATTTCCAGGCATTTCCGTGTACATAGCTCCTGACTTTACCTGTTTTAATCTTGCCAGTCAAAGATGTCATCCGGTCAAAGACGTCACCCGGTCAAAGACGTCATCCGGTCAAAGAATATCCAATTGTTACAAAGTCGTGAGACTGAGCCATAAGCTACATTTCGAAATTACTAAATATTCTTGGCTGGAGTTTGACATCTAACAGCCAGGGTTTGACACCTCCTGGCTGTGGGTTTGACATCTAACAGCCAGAGTTTGACACCTCCTGGCCAAGAGTTGACAGCTAACAGCCAGAGTTTGACACCTCCTGGTCTTGGTTTGACATCTAACTGCCAGGGTTTGACACCTCCTGGCCAAAAGTTGACAGCTAACAGCCGGGGGTTGACACCTCCTGGCCGAGGTTTGACATCTAACAGCCAGGGTTTGACACCTCCTGGCCGAGGTTTGACATCTAACAGCCAGGGTTTGACACCTCCTGGCCGAGGTTTGACATCTAACAGCCAGGGTTTGACACCTCCTGGCCGAGGTTTGACATCTAACAGCCAGGGTTTGACACCTCCTGGCCGAGGTTTGACATCTAACAGCCAGGGTTTGACACCTCCTGGCCGAGGTTTGACATCTAACTGCCAGGGTTTGACACCTCCTGGCCAAAAGTTGACAGCTAACAGCCGGGGGTTGACACCTCCTGGCCGAGGTTTGACATCTAACAGCCAGGGTTTGACACCTCCTGGCCGAGGTTTGACATCTAACAGCCAGGGTTTGACACCTCCTGGCCGAGGTTTGACATCTAACAGCCAGGGTTTGACACCTCCTGGCCGAGGTTTGACATCTAACAGCCAGGGTTTGACACCTCCTGGCCGAGGTTTGACATCTAACAGCCAGGGTTTGACACCTCCTGGCTGTGGGTTGACTCCTAACAGCTGGGGCTTGGCACACCCTGGATGGGGTTTAATACCCTGGGTAGCAAACCTGTAGCTCCTTCTTGTGTATGCCAAATTAATTGATGTATTATAACTTAGAAGTACTTTCCAGGTCTGCTGCACTACACCGGTGAAACACCCAGTCAGGCAGAAAACTACTGCCGCAATCCAGACAAGGGAGCAACCCTGTGGTGTTGTGCCAATAACGCTGAATATTTTCAGTGGTGCGCTCCACCTCCAAAATGTGATGGTACAGTATCAATCTAAATTGTATACCTTTTGATCATCAGTCACAGGACTTAAATGTTTTCTAATTATGGATCCACCACATACCTCTGAATATAACAGTAATACCGTAAATAACCACACAAATTTTGGGCAATGTTTAATTGATTTCTTTGGCCTCTGTATAGGTACTGTATCAGTATTAATGTATTCTGATGGAAAATTCATTCATTTGACAATCTAATGAGACAAGGTCTAACCATTTGTATAACTGGATTAAAGATGTTGTTAGGTGCATTATGTAACTGTAGTTGTTCTTAGTAGCCACAGTTAATTGAAATATAAACAGGGTCATTTTAAGCCTAGAGAAATAATGGCAATAATGTGCAACAATGTTGCTGAAGCACAGTGATGTTCAGTAGGTGCAGTGAGGTATCAGTCAGATATTATAAATCATTCCCAGGGTGCACATTCATAATGGAAGACCATGCACAGGGTGCACATTCGTATCGGAACACAAGCACAGGGTGTACATTCATATCGGAACACATGCACAGGGTGCACTTTCATATCGGAACCTGCTGTGCATGTGCTTGTGCTAACCTTAAGGCAAATTGAACTCCATTCTCATGCCTACAATATATTTTTCTACTCAAATTGTAGATGAATTGAGCTCCACAACTTCTGTAACAACAACCCTAGCTATTACAACTAAAACAACCTCAACTGCAACCTTCAGAAAGGTACCAGGTGGTGTAGCTGTTGATCCGATGTCTCATCCCTCATCCAAGCAGATTGTGAGGTCAAGAACTGAATGTGCTCGAAAGTAAGTATGTTTCTCGATTATTATTATTTATTATAGCAACCTGTAACTTATAGCAATTCTTAATATGTGACGAGGCGTTGTACTTACTTTCTTTCACTACTTTCGTATTTTGGATGCTCTAGCAACAAGTAATGTAGTTCACATATATCAGGAAACATTTTGGGGGTTTATCAGCATTGTTTCCTGTGGGCAGCGCAGGTTTTCCACAGAAGATCTCAGATGGGAGTCAGCCAGGGTCAGTCAGAGTCAGCTGTGAACATATCACTGTTCTAGCTATTCATACAATATCAAAGAAAGATTTTCTGGAAGATATGACTGAATTGGCCTGTATAGGTTTATTTCTGGCTGTTCCATTTTTCTGTGAGAATCTATAGAAGAACCATTTGGCTGTGTCTCATGAGATCAGGCCAACTGAAACATCTTTGACATAAAACGGTTTATTTAGGGCAGGCAAAGCCATATATGAAGATACAACCACCACCATTTTCTTTATTTTATCCCTAACATATCAAAGAAGAAATTTATTTTTCTTAAATATTTATTTTTATGGTGGCCGGTCAAAGCTGGCACCCGGTGAAACCTGGCACCCGGTGAAAGCTGACACCCGGTCAAAGACGTTTCAACTGGCCCGATCTCATCAGACACAGCCATATATGTTTGAGGTCTTACTGGTCCCTTATACACCATTATATGAAATAGACTATTAGGGTATGTGAGAGAATGTGACCAGGCAAGGGAAAAGAACTATCTGTAAGGAAATTAGTAACTGGCTGTGTCTCACAAACTAGGGCCAATGTCAACGTCTCTGACTGGGTGCCATCTCTGACTGGGTGCCATGTCTGAACGGGTGCCATCTCTGACCGGGTGTCAGAAAAAAGGGTGTTTTTTAAAAAACTATACTCATATATATATAAGGATTTGTAAAACTTTATGGCAGTTGTTATATAATTATAATTTTGATTATAATCCACCACTTGCTGTTGGTATTCTGACCTTATCATGCCAAACCGGTCAGAGACGGCACCCAGTCAGAGATGGCACCCGGTCAGAGATGGCACCCGGTCAGAGATGGCACCCGGTCAGAGATGGCACCCGGTCAGAGACAAAAGCATTGGCCCAAGTTTGTGAGACACAGCCAACTGTAGTTGGTGGCATAACATTTGAAATGAGATATCATGAGCTAAAAAAACAGGATGATTTTTTCCTCTAGTTCTGTCACAGATTGTACGTTTGTTATTCCAGGTGCGAGAAGGACGACCAATGTGTGCACTTCATCATGAGTGAAGATCGGGAGATTTACCTCTGTGAGACCTACAGCTCCTTGTTCCGACCTCCAACTGAAACTCCACCAACTGACAACTACAAGAGGATCGCTGTCTAACGATGCATTCCTGTGATTGGACATTCACTGGATCAGTGGAAGGACTGATTATGCAAATTGTCATTAATTCAATCTGTAAGGACAATCCCAGTGGGCACAGAACATTGAGCTTACATTGATAAATGATTGTTAATGTCGATTCAATGTTGATGCAAAGTTGAACTGAATTTTGTGCCCACTGGGATATCACATGTATATGCATTCATTAAACTATCTAAGCATAGCATATTGTTTTAGAATGCATTATCATCATCATACCCAACTTTGCACCGATGAGTACCTTGATTTTCTTTGACAAATATATATAGTATATCCATTCCCTTTGGCTTGTTCTTTTATTGTCTTAACTTTAGATATCTAAACCCAGTGTTGATATTTATGGGTCAACTATTCTACACAAGCCGTACACTGTGCCTGACCTAATAACTATTCTGAGCTTCAGTAAATGTTGTAAAGCATCAATGATGTGTTTCAGTGATCTGATATTGTCTGTCATGGAAAAATAAGAAAACGAGTATGATATTTATAAGCAAGTTAGATGTTCAATGGCTTAGACAGCTTAGTAGTAACTGACAGAATTGAGTTGAGCATAATGAACTTTCAAAAGAATTCCCAATATTTATAACCAACTTCTGTGGAGCAAAAATGGAGGGGACTGGCTGGTTGCTACAACAAAGGAGGTAGGTAGGGAAGCCCTTGGGAGTGTGGGAGGAGCTAGACTATAGTCCATCCCCCACCAGCTGAGATTTGCTTACACAAATTATATACCATTATTGGTTACATATAATTACACAATGTTGGACACATAATTGCCTCTATGTGCCACTATAAGTAAGCCTATAGTAGACTTAAGGTAATTAAAGATGAGTTTTTGAGCTTAAATTGAGTTTGATGGGTAAGGAGCCAATTTGGATAGTTTTCTTTTTAATTTCTCAGTTATACAATAAACTTGCTGTGTATGTAACCTAAAAAAATTGATGGATGTAGGCATAGATCTAAACATAAATACATTGTGTAAAATATAACATTAAAAATCAACTGCAAATAAGCTTTAAATAACTTTACAGTGTAACAAGATGATAAGAGGTCATGATACAATTCATAAATGGTACAAGAACCACAGGGAGGGGCTGTATGTAAAGGTTTATACCACTTAGCATGGTACTGACTGCATGGTACAGAGGCCACAGGGAGGGGCTGTATGTATGTAGAGGTTTATACCACTTAGCATGGTACTGACTGCATGGTACAGAGGCCACAGGGAGGGGCTGTATGTATGTAGAGGAGGTTTATACCACTTAGCATGGTACTGACTGCATGGTGCAGAGGCCACAGGGAGGGGCTGTATGTATGTAGAGGAGGTTTATACCACTTAGCATGGTACTGACTGCATGGTACAGAGGCCACAGGGAGGGGCTGTATGTATGTAGAGGAGGTTTATACCACTTAGCATGGTACTGACTGCATGGTGCAGAGGCCACAGGGAGGGGCTGTATGTATGTAGAGGAGGTTTATACCACTTATCATGGTACTGACTGCATGGTACAGAGACCACAGGGAGGGGCTGTATGTATGTAGAGGAGGTTTATACCACTTAGCATGGTACTGACTGCATGGTACAGAGGCCACAGGGAGGGGCTGTATGTATGTAGAGGAGGTTTATACCACTTAGCATGGTACTGACTGTATGGTACAGAGACCACAGGGAGGGGCTGTATGTAGAGGAGGTTTATACCACTTAGCATGGTACTGACTGTATGGTACAGAGACCACAGGGAGGGGCTGTATGTATGTAGGGGTTTATACCACTTAGCATGGTACTGACTGCATGGTACAGAGGCCACAGGGAGCGGCTGTATGTATGTAGAGGTTTATACCACTTAGCATGGTACTGACTGCATGGTACAGAGACCACAGGGAGGGGCTGTATGTATGTAGGGGTTTATACCACTTAGCATGGTACTGACTGCATGGTACAGAGGCCACAGGGAGGGGCTGTATGTATGTAGAGGTTTAAACCACTTAGCATGGTACTGACTGCATGGTACAGAGACCACAGGGAGGGGCTGTATGTATGTAGAGGTTTATACCACTTAGCATGGTACTGACTGCATGGTACAGAGGCCACAGGGAGGGGCTGTATGTATGTAGAGGAGGTTTATACCACTTAGCATGGTACTGACTGCATGGTACAGAGACCACAGGGAGGGGCTGTATGTATGTAGAGGTTTATACCACTTAGCATGGTACTGACTGCATGGTACAGGGGCCACAGGGAGGGGCTGTATGTATGAGGAGGTTTATACCACTTAGCATGGTACTGACTGCATGGTACAGAGGCCACAGGGAGGGGCTGTATGTATGTACAGGAGGTTTATACCACTAAGCATGGTACTGACTGCATGGTACAGAGGCCACAGGGAGGGGCTGTATGTATGTAGAGGTTTATACCACTTAGCATGGTACTGACTGCATGGTACAGAGGCCACAGGGAGGGGCTGTATGTATGTAGAGGAGGTTTATACCACTTAGCATGGTACTGACTGCATGGTACAGAGACCACAGGGAGGGGCTGTATGTATGTACAGGAGGTTTATACCACTTAGCATGGTACTGACTGCATGGTACAGAGGCCACAGGGAGGGGCTGTATGTATGTAGAGGTTTATACCACTTAGCATGGTACTGACTGCATGGTACAGAGGCCACAGGGAGGGCTGTATGTAGAGGTTTATACCACTTAGCATGGTACTGACTGCATGGTACAGAGGCCACAGGGAGGGGCTGTATGTAGAGGTTTATACCACTTAGCATGGTACTGACTGCATGGTACAGAGGCCACAGGGAGGGCTGTATGTATGTAGGGGTTTATACCACTTAGCATGGTACTGACTGCATGGTACAGAGGCCACAGGGAGGGGCTGTATGTATGTAGAGGAGGTTTATACCACTTAGCATGGTACTGACTGCATGGTACAGAGGCCACAGGGAGGGCTGTATGTATGTAGAGGTTTATACCACTTAGCATGGTACTGACTGCATGGTACAGAGGCCACAGGGAGGGGCTGTATGTATGTAGAGGAGGTTTATACCACTTAGCATGGCACTGACT
Organism: Harmothoe impar; assembly: GCA_947462335.1. Taxonomy (NCBI): domain Eukaryota; kingdom Metazoa; phylum Annelida; class Polychaeta; order Phyllodocida; family Polynoidae; genus Harmothoe; species Harmothoe impar. The sequence continues at coordinate 107,942,140 of OX381705.1, read as the reverse complement.
GCATGGTACAGAGGCCACAGGGAGGGGCTGTATGTATGTAGAGGTTTATACCACTTAGCATGGTACTGACTGTATGGTACAGAGGTCACAGGGAGGGGCTGTATGTATGTAGAGGAGGTTTATACCACTTACCATGGTACTGACTGCATGGTACAGAGGCCACAGGGAGGGGCTGTATGTATGTAGGGGTTTATACCACTTAGCATGGCACTGACTGCATGGTACAGAGGCCACAGGGAGGGGCTGTATGTATGTAGAGGAGGTTTATACCACTTAGCATGGTACTGACTGCATGGAACAGAGGCCACAGGGAGGGGCTGTATGTATGTAGAGGAGGTTTATACCACTTAGCATGGTACTGACTGCATGGTACAGAGGCCACAGGGAGGGGCTGTATGTAGAGGTTTATACCACTTAGCATGGTACTGACTGCATGGTACAGAGACCACAGGGAGGGGCTGTATGTATGTAGAGGTTATACCACTTAGCATGGTACTGACTGCATGGTACAGAGGCCACAGGGAGGGGCTGTATGTATGTAGAGGAGGTTTATACCACTTAGCATGGTACTGACTGCATGGTACAGAGGCCAAAGGGAGGGGCTGTATGTATGTAGAGGAGGTTTATACCACTTAGCATGGTACTGACTGCATGGTACAGAGACCACAGGGAGGGGCTGTATGTAGAGGTTTATACCACTTAGCATGGTACTGACTGCATGGTACAGAGGCCACAGGGAGGGGCTGTATGTAAGTAGAGGAGGTTTATACCACTTAGCATGGTACTGAATGCATGGTATAGAGGCCACAGGGAGGGGCTGTATGTAAAGGTTTATACCACTTAGCATGGTACTGACTCCATGGTACAGAGGCCACAGGGAGGGGCTGTATGTATGTAGAGGAGGTTTATACCACTTAGCATGGTACTGACTGCATGGTACAGAGGCCACAGGGAGGGGCTGTATGTATGTAGAGGAGGTTTATACCACTTAGCATGGTACTGACTGCATGGTACAGAGGCCACAGGGAGGTGCTGTATGTATGTAGAGGTTTATACCACTAAGCATGGTACTGACTGCATTGTACAGAGGCCACAGGGAGGGGCTGTATGTATGTAAAGGAGGTTTATACCACTTAGCATGGTACTGACTGCATGGTACAGAGGCCACAGGGAGGGGCTGTATGTATGTAGAGGAGGTTTATACCACTTAGCATGGTACTGACTGCATGGTACAGAGGCCACAGGGAGGGGCTGTATGTAAGTAGAGGAGGTTTATACCACTTAGCATGGGACTGACTGCATGGTACAGAGGCCACAGGGAGGGGCTGTATGTAGCTAGAGGAGGTTTATACCACTTAGCATGGTACTGAATGCATGGTACAGAGACCACAGGGAGGGGCTGTATGTATGTAGAGGAGGTTTATACCACTTAGCATGGTACTGACTGCATGGTACAGAGGCCACAGAGAGGGGCTGTATGTATGTAGAGGTTTATACCACTTAGCATGGTACTGACTGCATGGTACAGAGACCACAGGGAGGGGCTGTATGTATGTAGAGGTTTATACCACTTAGCAAGGTACTGACTGCATGGTACAGAGGCCACAGGGAGGGGCTGTATGTATGTAGAGGAGGTTTATATCACTTAGCATGGTACTGACTGCATGGTACAGAGGCCACAGGGAGGGGCTGTATGTAGAGATTTATACCACTTAGCATGTCACTGACTGCATGGTACAGAGGCCACAGGGAGGGGCTGTATGTATGTAGAGGAGGTTTATACCACTTAGCATGCCACTGACTGCATGGTACAGAGACCACAGGGAGGGGCTGTATGTAGAGGTTTATACCACTTAGCATGGTACTGACTGCATGGTACAGAGGCCACAGGGAGGGGCTGTATGTATGTAGAGGAGGTTTATACCACTTAGCATGGTACTGACTGCATGGTACAGAGACCACAGGGAGGGGCTGTATGTATGTGGAGGTTTATACCACTTAGCATGGTACTGACTGCATGGTAGAGAGGCCACAGGGAGGGGCTGTATGTAGAGGTTATACCACTTAGCATGGTACTGACTGCATGGTACAGAGGCCACAGGGAGGGGCTGTATGTATGTAGAGGTTATACCACTTAGCATGGTACTGACTGCATGGTACAGAGGCCACAGGGAGGGGCTGTATGTATGTAGAGGAGGTTTATACCACTTAGCATGTCACTGACTGCATGGTACAGAGGCCACAGGGAGGGGCTGTATGTATGTAGAGGAGGTTTATACCACTTAGCATGGTACTGACTGCATGGTACAGAGGCCACAGGGAGGGGCTGTATGTATGTAGAGGTTTATACCACTTAGCATGGTACTGACTGCATGGTACAGAGGCCACAGGGAGGGGCTGTATGTAAGTTGAGGAGGTTTATACCACTTAGCATGGTACTGACTGCATGGTACAGGGGCCACAGGGAGGGGCTGTATGTATGTAGAGGAGGTTTATACCACTTAGCATGGTACTGACTGCATGGTACAGAGGCCACAGGGAGGGGCTGTATGTAAGTTGAGGAGGTTTATACCACTTAGCATGGTACTGTCTGCATGGTACAGAGGCCACAGGGAGGGGCTGTATGTATGTAGAGGAGGTTTATACCACTTAGCATGGCACTGATTGCATGGTACAGAGGCCACAGGGAGGGGCTGTATGTATGTAGAGGTTTATACCACTTAGCATGGCACTGATTGCATAGTACAGAGGCCACAGGGAGGGGCTGTATGTATGTAGAGGTTTATACCACTTAGCATGGCACTGACTGCATAGTACAGAGGCCACAGGGAGGGGCTGTATGTATGTAGAGGTTTATACCACTTAGCATGTCACTTACTGCATGGTACAGAGGCCACAGGGAGGGGCTGTATGTATGTAGAGGTTTATACCACTTAGCATGGCACTGATTGCATGGTACAGAGGCCACAGGGAGGGGCTGTATGTATGTAGAGGTTTATACCACTTAGCATGGTACTGACTGCATGGTACAGAGGCCACAGGGAGGGGCTGTATGTATGTAGAGGAGGTTTATACCACTTAGCATGGTACTGACTGCATGGTACAGAGGCCACAGGGAGGGGCTGTATGTAAGTAGAGGCGGTTTCTACCACTTAGCATGGTACTGACTGCATGGTACAGAGGCCACAGGGAGGGGCTGTATGTATGTAGAGGAGGTTTATACCACTTAGCATGTCACTGACTGCATGGTACAGAGGCCACAGGGAGGGGCTGTATGTATGTAGAGGTTTATACCACTTAGCATGGTACTGACTGCATGGTACAGAGGCCACAGGGAGGGGCTGTATGTATGTAGAGGAGGTTTATACCACTTAGCATGTCACTGACTGCATGGTACAGAGGCCACAGGGAGGGGCTGTATGTAGAGGAGGTTTATACCACTTAGCATGGTACTGACTGCATGGTACAGAGGCCACAGGGAGGGGCTGTATGTATGTAGAGGAGGTTTATACCACTTAGCATGGTACTGACTGCAAGGTGCAGAGGCCACAGGGAGGGGCTGTATGTAGAGGTTTATACCACTTAGCATGGTACTGACTGCATGGTACAGAGGCCACAGGGAGGGGCTGTATGTATGTAGAGGAGGTTTATACCACTTAGCATGTTACTAACTGCATGGTACAGAGGCCACAGGGAGGGATGTATGTATGTAGAGGAGGTTTTTACCACTTAGCATGGTACTGACTGCATGGTACAGAGGCCACAGGGAGGGCCTGTATGTATGTAGAGGAGGTTTATACCACTAAGCATTGTACTGACTGCATGGTACAGAGGCCACAGGGAGGGGCTGTATGTATAAGGTTTATACCACTTAGCATGGTACTGACTGCATGGTACAGAGGCCACAGGGAGGAGCTGTATGTATGTAGAGGTTTTATACCACTAAGCATGGTACTGACTGCATGGTACAGAGGCCACAGGGAGGGGCTGTATGTATGTAGATGAGGTTTATACCACTTAGCATGGTACTGACTGCATGGTACAGAGGCCACAGGGAGGGGCTGTATGTATGTAGATGAGGTTTATACCACTTAGCATGGTACTGTCTGCATGGTACAGAGGCCACAGGGAGGGGCTGTATGTATGTAGAGGAGGTTTATACCACTTAGCATGGTACTGACTGCATGGTACAGAGGCCACAGGGAGGGGCTGTATGTAAGGAGAGGTTTATACCACTTAGCATGGTACTGACTGTATGGTACAGAGGCCACAGGGAGGGGCTGTATGTATGTAGAGGTTTATACCACTTAGCATGGTACTGACTGCATGGTACAGAGGCCATAGGGAGGGGCTGTATGTAAGGAGAGGTTTATACCACTTAGCATGGTACTGACTGTATGGTACAGAGGCCACAGGGAGGGGCTGTATGTATGTAGAGGAGGTTTATACCACTTAGCATGGCACTGACTGCATGGTACAGAGGCCACATGGAGGGGCTGTATGTATGTAGAGGTTATAGCACTTAGCATGTCACTGACTGCATGGTACAGAGGCCACAGGGAGGGGCTGTATGTATGTAGAGGAGGTTTATACCACTTAGCATGTCACTGACTGCATGGTACAGAGGCCACAGGGAGGGGCTGTATGTATGTAGAGGAGGTTTATACCACTTAGCATGGTACTGACTGCATGGTACAGAGGCCACAGGGAGGGGCTGTATGTATGTAGAGGTTTATACCACTTAGCATGGTACTGACTGCATGGTACAGAGGCCACAGGGAGGTGCAGTATGTAGAGGTTTATACCACTTAGCATGGTACTGACTGCATGGTACAGAGGCCACAGGGAGGGGCTGTATGTATGTAGAGGAGGTTTATACCACTTAGCATGGTACTGACTTCATGGTACAGAGGCCACAGGAAGGGGCTGTATGTATGTAGAGGTTTACACCACTTAGCATGGTACTGACTGCATGGTACAGAGGCCACAGGGAGGGGCTGTATGTATGTAGAGGAGGTTTATACCACTTAGCATGGTACTGACTGCATGGTACAGAGGCCACAGGGAGGGGCTGTATGTATGTAGAGGTTTATACCACTTAGCATGGTACTGACTGCATGGTACAGAGGCCACAGGGAGGGGCTGTATGTATGTAGAGGTTTATACCACTTAGCATGGTACTGACTGCATGGTACAGAGGCCACAGGGAGGGGCTGTATGTATGTAGAGGAGGTTTATACCACTTAGCATGGTACTGACTGCATGGTACAGAGGCCACAGGGAGGGGCTGTATGTAAGTAGAGGAGGTTTATACCACTTAGCATGGCACTGCCTGCATGGTACAGAGACCACAGGGAGGGGCTGTATGTATGTAGAGGAGGTTTATACCACTTAGCATGGTACTGACTGCATTGTACAGAGACCACAGGGAGGGACTGTATGTAGAGGTTATACCACTTAGCATGGTACTGACTGCATGGTACAGAGGCCACAGGGAGGGGATGTATGTATGTAGAGGCTTATACCACTTAGCATGGTACTGACTGCATGGTACAGAGGCCACATGGAGGGGCTGTATGTAGAGGTTTATACCACTTAGCATGGTACTGACTGCATGGTACAGAGGCCACAGGGAGGGGCTGTACGTATGTAAAGGAGGTTTATTTCATGGTGAATACGGCACTCCCATTGACTTAACCAAGGAAGGCCGTATTTAACACCCCCCGTGAAATAACTCTGGTCCGTATTTCACGGCCTGTCAAATGATCAAAATCGTTAATTTAACCACTATAAATTAGCTTTTTCAGAGTATTTATATGGAATTCTGACTAATATTATTAATAATGGCATGAAATAAACACAAAGGAGCACTCGTAGAGTTCCCCACTGAGGGTTATTTCACTCGGCTTTGCCTCGTGAAATAACCCTCAGTGAGGAACTCTACTCTTGCACCTTTGTCTATTTATACCACTTAGCATGGTACTGACTGCATGGTACAGAGGCCACAGGGAGGGGCTGTATGTAGAGGTTTATACCACTTAGCATGGTACTGACTGCATGGTACAGAGGCCACAGGGAGGGGCTGTATGTATGTAGAGGAGGTTTATACCACTTAGCATGGCACTGACTGCATGGTACAGAGGCCACAGGGAGGGGCTTTATGTATGTAGAGGTTTATACCACTTAGCATGGTACTGACTGCATGGTACAGAGGCCACAGGGAGGGGCTGTACGTATGTAAAGGAGGTTTATTTCATGGTGAATACGGCACTCCCATTGACTTAACCAAGGAAGGCCGTATTTAACACCCCCCGTGAAATAACTCTGGTCCGTATTTCACGGCCTGTCAAATGATCAAAATCGTTAATTTAACCACTATAAATTAGCTTTTTCAGAGTATTTATATGGAATTCTGACTAATATTATTAATAATGGCATGAAATAAACACAAAGGAGCACTCGTAGAGTTCCCCACTGAGGGTTATTTCACTCGGCTTTGCCTCGTGAAATAACCCTCAGTGAGGAACTCTACTCTTGCACCTTTGTCTATTTATACCACTTAGCATGGTACTGACTGCATGGTACAGAGGCCACAGGGAGGGGCTGTATGTAGAGGTTTATACCACTTAGCATGGTACTGACTGCATGGTACAGAGGCCACAGGGAGGGGCTGTATGTATGTAGAGGTTTATACCACTTAGCATGGTACTGACTGCATGGTACAGAGGCCACAGGGAGGGGCTGTATGTATGTAGAGGTTTATACCACTTAGCATGGTACTGACTGCATGAACAGAGGCCACAGGGAGGGGCTGTATGTATGTAGAGGTTTATACCACTTAGCATGGTACTGACTGCATGGTACAGAGGCCACAGGGAGGGGCTGTATGTATGAAGAGGTTTATACCACTTAGCATGGTACTGACTGCATGGTACAGAGGCCACAGGGAGGGGCTGTATGTATGTAGAGGAGGTTTATACCACTTAGCATGGTACTGACTGCATGGGACAGAGGCCACAGGGAGGGGCTGTATGTATGTAGAGGTTTATACCACTTAGCATGGTACTGACTGCATGGTACAGAGACCACAGGGAGGGGCTGTATGTATGTAGAGGAGGTTTATACCACTTAGCATGTCACTGACTGCATGGTACAGAGACCACAGGGAGGGGCTGTATGTATGTAGAGGAGGTTTATACCACTTAGCATGGTACTGACTGCATGGTACAGAGACCACAGGGAGGGGCTGTATGTAGAGGAGTAGTATAGTATGTATCGGAACGGGACTATGGTTAACTACTGTTTATTACTCAATCGACATGCAGCCAATCAGAGGCCTCCATTTGGTCACGTGACCGGAAGTGACCTACTTAGGGGATTAGTGGTGACGTCACGTGACCTAGTAAGCCAATCAGAGGCCGCCATTTGGTCACGTGACCGGAAGTGACGTCATATGACCTACTTATGGACCGGAAGTGCCGTCATATGACCTACTTAGGGGACCGGAAGTGACGTCATATGACCTAATTTAGGATCACGTGACCGGAAGTGACCTGATGAGTCACGTGACCGGAAGTGACGTCACATGACCTAATGGCCAACCGGAAGTGAGTGACCTCATTGAGGATCACGTGATCGGAAGGGACCTGATTGATCACGTGACGAAGAAGAAGTGACGTCACGCGACTTAATGAAGAGATGAGCGTCTTTAAGGGATCACGCGCTTTAAAATGTGATATATATATTTTTTTTTTTTTTTTTGGAGGAGGAGGAGGAGGAGGAGGAGGAGGAGGAGGAGGAGGAGGATGAGGAGGAGGAGGAGGAGAAGGAGAGGAGGAGGAGAAGGAGGAGGAGGCGAGTCTCTTATTTTTTTCGGTAAACCAATAAAAAACACTACGATATAAGTTTTGTTTTTTTCATTTTTTATTGTTTTACGAGCGACTTGAAGTGACTTATTGAACTAGGTAGAAGCGTTCTTTAGAGTGTATAAGGGGGGGAGGGGAGGGGAGGGGAGGGGAGGGGTGGGGGGGAGGGGGCCCCTTTAAGATGCATGGGGAGGGGGGCGCTTTTAGGATGCATGGGGCGGGTGGGGGGGGAGGGGCGGAGGGGGGAGGGGGGCACTCTAGGGGGGTGGGGGGGCACTCTAAGGGGCGTTTGTCTCTTTTAAGAAAAAAAGAAAAGAAAAGATTTCAATCGAGAGACACGCTTCTTCCTCTCGAGAGGAAGAAGCGTGTCTCTTCATTTTTTTTTGTTTAGGAAGTAAGGGTCTTTAGGATCACATGACTGGAAGCGACTTGATGAAGCATGTGACTAGAAGTGACGACGTCACATGCTTTAATGAGGCGATCAGCTGTGACTGGCGGCGGCGGCAATGGCGGCGGCGGTGGTGCTGGTGGTGGTGGTAGTAGACGTTACTGTGGTCAGAGTTGATATGGTTTTTTTCCAACAGAAATCAGAGCTTTTATACAGAGGGAGTTTAATCCTATTTCCAACAGCACCCCAGCTGTCTAGCAGCCGCTCCGCTCCTTAAGAGCTTCTTAAGAGCTTAGATGACGAGGGGTATGTCATCGCCATCTGTGGAAGCCAGCTGAAAATGGTGTTTTTTCCTTATCCATAGCTTTACCTCCTACCCCCTACCTGAGGACGACTCTCTCCCCCTTTGGCATTCATTGTAACAAACGTCAGAGGTCAGGTGAAAATCGGATTTTCATGCACAGCCTTAGTCAGCTGTCACCCCTATTGAACTAGCCGGCCGCTGCCGGCCAGTCTACTCACCACGGCAGGAGGCGGTGATTTTTTTTGTTTTACACTTAAGTCGCTCACCACATGCACACGACTCTACTCACAGACAGACACACCCGTCTTAGGGGGTCCTGCTTCACACCACACGCCTCCTGTAGTTTTTTGTATACACACTCTAAGCTCATGACTGCTTAATCCTTTATACAGCTAATGCGCGTTGAATTAGCACAGTCGGTACACCGCCCGCTCATGGCAGTCGATCTCTCAAAAAAGGGGGGAAAGAGATCCAGCTGAAAACGTCATGACTTATGTCTTTTGTTTCTCTTTGTGAATGTCCGCCGGTCAGCCGGCGGCAGCAACTGCTTAATCCTTTATACAGCTAACGCACGTTGAATTGCTGAACAAGGCAGTAAGTAGCTTAGCCCATGTCAGTCGATCTCTCAAAGGGGAGGGGGAAAGGGATCCAGCTGAAAACGTCATGCCTTAAGTCTTTTTGTTTCTCTTTGTGAATGGCCGCTGGTCAGCCGGCGGCAGCTGAACAGAGCCGTAAGTAGCTTAGCTCTAGAAGCGAGAAGGAGTATATAAGGGGGCTGGAAACACCCATTCACTCACTCAGTCTTTTGCTGCTCTCTACAGTCACCACCATGAGCAAAACACAACAACTAGTGTCGTCCAAGGATCTAATCGAGTTCAAGAACAAGAAGAGTACGCAGAACGGTGATCGTTTAGCGTCAGCGTCTCCTCTTGCTACTGAAATTGAGACTACCGCCGCAACCGCTTGGTCTTATCACCCTCCCGCTGTAGCGAGCGCACGCAGCAGTAGTAGTGGTAGTAGTAGTCGTCGTGGTAGCGACGTTGTTACACTCGCGACGGTTGTTACTGCTAAGCACGCTGCTGCTGCTGCTACTGCTGCGCCTGCTGCGGCTGCTGGTGATCTTCGTGCTGCTAGTGCTGCTGCTGCTGCTGCTGCTGCTGCGCCTGCTACTGCTGCGCCTGCTACTGCTGCGCCTGCTGAGGCTGCTGCGCCTGCTGCTGCTGTGCCTGCTACTGCTGCGCCTGCTACTGCTGCACCTGCTGCTGCTGCTGCTGCTACACCTCTTGCTGCGACTGCCGCTACTAGTACTGACACGCAGCACGTTGCACAGAACCTCTCCACCGCTACATCAACCGACGCCATCAACGCCGCTCGCGCTGAGACTTACAGCTATTCGGACACTCAGCCCCAGCAGCGCGTAGTAGACATACATGCCCTAAAGCAACAGGGTGAGACAGAGAACGACGCTGACGACGAGGCGTACGAGGAACCCGAAGGGCTACGGGCGCACAGTCCGTTTTTCGACCTCATTTCCACTGGTAGCGCGTCCGGTCCGTGGCGACTGCCCTCACCACCACCTTACGAAGTCGTGTGGTTGCCCTGTTCCGACAACGAGTCGTCGGATACCAGCGCAGACGCTGCTCCTGTTATTGGTTCTGCTGCAGTAGTACCTGTATCATCATACTTCAAAGCAGAGCCGTTAGGATACTTGTCAGACGCTATGCTACTGAAAATAAGTAGTAAGTTGCCGACATCAGATTACATACGGTTAGGTTCATACCTTGAAGTGAACTTGAAGGATATGGGATATCTCAGTTGTGAGACAAGTGTCATAACTCAAGCTAGAGAAATGTTCACTACTTGGTACCAGAAAAGTTGTACTACTAGGTGGAAGGACCTAGCCGCCGCCTTGGAAGAATCTTACCGTATGGACCTCATCAAATTCTCACGTGAGTACATGGACAAGCATGACATGTGGGATGGCTTAGAGAGTGGAGACAAGGAGTGGAAAGTGCAGAAATATTTCTCTCTTTTAGCTGAGCTCTGCCCTAGAGACTGGAAGACCATAGGGATCTACTTAGGGTTGACTTCTCATGAAGTAGCTTTCATCTCTCAACCTGTGCCTTCTGACAGGACTGTGAAGAACCCTGTCTATGAAGTGCTGAGAGCTTGGAAGTACAACGAGACGTCTGAGCCTATGGCTCTGATGAAAGTGTTGCAAGACGACATGGGTCGCAGCGACGTCGCAATGTATGTTCAAGGGTTGTATGCAGCTGTACCCAAAGACATAAAAGTGAGCTGTGACACTCCAGTGTTGACCACTCTTGTCTGATCCCTGCAGTAAGATGGACATCTGTTGAATTCGATCCTAGACTACAGTCACCTTTCACTATGCTAATAGTATCGTGTGGTAAGAGGTGTCTAGTATTCGAAGTGATAAATAACGTTTTATTTTTTTTAATAATTGGTAAATAAGTGAAAAAACAAACAAAAAAAAAAACATGACGCAGGACGTTTGCGAAAAGTGTTTCAAATTTTTTAAAAGACCGTACAATCACGAGTGACCCGTAGAAAAATGAAGAACAATACCTAAGTTTTGCCCTCTATGCGGCGATGTCGATTGCTGAAAAGATCACCTGTCGACGCGAATCTCTGGACGAGGTGACTATCCCTCCACGTACATGCGCTGTACCGAACGGTGAGGAAACGTTCACGGCGAATTGGCCTGCAATACGAACGAGTGTCAGGATGCACGGGACTCGCGTGAGTGTAACAAACGTCAAACTACCAACCAGCGACTTGAGTGACGCTGTAGATACTATGCGTCGCAATCCGCTTCACACAATGATAAAAAGTGGGTTTCTCGGTAGGCTTACTCTTACAACACAGAGAAGACAAGAACATACTGCGCTACTTTCACGTCTCCCAGAACAACGCAACTCTCATTACAACCGCTCCCTACTATAACTAATTCAGAAACTTTGGAAGAGCTCCTCTCAAAGATGGAAAACACCGTCGCTTGCGAGGAAGTACGGAAACTTTGCGACGCTGACACCAAGCGGTGCGCTCTTTTTCCTACTAATTTTGAACATTTGCGTTTACATGGGACCTGGGGGTTTTCCCATAGGCGGTAGGAACAGGCAGGACGGTCGAGTTGGAAAGAGAAGCCGTGTGTTAGATTTTCCCAACAAGGACAACCTCTGCGTCTTCCGCCACATTTCCTTTCACTTATACAACACCAGCAAGCGCGCTTCAAATTTGTTACGTCAGTTCTGTCCCGCTGCCACACGTGAAACTTTTCCTCCCGACGGACATTCCAGAATCTACCCTTACAACATTACCTTCGATTTCGAGGCTTTCTTCAGACTGTGCAGAGAACCGTCTACTGAACACGTGTCCCTGCTGTGGGATCACGTCCCTTTGTCAGCTAGCGTCGCATCCGACTTTCCGGGGTAGGAGGGGTCGGTGTACGTCAGAGAATCCGACGCAGATTCCGACCCCTTGTTAGACCGAGTTTAAAATCACATAAACGAGAACGCCAAAGTCATCGAGAAAGCTGTGCTAGAACTTTACCGACCAACGTTAGCGAAGTTACATGTGGCGATAGGTGAAGCTCTCCTGCTGGAGGAAGCGACATTCACCCCTTCTCCAGGCGGCTTCGCTGCAGCTCACACCAGACAACCGTTAGTTCAACTGAAGAAGCAGCTTCTGAGATACATCCGTCAAGCTCCAGTCGTGGGCTTCAACACGGAGCGTTACGACTTGAACCTGATCAAAAATACGCCTTCACTCGTTCTTTGCCTCCGGAGACCGAAGAAACCAACAATTCAGCGTCATAAAGAGAAGCAATCAATACTTGACGGTTTACACACAGTTTTCTTGGACATAGTAGTCAACTATTTGGCACTTGGTTACAGCTACGCGAATTATTTGCGAGCTTTCACCAGAAACGAAGAGAAAAGTCGCTTTCCTTACGAATGGATGACGTATACCAAGAAACTGGTAAACAGAACCCTGCCACCGAGATCGGCTTTTGACAGCGAACTGACGGGCGTCAAAATGGCCGAAATCCGACTACGCCACATGTCAGAAAGTTTAGTACGACAAGAAGATGCAAACTATGAGAGATTACTTGTTCCACTACAACAACGAAGACGTCAAACTTTTCATAGAAGCTTTTGAAAAAATCACGCTAATTTTTTCCAAGATCGCAGCATTGTCATGTTGAAAGACGAGATCTCTCTCGCCAGTTTGACTTTACAGGTCCTCTTCCAAAACCTATAAGCTGTGTTCACAACGTTCCCTCCCTTCGACGCCGTCCTCCACGCTCTGATCAAAGAAAATCTAGTCGGTGGTCCTTCCATCATCTTCCATAGATTTCACGAGAAGGAGTGTATAGGTGTCTTATAAGTCGGCAGAGGGTGAATACTAGTGAAAAGGGAAGGCAGGTGTGCAAGTAGCTTTTCTAACAGACACGTGTGTGAACTAAGCTGCTTAAGTCTAAACCCACCTGCGGTAGAAGCTCTGTACTGAGAGAGTCTTTTCAGCCATTTAAGAAGCTTATCTAGGACAGGGTACATAAGGAGTGAAACGCCACTCTCACCCGTCACACTTTCTCCACCCGCCCTTCATCTTCGTAGCATCGTCCACTGTACGGTCGCTCAGCACGTTACGATGATTAGTTCTGCTATTTTCTTTATTTATGAAAGTGTTGACGCTACAGAGCATCGAAACCCTCTCGAAATGAGTCCAAGAAAGAAAAAGCAACTCCCACTTGAAGCAAGAAGAGAAACAGTGCCCTATGATGCATGTGAGGTAAAGAAACATTGGAAGGACGTCACCAAGGAGCAATGGATAGAAGCATGCTTCAACTTCATCAGAACAGTAGTTTCATTTGGACAGAGGGAGAAGATTTTGTTAGAGCTATTTTTCTTAGCTCCGTATACTTGGCCTGACTGTGGTGAAATTCCTTCAAGTTTGTCAGTCTTCGCCATACAAGTTATCAACTCCTTGAAGGAGCTTCGATATATGCAAGGCACTCAGGAGGGGATTGTCAAGAAAATGACGGAATTCGAAACAAGCGAAGACACAATATGGTGCGAGGAGACGACATATGCGGACGATGATCTGGAGTCCATCATTTGTAGCCCGTTGGAACATTATGTTAAAGACTTTGAGGACATGCTAGACAGCACTGAGATGAACCCGAAAGAGAGATCCCTTACTGCACAGAAAGAGGCCAAAGCTGTGTTGGAAAAGCACAAGTTTGGTCAAGGATTCACTCTTCAAAGCAGCTGTGTGAGTGTGATAAAAAGTCTTGTGTTGAAACATTCAGACATGAAGTTTTCGCGTGCTGTCGACACACTTCCTTTGCCTGAACTGATGATGAACATGATCGACCCCATCGTACCAACACGTTTCGACTCTGCCAATTGTCCCATGTATAAAATGGTTTCAAGTTTTGCCCGTGGCCGATGGCTAAACGATCCACTGAAGTCAGAAAACCTCCTTGATTTAATCAACTGACTAAATGTATTTTCTCATACTAGTATTAGTAGCATTAGTAATAGCGGCTACTCAGTCTCGTGCAGCACAAGCAGCAGCATCTGTCAGCAGCATCCGTGACATCGTCAGCAGCAGCAGCAGCTGCACAAGCAGCACAAGCAGCCACATCTGTCAACAGTATCCGTGACATCGTCAGCAGCTGCAGCAGCTGCACGAGCAGCGCAAGCAGCACAAGCAGTAGCATCTGTCAGCGGAATCCGTGACAACGTCAGCAGCAGCAGCAGCTGCACGAGCGGCACAAGCAGCAGCATCTGTCAACAGCATCCGTGACAGCGTCAGCAACTACAGCAGCTGCAGCTGTCAGCAGCTGCAGCAGCTGCACGAGCTGCACAAGCAGCAGCAGCAGCAGCAGCGGTAGTGTAGACCGCTAAATTCGAGATGACGTCATGTCTGTTTCTTAGCATCGACATTCGACATGAGACCTAGTGACATTTGACATGAAGCTTGAAAAACATAGTGACAGGTGACATGAGCAATTCTTAAAATTGCCATGAGATATGAGCATAATTAAGCGACATCGACATGTGCCATGGCTATTTTTTTTTAAGACAAACGCCGTAGTCTCCTCATCCAGACCTCCGCTAGTAGCGCTCTATAAGCGCAAGCTGTGGCTGTGAACCCCCTCCTCCCACCGTACACACGGGTAAATATCAGAGTCGGCCAATGTCGCCAAAACTACTCTCATACAAGGGTCAGGCGCTGCTGGACTATAATAGATGGGTCAAGGACTATTCTACTGAGGGTCAGGCTACGCCGGACATTCAATAACAAGCTGGACTTTGGCAAATTTGCTTGAAAGTCTGGTCAGCAAGAGTCCAGCATACTCTCCCAAGAGTTCAGCATTGCCAGACTATGGCATGAGGATCCCGCATGGTCAGACTTTCAAGCAAATTTGCCAAAGTCCAGCTTGTTATTGAATGTCAGGCGTAGCCTGACCCTCACTAGAATAGCCCTTGACCCATCTATTATAGTCCAGCAGTGCCTGACCCTTGTCTGAGAGTAGAATTAGCGCTATTGGGTGCCTCTGATATTTGCCTCTGTGTAGTCAAACCTCACCTGAGAGAGACATACTTCAGAAAGAAACGAAAGCAGATTCCGACATCGGTGTGTGACGATCACTTAGAGCTTTTCGTGAAGATAAAACGGAAAAAAGTGCGAAAATGGTGTCCGCCGCCCGGCGGATGTTGTGAGAGACGTTACCTTCACGATCTGAGAACTTCGGGGCTTATGTAAACGGCGTGGGAAGGTGACGGGATCCTAAGTCTCAACCCTAAGACTTACATTTGCTACGATCGAGTCAGCAGCACCAGTGAAAGAAAATCCCAAAAAAAGAGATGGCGTGCAAAAAGTGTACAGAAGTAACAAAACCCTAAAGAACCAGTCGTCTTCTTAGATGTTTTCGCAAACGAAAAACTCTCCTTGCGGTAAATAGAAATTTCAAAGTGGTACGAACCAAAAATGGACACTTACACCATAGAGAAAGATGACGTGCGCTACTTGTATTATAAGCGTCGCGTGCATTCTAACGGTGTGACAACAAGTCCTTTAAAAATATGAAAAAAAGTGTGTTATTGATTGATTGAGCGCATCTTTTCAAAAATAGCGTGTTTATTAGAATTGAAAAAAAGAAAATAAAAAAATAAATAAAATTATTGTTGTGTTTTATTTTCATACGTCTTCTTTTATTAGTAAGTAAAAAAAAATTATAACAATTAACTAGCGTGTCCTCTTAAAGTGACACTTCCTCCAGTCGCTGCTGATCGCCTAATTAAAGCATGTGTCGTCGTCACTTCTAGTCACGTGACTCATCAGGTCACTTCCGGTCACGTGATCCTAAAGTCGATCACTTCCTAAACAAAAAAAATTAAGAGACACATTTCTTCATGACCCAACCAATCAGGGGTCTCCATTTGACCGGAAGTAGTCCCCTCATTTGCATAATGGGTCACTTCCGGTGTACCAGCCAATCAGAAGCCTCTAACTAAGTCAAGGTCACGTGACGTCACTTCCGGTATGCCCTTATATGGACATGTGAAGGTCACATGACGTCACTTCCGGTATGCCCTTATATGGACGTGTGACGTCACTTCCGGTCAAATGGAAGCCTCTGATTGGCTGCGTCATGACCTTGACCTCTAACTAGGTCAAGGTCACGTGACGTCACTTCCGGTATGCCCTTATATGGGCATGTGACGTCACTTCCGGTCAAATGGAGGCTTCTGATTGGCTGCAGGTCGATTGAGTAATAAACAGTAGTTAACTATAGTCCCGTTCCGATACATACTATACTACTTAGAGGTTATACCACTTAGCATGGTACTGACTGCATGGTACAGAGGCCACAGGGAGGGGCTGTATGTATGTAGAGGAGGTTTATACCACTAAGCATGGTACTGACTGCATGGTACAGAGGCCACAGGGAGGGTCAGATTGTAAGTAGAGGCCCCCACCTCCTACTTCTACATGTATTTTCACTTCTCCTCACTAGAGGTCTCCACTACCATCTATGGCATCTCTACTTGTTGCACTAGCTTGAACCCCGTCAACATCCTCCTGTTTCAGCTTCCGCTCACAGGGCAGTAACTAGGACAACCTGTAGTTCATGTTTGGCTCACTGGGGGCCTCCACCAGCTGAGGACCTACACTCAAGTCTCTTGGCCAGACTCATTGTGTGATGTGTGTTTTTTTCACAGAATATAGTCGTGGGTAGATTTACGGATTTACAGTCTCGTTTGGGTTAGGGATGTTATTAACATGCTGTTTATGTTGATTCCGATTATCGCGATTTTGGACTTTTGGATTTTTGCTGGTGTCAAAATATAGTAGAGCAAAGCATTAAATCAGCCAAAAGAACATATATTTTCCTACACATGGGCATTGCGCATGATATGCTATATTCTAATATATTACAGATTTCTTGATTTCTTTTTTTTAAAAGTGTTTTATTGGGTAAAAGATAACAAATACAAAAGTAGATGCATCATCCTAGCTTAGGCGCATTGCCTTTCTTCCGCTAGGCCCCCTATCATGAGACTAGAATAACAGTGTATTATGCATAAATGATGGTATATGGCGTACAAGTTGTAATCAGATGAATTTTTTGAACAGACAGTTGGTTTCTTGATTTTTCAATCGTTCTAAAAGATAATGATGGGATGAGATGAGATGAGGGGATGTGTGTGGCCTAATTACATTGGGAGTCATCCTTTATAACACTACATTTTCACATAAAACAGGTTGTATAGTCAGATTTAATTGCAGTTTTAAAATCAGCCAGGCTCTCGATATTGGTGTAAAAGGGTTTCAGTTGATTCCAGCGTATTATAGCTCTATAAAAGCAACTTCTAAGAACAATTGGTTTCAGTGATCGAGGTACCTTAAGCCTAATGCCTTGGTTCAGGCGTGTGGGTAGGTTTCTGGAGTCAACAAGTTTCTTCTGCTCCTTTAATGTAAAGGCATAAAACAATAGATGTATATCCCTTCTTATATTAAGGTACATACATTCACTCTTATTATGTAATTGAACAGTATTGTATAGAGGATTAGCCTCTAACTTGACTTTATATATCATTCGTAACGCCTTATTTTGTAAAAACTGGAGTTCTTGAGATTCTCCCACATTGTCCCTGTCCCAGACGTAGTCGACATAATCAAAAGTAGGCAGGGTCATTGTCTTATAAATAGAAAGACCATAGACTTTTTTTTTATCTCAAAAAATAGTTTAGATCATTTGCTAACATAAAAAAGTAATTTTGATGGGGGGTCCCGTGCATATTTTTAGGGGTTTGGGCCCTTGAAGTTAAAAAATAGGAAAATAACTGTCTAAATCTCATATTTAAATCTAAAATAATGGGTAACAAGCCAAGGATCAGGGTAAAAAATGTATGTATTTTATACCCTTGTTTGTTTTAAGTACAGGAATGAGATCTATATCAATCTCAATAATGATTTATTGGTAAATAATACCAATATTCTAATTTATGTTAAAAATAGCAAATATCACTGGCTCCAAATATATGTAATATTTAAAGTGCCATAAAATACTCAATCTTACTCGAAATTGTCCAATTTTTGGATATGGCCTAGTGCTTATGTATATGTATCCAGTGACATAATATTAGCCCATTCTGTCAATTAAAAGCTATATGCGCAGAAAGCTGCACAGGAGTCCATATTCCATGAGTAGCGATCAACCTTAATTATTAGGAAGTATGGGAGCTGGGAAAATTAGAAGGGTGATTTAATTAAGGTAAATGTACCAATGTTGGTAACACCTAGAACATGTTTGACTACCTTATGAAAAAAATGATCCAGGAAGAATAAACTTTGAAGGAATGAATTTATTTGTTGCTCGCATATGTCATGTTAATATATATCAGGCTACCATCATACAAAGATGTCGGCACTAATCTTGGTCAGGGCCTTCAGATATGCCCATGACTGTAGCTTTGTCCCCAAAGCAGTTGATACATACATAGCCTAGCAACATCTTACTAGGGACCTTGCAATTGCCTCTCCCTCTTAATCCTCATGAATATCACTTATTTCATTTATCTACATCGTGGCTATCTCATCTAGATGGATATGTCTACAATCAATATGCTACTTTCCTAATAGAAAACATTTCTTAAATACAAAACACTTCAATGAAGTCATATCACAGGCTTACAGTAACTGTATGTACAGCTATAAAGGTACAGATTTATGCACAAAAGTACCAAAAAAAGGTGATTCAGCAAACACATGTACAGCTTTACATAAGGCCACATAAAAAAATAAAATGGTTTCTCATCACCGCGCGTATCATAGAAATCAAGTTTTGGGGAAAACCTTTTTTTTTTTGCCAATTCTTTATGAAAAGAAACTGATAAAAATGGACAAAAATTGCCATATATGGTATCAAATTAAAGCTAATAATGCCAGCAATGCAGTGGTACAGAGATAACTTACATTTTCTCCACTTTTAAAGATCAAATAATTCTTAACCTACAAAATGTGAATTTTGGTCTCGAAAAATGAAAATTATCCTATACATTTTAGCCTGCGAGTAAAACAAAAAAAAAGACTCCCTCGTCAGATTTCTCAGACCTTGGTGATGAGAAACCACTTTTCTTTTTTGAATGGCCTAATGCAATAATTATGATATTCTCCAGATGACCGGGTAACATAGGTCCCTCAGGTTGTCAGCTGGTGCAATGTGTGCAGTACTCCAGAGGGGGCCACTGTCCTCTCTTGGGTCCCGTGCGCCACATTTAGGCCGGGAGCCGGGGAGCATGTGAGCATGTTAATTTTACATGCTACAAGCCTCCAAGACCCAGGTTGGTCAGTCAGTGCAGACCCCACTGACCCCTGCTATAAACTTACTTCCATCAAACTAGAAGACATTCTACACCTACTGCAGTCCATTAGGGACACATAGCTGTTAGTTTATTGTACAATAAAGCCTGGATTTTGCTAAATAAGATATACCGTAAATTCTTGTGTATAACCCGCGGGTTACATGCGAACCAAACCTCCAGTGTTGGTTATACAATATTCCCAATGTCTAGGTGCTGGTAATATAGGGGTTTTTGTAAGTATGGTACAGTACTAAAATGGCAATTTTCAGACCCCAGGAGCGGGTTATAGGATTCTCCCAAAGTCGGGTGTGGGTTAAACGCGAGGTGCGGGTTATACGTGGCAATTTACAGTACATACAAACCACTAAAAACTATAATGATAATGTAAAACATGATACACCAACAGCACATACTGTCACATGGTTTGAGACTATGGCACATGTTGTAATTCTATATAACCCACCCTGTGAACTATCACAGTTGACATTCATAATAAACATATAAAACAGGGTAGCATAAATAGCAAGTCCATATTGAGCAATCTACAGTCAGTATGCAGCCTAATAAACTACTTCAAATCTTAAAACTTTAAATCTGCTGCAAATACATATAGACATTTGCCAATACATATCACTACCGTAAAATATCGAGTAGATGCTGCGGGTAGAATGCAACTGTGCAAGTCAGGTCGTCTAGTGTGGCTTATACATGAGTTTTTTTTATGTGTATTACAGTAAATCAGCAATTTTCGGACTCCCATTGCGGCCTATACAATCGTCCTAAAGTCATTGCGCGGCTTATACTCCAGTAAGGCTTATACAGTTACGTAACTAGTATATCTTGCTCTGTATATCATATACATTCTATCGACGTTTGGCCTCACAGAGGTCAGGTGTGTATATAGGATGGTACCTCCAGTGGAGTCCCATGTAATCACCTCACAGAGTCCCGTTACCACGTGAACAGCATCATAAATAAATCCATGGGAGATCCTTTCTTAGACCAGGGTGGCAGTAGGGCCCAAAAGAAAAGGTTGTTTCCGAGGCGCCCGACCGGGTCACCCAAAACAGAATGGTGGCATTTTAATTTTTTTTTGAGATGTTAGTTTTTATGGTTTGTAAATCAGTCGTGGTGCAACACCTTTCGGTAATTTGATGTTTCGTGGGCTCCTTTTCAATTTTTTTATTTTTTTAAAACTTTTTTTTTGCCTAGTGTAGGGTAAGCTCACCTATTTCCGACCACCTACCATAAGTCGACCACCTACAGCACTATACTGCCTCTATTCTATGCCATATAGGGGTACAAAGACTATTTTAATTGAAGGTTGAAGTGGTAATGGTCTGTGTATCATCCTTATTTTTCACAGATATCATTTTATTCATATAAATACATATTGCAGAAGTGAAGGTGTATGACCTGTTTTAACCATAGACAAAATGGAAATTCTTCATAAATATTTGACTTAGGTGCTAGTTAATCATACTTTTCAGTTGGTTTATGTATTAATTGTAATGTTAAATGCATGGATCCACATCTTTTAAACCTAAATCACTTTTTCCTGAAATAAAACATTCACATTCTCAAGAGACAGGGCTCATGAGCTAGCACCTACTAATTTCACCATGAACCGACCAGAATTTTACCCTAAGACGACCTTAACTTTCAAGGTATTAGCAGTAACCCTGTAACAAAGATTATTCTGTAAGGAATGCTACTTAGATACCTACAATTCAAACGCTCTAAAGTCTGAGAAAATGCACACATAATGAGAAAATAAGGAACCTGAATAATTCTTACATTATTCTTTTGAGTAAATCCAGTTTACCTAGAGATGAATTATAAATGATTCATATCATTTTGACTGAGATAAAAAACTGTGACGGGAAGGGTCGACTTATGGTAAATCTACCCTACATGGGCACACTGCCACGGCTAAGGACATTATGCAAATAACTGGGTTGTATGTAGCCTAGCAACCTCTTGGTCTGGGAATCCCCCACCGCTAAGATGGTCATGGGAGATAATGGCGGATGTGGACACAGGAGAGAGGTGTCAATGTGATAACCACAATCATGAATCTCAATGTCATGTGTATAATATCAGACGTCTGTATACATGTATTGAATTGTAGAGCTGGTGGTCTAGGTGTGCACATCATGGTGACAGGCTATCCTTAAAGGGTTAATGACAGCTGTGACCTCACCATGTGTTACTGTATGGTATCTCACGGTGTATCTCACAATGGTTTTACATTTCCCCAGGACTTGACTTGCACAGCAGACCAGCAATGTATCCACACTCCGGTTTTAACTATCCACTGCTGAGAATTGGCTGCTTCACATGGTATTATATCTACTGGAAATGATGTTTGCTCCCCGACACTCCCCCCCCCCCCCCACCACGAGAATAGATACCTTCCCTATTGGGTGAATTTACATTTTCTTACAGTATTAGGCACTTTTTTGTTGCATGTTTTCTGTCACCACCTGACCTGTCACGTGTAACAACAACGGACCTGTCACTGGCTTCACAGTTGTGCCACAGATTGACAGTCCTCCCTGTAGGTGTCCTGTAGGTGGTTAGGTTGTATGGGTTCATAAAGTGACGTACACGGCGGTGTAGCTGCTTCATATAGTGCTGGTCCCGCTCTGCACTCAGTGACACCGTGGTCCTCCTCAGCCGCACCTCCAGCTGAACTGTCCGTGTCCACTCACAGAACTCCTCCAGCACCTCCTCACTCACATGGCCATGGTGCACATATACTCCCCGTCTGAGACAGTGACCAGGTGTGATGACTTGTTGTATGGCTGTGAACAGACCATACAGAGGTGTAGTGCTGTAAGGGCTGTATGCAGCAACATGAATACACCATGGTGTGTGCTGTAACAGCTGCCTGAGGGCACACACCCACTTGTCACAGACCAGCTCCTCAGCTGGAGGTGCACCCCACAGGAGGGTACCAGGACCAAGGTCTATGAGGAAGCTGGTGTGACTGTAGGATGTGCAGGGTGTCTGTGTGTGTAGAACTGGGTGAGGGCAGGTGTGACCTCAGATGGGGACCACACCTGTATGACTACACGTGTATCTGTTGAATCACCTGCCTCATACTTCTCCCATACTGTCGCCCATCTCCTGCTGCTGACTGGCAGCACGTACTGGTCATGGATGTCGCCATCAAAGGGCCAACAATCAACCACCACACCATACCTGGTAAGTATATAATACACAAAATCTGTTAAAGTAGTGTAAACGAACCAAATGGTCACAAATGGCATTCTTAAACCCAGTGTTGTGATGTTATGTGTCACAACGTGCCCTGGTTATATCAAACACTGGGAGTAAGGCCAAAAAAAAAAAAAGGTTTGTTTCAGGTCACCCGACCGACCCTATCTAAACAGGGCCGACCCTACGTTTTTTTATGCCATTTTGAAGAATTCTTTATATTTTTAGACTTTTTTGGGGTCAATTTTAGGTTTACAACATTTTGGAAAAAAATCTCTCCATTTTTACACTTTTTTGGGTCAATTTTAGAGGGGAAGTAGAAAAAAAAAAAGTAAAAACAAAAAAAAATCCGACCTACCGACCCTAGAGTTTCTTCCCATGTTACCTGAAACAAAACTTTTTTTTTATTTGGCCCAATGAACATAGCTGCACTTCCAACAAGCTTTTCCAGGGTTTTATGATGCCTTGTGTGGAATTTTACACTGATGAGATTGTTTAACTATATAAAAAGTTTTATTTCTGCACAAAGATGACAGTCGATATTATTCTGCTGGATCTATTCTTTATGAAAACCTCACCAAAATAGCTATAAAACTAATCTTTGAATTGTGTTTTAAATGGAACTAGCACCCTCGGCGGCTGGATTCTGAAGAAACTGAATATTATTTTCCATCATAATTTAATGTGTTCTCCACCCCTCCAACAAAAAATCCCATTACAACCTATGTTGCACAGGTGTATGTATCTCCCCCTCCCACCCCTCCCATCTCCCCCTCCCACCTCTTGGTGATTTATCCAGCTAAGGGAGTGGTCATTATTTATCCACAAGGGGGTTGGTGGATTTGGGGGTGGGGGAAAAAGTTTTAGCCCCTAAAAGAGTAGGGGTCAGCAAAATTTCGACCTCTCTAGAGTGCGGGACCAAAATAATTTCACCCCTTTTTGCGGCGAAAAGGTCAGTGCATTTCAAGGGGGTACAGGAAAAGGGGGTACAGGAAAATTCACACCCTTCTTGGGGGGAGGCATAAAATTGTAAAGCCCTCGTGAAGGGGGGGATTGGAAAAGTTTTTGCCTGCTCGCATAAAAATCCACCAAGCCCCCCCCCCCTGTTTTTAAATAATGACCACTCCCTGAGCTAATGTGTAAGTGTAATTAAACATGTTTGTAACTGCTTTTAAGCACACCATGCACTTATTTCATTGAAAAATGGATGTCATTTCTTTTCTAGTAATGGATTGTGCCAAATCAAAAAGGTCAAACTTGAATACAATAAACTCGCAAGATAAACCCAGAGATCCACTTATATCAGTTATTTGTGAGACCTTGGTTTGCAGCTCTATATCTTTACGGCACAAGGGGAGGGTGAACCCATAGAGTTTGATGAATGAAAGGGCAAACTTTACCCTCGACCCTACCCCCCCCCCATTCGATATGATTATTCCAGAGTCAACTGGTGTGCTTTCTTTCATCTCATCTTCACCTCTTCCTGCTGTGATGCCCCCTCCTCCCCCACCCTTCCACTGCCTTCACTGCGCGCCCGTCAATGGACTAGTCACTTTGGAAATCATTATGATAAAGCATTATGAGCTACACAAAAAAAAACAGGCGCTCTTTCAATACCAGGCACTTTATTGCAATGGTACAGTATGTGTAATTTCTTATATATGTAAAAAAGGATCTGCGCCTCTGAATTCTCTCATCAGTCCAATCAGTATATCATAATGATCCTGTTTAAAAAGGCATTGTTCTACAGAATATAAAATATGAGAAATAAGGGATAAGCCGAAAGTAATGTCCAACTTCCACTAAGTTCTGCTTTTGTGAAATGCCCCCCTCCCCCAAAAAATAGAAGGGTGTATGGAATCATGCACTGTCATATGTAATTGAATGGACCCTATTTAGTTTTGCCCCCGCCCCCCCCCCCCCATCCCCTCCAGCATGGAGGCTATTCTAGGTTTGCCCTCGGGCTTTTGCCCCTCCTTCCTGACCAAGGGCCTGTTTTTCATTATGACCCCCTCTATATCCAGCAAGTCCCCCCCCCCCCCCACAGCTGTCAATAAATGACTCGGCCCTTATAGGCATCAGCACCTCTTTTAATTGAAGATATTAGAAGTTTTCCTGATATCAGTCGCCTGAATGTCAAACGGGAAAGTAACTGACACAGGGCAGCAGCTGGTGAGTGGTCTAGAACCCCTATTGTACCTACCTGACACAGGGCAGCAGCTGGTGAGTGGTCTAGAACCCCTATTGTACCTACCTGACACAGGGCAGCAGCTGGTCTAGAACCCCTATTGTACCTACCTGACACGGGGCAGCAGCTGGTGAGTGGTCTAGAACCCCTATTGTACCTACCTGACATAGGGCAGCAGCTGGTCTAGAACCCCTATTGTACCTACCTGACACAGGGCAGCAGCTGGTCTAGAACCCCTATTGTACCTACCTGACACAGGGCAGCAGCTGGTCTAGAACCCCTATTTTACCTACCTGACACAGGGCAGCAGCTGGTCTAGAACCCCCATTGTACCTACCTGACACGGGGCAGCAGCTGGTGAGTGGTCTAGAACCCCTATTGTACCTACCTGACACAGGGCAGCAGCTGGTGAGTGGTCTAGAACCCCTATTGTACCTACCTGACACAGGGCAGCAGCTGGTGAGTGGTCTAGAACCCCTATTGTACCTACCTGACACAGGGCAGCAGCTGGTCTAGAAGCCCTATTGTACCTACCTGACACAGGGCAGCAGCTGGTGAGTGGTCTAGAACCCCTATTGTACCTACCTGACACAGGGCAGCAGCTGGTGAGTGGTCTAGAACCCCTATTGTACCTACCTGACACAGGGCAGCAGCTGGTCTAGAAGCCCTATTGTACCTACCTGACACAGGGCAGCAGCTGGTGAGTGGTCTAGAACCCCTATTGTACCTACCTGACACAGGGCAGCAGCTGGTGAGTGGTCTAGAACCCCTATTGTACCTACCTGACACAGGGCAGCAGCTGGTGAGTGGTCTAAAACCCCTATTGTACCTACCTGACACGGGACAGCAGCTGGTGAGTGGTCTAGAACCCCTATTGTACCTACGTGACACAGGGCAGCAGCTGGTGAGTGGTCTAGAACCCCTATTGTACCTACCTGACACAGGGCAGCAGCTGGTGAGTGGTCTAGAACCCCTATTGTACCTACCTGACACAGGGCAGCAGCTGGTGAGTGGTCTAGAACCCCTATTGTACCTACCTGACACAGGGCAGCAGCTGGTGAGTGGTCTAGAACCCCTATTGTACCTACCTGACACAGGGCAGCAGCTGGTGAGTGGTCTAGAACCCCTATTGTACCTACCTGACACAGGGCAGCAGCTGGTCTAGAACCCCTATTGTACCTACCTGACACAGGGCAGCAGCTGGTGAGTGGTCTAGAACCCCTATTGTACCTACCTGACACAGGGCAGCAGCTGGTGAGTGGTCTAGAACCCCTATTGTACCAACCTGACACAGGGCAGCAGCTGGTGAGTGGTCTAGAACCCCTATCTTACCTACCTGCCACAGGGCTGCAGCTGGTGAGTGGTCTAGAACCCCTATTGTACCTACCTGACACAGGGCAGCAGCTGGTGAGTGGTCTAGAACCCCTATTGTACCTACCTGACACAGGGCAGCAGCTGGTCTAGAACCCCTATTGTACCTACCTGACACAGGGCAGCAGCTGGTGAGTGGTCTAGAACCCCTATTGTACCTACGTGACACAGGGCAGCAGCTGGTGAGTGGTCTAGAACCCCTATTGTACCTACCTGACACAGGGCATCAGCTGGTGAGTGGTCTAGAACCCCTACTGTACCTACCTGACACAGGGCAGCAGCTGGTCTAGAACCCCTATTGTACCTACCTGACACAGGGCAGCAGCTGGTGAGTGGTCTAGAACCCCTACTGTACCTACCTGACACAGGGCAGCAGCTGGTGAGTGGTTCGGCTGCAGACATCCTCCTGTAGACTCTGTGTGCACTGCCTCAGGCAGCGGGTGATGAAGCGCAGATGGTCATTAGGGCTCCTGTAATATAATGTTATAAGGTTTCATGAATCTACAGGTTTTGATTAGCCATGGATAAGAATTTCTTTTATTTTAATTCATCATTTAATGAGATTACAATTATATAATATATTGCTACTGATTAACCCTGTGCCTCCTCATGGGAAAGGGTTGATATGGTATATTGATAGCGCATGGGCCTTTGTCTATATACACTGCCCCCTACTCATTCCCTCATGTGCTCCTCATATAACCAAGGCTGGGTTTAGAGAAGGTTGTTCTTCTTGGGGTGTGGACGGTGTGCGGCTCTGTAGAACCCCCACCAACTGCAGAAGGGTTGCGGCACCATCAGTAATATAGACCCCTGACCCGTCAATACCATACTGCCAGCATGATGGCGCTGCGCGACTAGGACGGGGACGCGGAGAGGCTCCGACATATTTCTGGATTTTAGGTTGGTTTAGCCATGTGAAAGTTCTTTAAACTGGCCAGAGACGAATATAAACCAACACTGACCCGCCTACAGCAGCATAAATTCAATAGAATCCTGCCATTTTGAAGATATCGAGGGGAGCCGGGTGGACGGTACCGATAGGAGTTGTGACAGCGACAGCCGCACTCGTGGGCATACGTTGTTTACATTGACAGAGGTCTGACAGCGCACCGTCAACATGGCGACTCCGAAGAAAGGGCGTACCAAACTTAAATTAACAGGCAAGGTCACAACAAAAGAACTTGCGGAGGCAGTCCTAACCCTTGAGAAGAGGGTGATCGAGCTAGAAAAAAGCCAAGATGACACGGAGATCTCCATATCTACCATTAACAACAATGTGAGTACAAATAAGACAGCGATCGGTGTGGCGGACACCGTAGCCAATAGCTCACTTCTCTTAATAGAGGCGTTGACAAACCGCCTTGACAGTGCTAATAAGAGCGTCAACAAGGTAAAAACATCAGTGACAGCTCTACGTCAAGAAGTCTCAACAGTGTCTGAATCGATACACGCTACGGGCAATATGGCTGGGAAGTTGATGGATCGAGTAGCAAAATTCGAGGAAGACGACCGAAGGAAGACGTTGTTACTAAATGGCTTCCCTGAGAATCCCCGAGAAGATTTAAGAAAGGTATGCGATTGCCTGTTTCAGGACCTCAACCTATCGTATGGGAACGAACGTGTGGATTCAATCTACAGGCTCGGGAAATTTGATCCTGACAAGGATCGCCCCAGAACCATTGTCTTCAAGCTAGCCCATAGGGGCATAAAAGGTGACATCTACAGAAAAGTTAGTAACCTGCAAGGCTTAACTGCCTGGGAAGGAGTGTCCCTTCAGGACGAACTATCAAAAAGGGAGATGAAAGAATTTGTCGAGCTGAGGTCAATATACCATTTGGCCAAGAGATGGAAGGTGAAAGACATCAAGTTAAGACAGAGAGCACTCATAATCGATAAAACTACATACGCTCACAAGGACATTGCATCCCTCCCATATGGTCTCACGTTAAAAGCAGCAGCGATGATAAAGACCAAGGATGGCATAGCTTTTAAATCAGAGCACTCGGTCTTCTCAAACCTCTACCCCTGTGATCTGACTTACAAAGGTGTGAAGTACAACTCGCTAGAGCAGGCCCTACAACACCAAAAGGCACTCAGTAGCGGAGACAAGAAGACTGCCGGAATGATCCTAGCAGAAAACGACCCGTATGAAATCATGAACCTCGCCAAGGGTCTGTCACTACACAAAGACTGGAATAAAGGTGCAACCAAGCTGGTACACAACCTACTAACAATTAAATTCAGTGATGAAGGCAGAGCAACTACCCTGACTAGAACCAAGGGCAAACACTTATACGAGTGTACATACAATCCAGTTTATGGTGTAGGACGACACATGGGAAATGTTGCCTCTCATCTTGCTTTATGGCTTGTGTGATGTTTCAAATGTATATTCTGTACTCTATCAAGGTTAAGACAATGATGAAATAATAATGACTGAAATTTCTGAATCCTAAAGCATACCGGTATTTATGCACAAAACTCTCAGATTCTATAAAACAATGTTGGAATTTAAAGTACACATCTTGGTAAGGAGCGAAAAACGATTAGAAACTTCAAATGTTTACGCTTACCGGTACTGAATGTAGAAGTCCATAGATTTTATGTTGGTAATTAAAATATATTTTTGTATAAAAACACTCATGATAACGGCCTAACTTATATATATATTGGTTGAATGTATTTTAGATTTTAATTCTAGGAGCATAATCTCTCATAGCCATTCTTGATAAAACCAAGGTGATGGAACGCCACAAGAGCAGAGGTTCCGATCCTATGGTACATAAAGTTGTAATTTTGTCATGTTACAGTATATGTCGTCAGAAATTTGAAATATTGTATAGAATGTATGTAATCTTGAGATGTAGACTCAGTGATACCGGTAAGTCCAATCCCTGGGCGCTTTACCTAGATTGATTGATTCAAACGGTCAGTGTGTGTTGCACCTTAACTCACAGAGCATAAGGAACAAGTTTGAAGATATTAAGAAAGAATTAACTAACCAACATGGTTGGGTCTAATTTCTACCATCCCCATACGGTATGAAAATCTGTGAGTAGTGCTAAAAACACACTGAGTATTTCTCCTTTCATCTAAAAAATTTTAATGATGTAAAATGTCTTTAAAATTATAGAGTAAACACAAGAGTCAAAGACACGATTTATTGACGAGCTCAATCATGAGAGACGACAAATGTAAATAATGTACAGACAAATATATTGATGTATTCGATCTAATCATGGTTGGTACTAATCAATTTTGATTATTTTTTCTCGATTTTATGTATAGTATTAAGGGGGTATCAAGAACATCAGCAACGCTGAAGGTTCCTCCTGGTTTGGTTGGCCAAGTAAACAAATTTTCTCTTTAAATGTTGCTACAGAATATACCGGTATAAAATCAATAACGAGCAAACAAAATGTTAACGCGAATATTTAAATTCAAATTGTATTAAATTGCATTTCATTATACAAGAATGGATTCCCGATACTGGTTATCGTAGGGATATATGTAATTGTTTTAAAATGAAAAAGGCCAAATAAAACCGAATTGTTACAAAAAAATATTCACCAATTTTGTATCACATCTAACCATGTATGTTATGGTGATGTGTCCTGGGAACTACAAATGGGGAATATTATCATATTGTTCTTAGTCGGTTTCACTTGTGATATCAAAAGTGCCTCCTTTAACCAAGTTGTTTGAGATTAAGGGCAAATTCTATTCACTGTCTTACTGATGTTTTCACATAATATTGGTCATTTCTTTCAATACATCACACCAATACGGATACAGACTGTTACACTCTAACTTAGAAAGGTAAAAATAGTTTTTTCTGCCATTTTCAATAATGATGTTGTGAGGATGGAAAACATAAACTACTCACATGTTTTCCTCGTAGTGATTGAAGAACCAGCCAGCTGTTCTCAGAGACTCAGCATTCCTGCTGAAGGCTGCCTGTATCTCCTCACTGATGTCCATTGCCATCTTCCCCTGCTTTTCACTGATGCCCTTGTAGACAGAGCTAGCTGTGAAGTTCTCCTTTATCAGGGCAGGTAGTTGTAGCAGTCTCTGTGTGAGCTGGTTCTTCTCACATCGCTGCTCCTCCACCTGGAGGATGAGGCAGGCCTGGATGGTAAACACCAGGTCCTGCTGCAGCTCTGGTGTGTATGCAGATATACAGCCACACAGGAGCTGAAGGGCATTACGCTTAGTACGGTCTGCACACAGGCACAGCAAATAAGCTCTTTTGTTGGGAGGGTTGGACTTGAGATACTCAACCAGGCCTTGTATGGAAAAAAAATATCATTAAACACTTCATGGCTAATATTTGCTTTCCCTAGCATACAGATCTGCTGTTTTGTGCTTGCCTAAAAAAGCTTTATAGGGAGATGTATCAGCAATGGACTGCTCTGCAAATTTCCACTTTTCTTTTAAGAAACTCTCTAGGCATAATTCATAGAACTTCAAAGAATGTATACTCCCTATATTTGCTGGGGTGCAGGTTTCCCCAAGTGATACCACCTTGCAGGTTTATCACCAAGGCGCGAGTAATCCAAGCCCCTACACATGTTTATATAATAAAGTGTTTCTTTTCTACTCCTATCTAATCATATATGCATTAACCCCCTATTCTGTATAACATAACCCTTATAAAGATGTGCTGTTTGTAATCTCCATTTTGTCATAACTGTAACCACTAAAAGATATCAACTGCTTACTGTAATCGACATGCTTGATTCATTTTTGTAAAACTGCAAAATTAAAGGGGGGAGGGTACATGGAGGGGGGTGCTTATGTCGCATGTAGATGTAGGGGCACTGTAGTTGTCATAGTAGGGTTCTTGGGGCTGCAGGCCCCAGGAAAACTTTGGAATTAGACAACCCACAAGGACAAAATCTGAAGAAAGAGTTGGGTAGCATACTTCACACCAAATGAGAATTTGTTTATTCATGTCACCAAACCCCATGTCACATGTCGATTTTAAGAAATGCCCATGTCACATGTCACTTAACTGGCCATGTCCCATGTCACCATTTGCCATGTCACCATATCGATTTTAGGGGTTGATACCCATATTACAAGTTATTTGCTATGAAGGGCAAAATGTCATTTACACATGTATAGTAAACGACAGGCCCACAACTGGAGCCAAGTGACTTTCTGCACTCGCCAGGATAAATAAAATCTCTGCAATTCTTAAAATCTTTCTGATATCAATCGTCAGGCTAAAGATAAAAAAGGTAGAGACAAACCTGGAACAAGGTCTGCTGATATTGGTATCTTGACATTACTGTATACTTTTTTGTAATAATGTTGCTTTCTGCAAAAGGCATATACAGCTTGTGTACACTGTAAAGGCCTACCTGTTTACATGCCTAATATATCATAGATATACAAATAAAAGGATGTGGCAAACAACTGTGTTGTACATATTTATTGGTCAATGACAGATTCAAACCATTCCCTAAAAACAAACACTTAGGAACATATTTTATCTCATCAGCAACAATAATTACTATTATAGTTAGTTATCTAGAATCAAAACAGATGTGTTTACCTTTGGTTGGATGGGCAGAAGTTGATGGTTGTCTGTCCTGTCCTGTAGCTGGCGGTACCCCTACCATGTACCGTGCTGAGGGCAGGCCACCTGGTGGTATCAGGTGGTCCTGATGTGTAAGGGCCATGGCCCTCAGCAGGGCATGGTAGGTCCATGTCTGGCGTGTGTTGATGAAAGTGATGAGGCGGTCAACAGAGTCAGACCTTGTGGCATTTAACTGCAATTTGAAAATGGGAATCCTTAGAGCTCTTGTTTTGAAGTGTGCATGGACACATTATAGATCTTATCAGAATTGTCAGCATTCTAGTTTAAAAAAAAAGGAAAGACATAATTGTGACTGACTGGGGTATTATAATTCATTAGAGTATTTATCATGTAACACATACCATCTCAATTCTAAGGAGTTGCAATTCTCAGCTTGAATAAGCTCTATGAATACTTTAACAGTGTTTAAGGATATGTCTTTATATGGTATTTAGTTCATTGGACTGAAACAAATTTAGTACTACTGGGAACTATAGAGAAATGTTTTTCACAAACCACATCTGATCAGATTTAGGACCATTTAAACAATGTTTTAAAATACACTCAACTTTGTAATGTTATTCTAATGAATAAGTTTGTGTCCTTAGATGTGGTATTTAGATGTCTATTAGATGTTACTGCTGACTTACCCGCATGCGCTCTTCATCATTGTGGGTGATGACACCCATCTGCAGTAGGTGTCCCCACACATCGTCTAGGCGCAGGTTGTTCCTCAGAGTTACCCTCGCCTGGTTCAGTACCTCCCTGTACTGACTGGTGTCCATCAACTCAGGGCTGGGCATGTAGTCATATGCTGGAGCAAACCTAGAAATCGCTGGGGCAATGTATTTCAGGAGGGCAGACATTAGCAACACCCCCCCCCCCCCCCCATGGCCCTCCCCCATCTCCTCAAAGGAGATTTTGTGTGTGAAATCCTAAAGAATTCTGAGACTTTCACGAGACCTTGGCGTTTTTAGGCATATTACTACTGGTGAATAATCATAGAGAAATTACCCTATATTGGCACATTGTGTTTGGACATTTTTGAGATTCTACCTGATCTAAGAAAACTGATAAATTGGTATAGTCTGAGGATTTGCTCTAGAGGAAATTTGAAATACTACCTTTTAGATTGCTGTATTCTGATGTTTCTGGAAACATTTTGCATCAGGACATTTTTGAAATTGTACCTTTACAATTTGTATATTCTGGGTAGGGGGCATATTGTTGCAAAAGATTAGGAATTCTATTGTTAAGGTGGATCGCTACCTCTTGAAAATGAACCCACTGCGCAGGTCTCTGCGCATACAGCTTATATGTATCAGAATGATCTCATATTGCATATCCTGGTACATATATACGTTCTCCACGTCATACTTGAAAATTAGACAGATTTGAATCAAATTGAGCATCTTATGGCACTTTTAATATTTGATATATCTGTGACTGAGAATATTTCCTATTTTTATCATGACTTAGTGCATTCGCATTTTTTACTAATAAATCTTCTTAGAAATACTATAGATTTTACCATGTTGCTTAAGACAAATAGAGGTATTTAATGAGAAAGTTTAAATCCAGATTTTGATTATTTTACCCATAATACAATGCTCTGAATATGAAATTTAGTGAGTTTTTGCATAATTTTTTATTTTCAAAGGCCAAAAACCCTTAAATCATGCTCGGGACCTCCCATCAAAAATACTTTTATATGTTAGCAAATGATATGAAGAAATTTTTGAGAGAGTTTTAAAAAATTCTGTTGACTTAAGATACTATTTTTAGCCAATAAGACTCTAAATTTATGACAATAAGGGGAACATATGGAAACTTTGTATATGAAGTTTCATATTTCTGTGCTCAACGGTTGATACGAAATAAAAATAAGGAAGTTTTCACATTTTTTCTTGATTTTTAGAGAAAAATGAAATTCTTTTATTTTTCAAAATTCTGTAGTAAAAAAAGTAGCTCGGGACCCCTTTCTTTTCTTTTCATTTTTCGATTCTGTATGATTTAAACTACCTCTGGAAACAAAATGGAGAAATTCTGTTGACTTCGATCAAAGGGTAGTGACCAACCTTAATTTGGTGTATTCTGAACATGATATACTTGGTCCAGGAAAATTTAGAAATTCTACCTTTAGATTAGTACGTTTTGGGGCCATATTGCTCCGAAAAACTTAAAAATTGCATCTTTAGATTTGCATACTTGAGGGGTTTGTGGACAAATTTAGTAAATTTACTGTTACATTGGTGTATTCTGAGGACCTTTGGGAATATTGGTCCCTAGGAACATTTAGAAATTCTACCTTTTAGCTTGATGTATTCTGATGGGTCTCTGAGTATGATGCAAAAAGACAATTTAGAAATTCTATCTTATAATTATACTGGGTAGAATCAAGAAATGTTATTGTTAAATTGAAGTCTTCTGATAGGTATCAGAACATAAATATTGCTCCAGGGAAATATAGAAATGTTAACTTAAATTACTTTTTCTGTGGTGTTTTGGGGCATATTGCTGTGTAGAATTCTATCTCTATGTGTAATGATAATATTGCTCCGAGAACATTTGGAGAGGAAGGCTATTGAAAACCCTTTTAACTTTGGTTCTAATTGTAATATTTACAAAATTCTTTCAGATTTACAAAGCCCAGAATGTACCTTATGCCCCTGTTGCACACTTCCTGCTCCTGGACATGCCCTCTGTCCCACGGTGGGAGGTGCGCCCCCGCTGACGCCATCTCTGTGAGTGGGTAACATTTGATGTGAAAATGTTGTAGGTCATTGTATAGGTACAGGTGATAGGTGATAGCACACTGATAAAATCAAAGCATCTAAGGTTGTCAAATAGTCGTCTTATAAGAAGACTTTAGGGTATTCCCATTGACTGTCATAAAATAAACAAATCAAAGGGTCCTTGTCATATTTTTCACTGCTAGGTGATGGGAAACAATTTTTTTTTGAGTGGCCTTAGCTGTTTTCTTTCATGTTGGTTATAGATTGCACCCGGGAATCATTTTGGATCAATCTGGTGAGACTAAGCTTATACACACACACTGAGACATGACACGTTTAGTATACTATACTATTCTATAGTAAATGCTTAACAATGTCAGAATGTCTGGAACAAGGACCCGTGTTTGACTATGGATTCTTTGCATTCATACACAATTATATCCTATTCCCCAACAACAGACATAGCACATACTTTATCTCCCATAAGGGGCTGTCTATAAATGATGTCATGCTATTTTCTACTGTATCTTATGCCCCTCCCCCTTGAGTCATGTTTTTCTATAGCAATGTATGGGAGGCTGGACCCCCATCCATATGATGTCATTTATGGACGGCCCCTTATTCAAGTTTCAATACTCCCTTGTTCCTGGTGTCCTTATTTCTCCTTATATGTTATTTTGTTAGTATGTCCTTTAAGGATGGCATAGTGATTTAATGTACTAAACCCTCTGTCATCCTGATGCATGAATGCAGCCCCGGCAGGTAACTTGGGAGTGCTGCATTCCAGCATTGACATGGTGCCCCAAGCAGCACTGGTGAGTCACTTATCTGGGCTGCATTGGTGCATTATGACAACAGATCTCACCATTCAGCAACATGCCATCCTTAAAGGTTTGATATAGACAGGTGTGTAGACCTATACCTATGCTATACCAATGCCGTCCTACCTCCCGTACTCCCCGGTTGTAGCTGTGGAGTTTCACACATGGCTGGTTGTGTCTATATCTCTGTATGTCACTGCCCTAAATATCAAACTCCTGGGCCGCGACATGTCTCACTAATTTGGGAATTGGCAGTTATGTTGGAATATAAGCCCTATATTTTTTTATGCCCCTCCTTTTCTATATTCCCCTTCTCTTTTCAATATGTGCCCTCCTGTTCTCATATGCCCCTCCTCTCTTCCATATGCCCTTCATCTTTTCCATATGCCCCTCATCTTTTCCATATGCCCCTCATCTTTTCCACATGCCCCTCCTCTTTTCCATATGCCCCTCCTCATTTCCATATGCCCCTCCCCTTTTCCATATACCCCACTCTTTTCTATATGCCCCCCTCTTTTCCATATGCCCCTCATCTTTTCCACATGCCCATCCTCTTTTCAATAAGTGCCACTTCCACAGGGGTGGGCATATCTGAAAACCCTGGAGCCAATACAGGACTGATTGTAGCCAAGACATGTATTGGAAGGATATGCCCTCGTGGGCATTTTTCACGAAGCACAGTAGGGGATATGCCCCTAACCCCCCTCCTACCCCCACAAGAAAATTTCGGATGTCTAGACTTAAAATTGTGTATTCTGGTGCATTTTGGCACAAAGTATAATATTGCTCCATTCTGTATTTGCCCTCTTTTTATTGGGACTGGAACATTGTCTTTGGAGGGAAACGGTTTGGAAACCTAAATGTTGCATTCTGCTGCATTTTGGCACATGATACTATGGCTCAGATCTATATTAATTCTCTACTATTGAGGGTGGAAATTACTTTAGGACGGACAGACCAGTATCTGGAAGATGATTAACAATATAACCAAGAATAAGGACCTGGAGACCTGGCAAGGGTTTTCATGAAAATGCCTAGACCTCAAGAAAACAATCACAATGAACATGCTATTCAGATTAAACAATTGAAAGTTGAAGTCAAATAATGTGTTTTTAGTGAAATTTAAAAAAATGGTTCTAGTTGGACAATTTACTAAATTCTTTCAGTTTTGGAAAGCTTGGGGTCAGGAGGGCATTGTCGCCAATTTCAAGTCCAATGTCGCCACTTTTTGGCGACATGGCGACAGCTGCCCACCCCTGAATTTCCATATAGGGGGGGGGGGGGGGTAATATATCCCCATAATGGATAATAAGCTGAGATGTTGGTTGTAATGACCTGAGGGCGCACAGTGGCCCCCCCCCCCTCCGGAACATCCCCTCCTCCCTGGTCGCCCTGGTGTGACAGTGTACTGCTGCTGTATTATCTATAACTCAATGTAAACTAACGTGGCCCTACCTCCACCCCCTCAAGTTTTACACTTGGCTGGTTGTGTAGGTCTGTACGTCATAACACTGTCCTAACTTTTAAACTCCCCACCCTGCGTCTCGCTACCTTGTTAGTTGGCAGCCATGTTGGAATACAGGGCCTGTGGCCCTTATCTGAATATATTCTGTGGTTTAACGTGAGGATTTTATAGACTGACATAATTGAATTCTGTCGCTCAGAACTCTAGTACATGTTTCTATACTCACAGTGTTTGGGTGCAGGTTGTGATGTAGATGGTGGGTGTGAATAGAGGCCTGTGGTGTGTTCTGTACTACTTCCTCCTCCCCAGGTGCAGGTGGTATAACTGTGTGGATCCTCCTCCCTATGGTAGGGAGTAGTATAGTATGTATCGGAACGGGACTATAGTTAAGTACTGTTTATTACTCAATCGACATGCAGCCAATCAGAGGCCTCCCTTTTGGCGGGAAATTCAAAAGCAGCCAATGAGAGGCCTCCCTTTTGGCGGGAAATTCAAATAGGTCACGTGACCGGAAGTGACCTACTTCCGGTCACGTGACCTTTGGGCGGGAAATTCAAATAGGTCACGTGACCGGAAGTGACCTACTTAAGAGGGTCACGTGACCACCATGTTGGCGGGAAATTCAAATAGGTCACGTGACTGGAAGTGACCTACTTAAGGGGGTCACGTGACTACTTTATGGATAAATAAATTTTAAAAAAGAAAAAGCAAGCTGAAAGCTTGCTAAAAAATAATTTAAAAATGCGGCTCTTTTTTTAGGGGGGGGAGGGGCACTCTGGGGGGCACTCTTTAAGATGCATGGGGGGGGGAGGGGGGGAGGGGGGGAGGGGGGAGGGGAGGGGAAGGGATTTTAAGAGTGAGACTCGCTTCTCTGCTCTCTCTTTTAGAGGGCAGAGAGGCGAGTCTACTGGTTCGTCTACTTACAATGAAATGTATCATGATGCGTTTATGATGATGTGCATCATGATGTGACTATCTTACAACCCTATAAGAAATAAGCAAGGTCTCTCTCCTATACATAGGCGTACTTACACTGGCTATTTGTAAACTAATTTCTCTTGAATCAATTAACAGCTTACATTTTTTCTTAGATGTCATCTGACAGCTTCTTGCTAGGCTAAGATATTGTTAAATAAACAACTTGGAAAGCTAATTACAGTTTTCTGAGCTTGAAATATAGTCTTTCAACAGCGACAGCCCCCTTTTCTCATCTTACACAGAGGCAAATATCAGAGGCACCCAATGACGCCTAAACCGCTCTCAGACAAGGGTCGGGCACTGCTGGACTATAATAGACGGGTCAAGGACCGTTCTACTGAGGGTCAGGCTAGGCCGGACATTCAATAACAGGCCGGACTTTGGCAAACTTGCTTGAAAGTCTGACCATGCGGGATCCTTATGCCCCAGTCTGTCAATGCTGGCCAGACTTTCAAGCAAGTTTGCCAAAGACCAGCCTGTCATTGAATGTCCGACTTAGCCTGCCTGACCCTCAGTAGAACGGTCCTTGACTCATCTATTATAGTCCAGCAGCGCCTGACCCTTGTATGAGAGTGGTATTGGCGCCATTAGCTGACTCTGATATTCGCCTGTGTGCACGGGGGGAGGAGAGGGTTCACAGCTACAGCTCTCTTAAGGCAAAGCCTGCGCTTATAGAGCACTACTAGTGGAGGTCTGGATGAGGAGGCTATGGCATATGACGTTTGTCTTAAAAAATAGCCATGGCGCATGTCGATGTCGCTTAATTATGCTCATATCTCATGTCGATTTTAAGAATTGCTCATGTCACCTGTCAGTATGTTTTTCAAGCTTCATGTCAAATGTCACTAGGCTTCATCTCGAATTTAGTGGTCCACACCGCCGCTGCTGCTGCTGTCGGTGCTGCTGCTGCTGTCGGTGCTGCTGCTGTCGGCGCTGCTCGTGCAGCTGCTGCAGCTGCAGCAGCAGCAGCTGCTGCAGTTGCTGACGATGTCACGGATGCTGTTGACAGATTCTGCTGCTGCTGCTGCTGACGATGTCACGGATGCTGCTGACAGATGCTACTGCTTGTGCTGCTCGTGCAGCTGCTGCAGCAGCTGCTGGCTGCTTGTGCTGCTGACGATGTCATGGATGCTGCTGCTGCTGCTGCTGCTGCTGCTGCTGACGATGTCACGGATGCTGCTGACAGATGCTACTGCTTGTGCTGCTCGTGCAGCTGCTGCAGCAGCTGCTAGCTGCTTGTGCTGCTCGTGCAGCTGCTGCAGCTGCTGACAATGTCACAGATGCTGTTGACAGATGCTGCTGAAGCCTCTGCCAGATGCTGCTGCTTGTGCTGCACGAGACCGAGTAGCCGCTATTCGGCGTTTCACTCCTTATGTACCCTGTCCTAGATAATCCTCTTAAACGGCTGAAAAGACTCTCTCAGCACAGAGTCTCTACTCAATGTAAGAGATCTGTTAAGTAAGTTTTCACATGACACCTGACTACTGCGGGAGGGTTTAGACTTAAGCAGCTTAGTGCACACACGTGTCTTTTAGAAAAGCTACTTGCACACCTGCCTTCCTTTTTCACTAGTATTTACCCCCTGCCGACTTATAAGGTGCCTATACACGTGTGAGCCTCCTTATATACGCCTTCTTACTTCTAGAGCTAAGCTGACTGGCAGCTATTTTAAAAGAGAATACCCGTTACCTGTATAACGGATAAGGGGGTTATGAGATTAGCGTGTGTATACAAAAAAAAAAAAAAAAAAAAAAAAGCTACAGGGGGCGCGTGTCTGTCTGTGAGGTAGAGACCATGTGGTAAGCGGCTCAAGTGTAAAACAAAAGCACCTCCTCTTGCCGCAGTGAGTGGCGCGGACGTCGGCTGGCTAGTTGAATAAGCGTCAGCTTAAAAGATAATCCGTCCACGGGCTGGCGCGTCACACCTGTCGTTAATCACCCCCTGTAGTCTTTGTATACGCAGGTGACCCGGCTTTATCTCTTCACCAGCTATAATCCCATATACATGTAGCGCACGTTACACTCGTTATCTCTCTTTTCATGCTGAGGGATTAGGGGTGGAAGGGTTCAGGTGAAAAGCGATTTGATTCCTCTCTGGAAGAGGGTGGGGCTCTAGGTGAAAACAAGCTTAGACCATCCAGATTAGCCGCTCTCTCGGCTATATAAAGAGCCTCAATTTTTTTTATCTCTGCCCACTTCGTCTTGTTGTACACTATCAGTCACGAGGCAGACGCTCGAAGTAGCAGATGTTTGCAGTATGGATTATACAGAGGTTACCTGCTAATAGGATTTTGTCAGAATAGGGTGAGTTGCTCTTAAAATGACCATTTTAAATGGGTTGTTAATATGGTATCTGATGTTAATGAGCTAACACCTAACATTGAGGATTATGACCTCCCAGAGGGGCGTCTCGCCAAATTCTCCGGTCTTGACTATAGGCTTAACTGTCTAAAGACTGTGGAGCACGTTAATGGGCGGTCTCCTTACTAATTTCACTTGACCAGGCCGGCAGGGTCAACTAGTCTAGGTAATTACAACCACAAGGGCGGCTACTCAACATCCAAGTGGACCTACTACTACGAGATTGTCTTTTGACCACTCTGCTGCCGCCTGCTGGTCTGGCGATTACATGCTCTAGTATAGTTCTCCGCTCTTTTCGTCAGATGGCGCCACAATAGGGTTTTTGTACATTTCCATGATACTCGCGAACATTTTAAACGCATAATGACCTATAATAAGCAACAAAGCACACTTCTAATATATTGAATATAAGAAACATGTCAACGTTGTGTATTTCTGATAGAATGAGGCAGATTCTTTGAAATATCAACTAAACTATAGCGAGATTGAAAATACTACACCATATCTAAAGCGATATAAAAGCTATATAAAGTCAGAACTTCTCACGGAACGGCATCTGCAACGGATCACTCAACCATTCGTCCTCGAATGCCACACAGGGCTCCTGTCCATCAGGACTTTGAGCCTTGACGCTTTTGAGGGAGGTTTGATCTTATGTTGCTTAACATGTGGTGTAATTAATCAACACCGCGGCCCCTCTTTAGGGGCCACACAATAAACAAAGAATAAAAAAGGGTAAGCCTTAGGTTTAAAGTGAATCTCCCAGGATTTTGGCGAGGCCGACAAAGGGGGAGATAACAGATTTAAACTGCAGGAGACTATACGCAAACCTTGATACTCTCAGAGGGGAGCCCCATATTGCGGGCCTGTGGTCAGATCTATCACCTCCAGGGTGCAGTCTGCATGTCATAAATGACCACCACAGACATTGGGATATAATGTTAATCCTACTCCAGGGTCTCCATAATTAGCGGGGCTCGCCTTGAGATGGGAAATTCACTACAGCACTATCTGTCGTTGAAAATGGTGCTCGTGTAGAGTCGGGATGATGTACCAAAAGAGCAATACACAATGATACCCTTGTACAAATGCGTATACCTAGTAGGCTGTGTCTTATCATCAAATCTAAGAGGGTGCGCTATAGTTTTATTATACTTTTATAGACCATTTTAAAATCCGAGCTTAGCTTAGTTCATAGTCTCCTTACCAATTTTCACTTGACCAGGCTGGCAGAGCCAACTAGTCTAGGTAATTATAACCACAAGGGCGGCTACTCAAGATCCAAGTAGACCTACTACTACGAGATTGTCTTTTTGTCCCCTCTGCCGCCTAGTTATTACATCCTCCAGTCTAGCTCGCCACACCCTTTGAGCAGCTCCATTGCCTCGGTAAAAGTGTAGGGGTGTGCTTTCCTCCTTCAGTCATCCATAGATTCGATCACCATCACCCCCCTTGAAATGACCTCAGCTGTTAATTAGGGCGTAAAGCAGCCCAACAACCAACCAAGTCCCTGTCAAAGATGTGAATAACGAACGCGCTAGTATAGTTCCCCACTCTTTCGTCAGATGGCGCCACAATAGGGGTTTTGTACATTCCTACGATGCTCGCGAGCATTTCAACGCATAATGAGCTATATAGGCAACAAAGCGCGCTTCTAATATATTAAAATATAAAAACAATTCAATATTGTG
The DNA here is from genome assembly GCA_947462335.1 of Harmothoe impar. NCBI lineage: Eukaryota > Metazoa > Annelida > Polychaeta > Phyllodocida > Polynoidae > Harmothoe > Harmothoe impar. Next base: position 107,900,261 of record OX381705.1, on the reverse strand, counting down.
TATTTCTGATAGAAATGAGGCGGTTTCCTTAAATACCAACTAAACTATAGCGAGATGAAAAATACCACACCATATCTAAGGCTTTATAAAAAGCTATAGAAAGTCAGAACCTCACACGGATCGGTATTCTGTCTGCAACGGATCACCCCTGACCCACTGGTCCTCGCATGCCACACACGGCTCTGCCGTGTTTGTGCTTTGAGGTATCACCCATCAAGTGACCCATGCTGCCCAACATGAGGCGTAATTAATTACGCTGATGTTGCATAGCACAGCGGCAGCATCTAACTAACTCTAAGGAGTTAGTCGGCCCCTCTTTAGGGGCCACACAATAAACAAAGAATACCCTGAATCTGGGACCTGCGGGCGAGGGCCCCAACTGTGAAGTCATTATTGGCCACATTGGTAATATCAATTAAAACTTTAGACAACACCCACCTTAAGTATCATTAACGGACAATATCAATAAACTTAGCATCCTCCTGGTTACCACATTTAGCACCAATTTTACAACTCACAGGGGCCACCCTTGAAAATAACACCAGCCTCACCACGCTTTTATTGCTCTGCTGATTTCTCCAATCCAAAACATTGGGTATCTAGTCCAGCTGTGAGCTCATTAGGTCAGCCCTTTGTCGGCCTCGCCGGCAAGTCCCGGATTCAGTATAGAAAGACTAAGGGGGCGGGGAGTGGGTCTTTAGGTTTAGCGCTATCTGTGTCATTAGACCATTCTTAAAAATCGACATGTGACATGAATAAAAAATTCTCAATTACTGTATAAGTAGGCGCCTCAACTCTTCCTTCAAATTCCGGCCTTGCGGGTGGTCAAATTAAAAAAAAAATTCCTAGTAGTCTATGGTCCCAAGAGTCCGATTGTATCAATTACGGTGCCCCTACATTTTCCCCCTTAGTGACACTAGTGACAACGTCTTTTTCACTTAGTGTCATGTGACATGGTCATTTCTTAAAAATCGACATGCGACATGGGACACGTTCATCTCAAACCCTTAGCCTCTAGAGAGTTCAAAATAGAGCTGCCGCTGTAGTCTGCCCGTTTCTGTGATCAAATATGCACCCTTCCTAATAGCACCCCCACTGGTGCATTGCATAAAAATAGCCCTCCTGACCTCATTTCTTGAGCTATAAAAAAACACAATCCCCTCATTTTAATCACAATATCATGGCAGTCAACATGAATGGAGTCATTAGTGGAGAAAGATAAGAGTCTCTGTTTTCTGTAGCCTACAATATTATGGTGACATTCTTCATGTCAAAATGTAATAAATAAATATGAGTTGTTAAAACTTGTTACCATGGGGATGTTGGTAATTGTGTTCTTGAAGACGTATGTGAAATCCAGATGTATGTGCCTCTGCCCAACAATGACCCTAGCCATTTTAAGTAAACCTGTTCTGTCTGAGTTAGAAGGGTGCCTAGGGCCAGAGCTACAGAACCCCTAACTGCTGTGAAGGTGCCCCTCTCCTGCCTAGATCACAGAAATGGGAAATATGTTCAGATGCATTCACCATGATATTTCTGGATCTAGGCAGATCTGAAAAGCTCTCATAGGGATCTATACTAATGGAACCAATATGTATTTTTTAACTCATTTTTCAAAAATTTATCAAACTCCCTACCTTAGCGCCCCTATAAATAGGGTTAAGTACCTGTCCGACTCCCCTACCACTGCTGCTGGAGGAGTACCGAGAACTACCCTCTTTTTAGAAAACTAAGTAAAAATATCCTTCTTCATGTCCAGTTACATACAATGTCGATCAATTTGACACTGTAGCAGCATGTCTCCATATCTGTATGCTGCATAAATGCACAATACACGGTTCTGCACGCACTTAAACCAAGGCTGACATGGGTGACCTATATAGATGTGATACTCTCGTTTTCGGGGCTAGTAGAAATTAGGCGGCTAATATGGACGTTCCGGGTTCGAACCCTCACTAAGTTTTAGTCAAGACGTCTAGCCACGTCGCCTAAGGCGACGAAAGCGCGTCAAGGCGTTTACAGGGTTCGAACCCGTGAGCTGCTCCTTGGGGTCACAAAAAACGCTTCAACCTTAAAATCCCATAGGAAAATTTTTTTAGGTATTTGGACTTTAGGCCTGAATTTGGGGGTGATCCCGGGCTGATAGAAAAATAATTCTTGGACGAGCGGATAGCTCTGGATCTCTTTTTATCTAAAACAGCGAAAAATTGATTGTGGTTCCGCCGCAATTCATCCGACGAGGGGTAATCAGCCCCCCCCTCTGCCAATCATGGCAGTGAATTTAGACGGCGCGCAATCACTCGCAGCCACCGCGGACGGACCAATTGGTCCTGTCGGCATCTTAGTATGGTTCGTGTGACCTACTTAGAGGCTCACACGGTGGGGGTGTGTCCGGCGTTCGGCGCGCTGATTGGCTACTGGTGGGAGGTGCTGTGCTGCGTCAGGAACTTTACCTATTTGGGACGGGTGTTAAAGGCGCACTGAGTTGAGGTGCACCTTTAAGCAAGAGCGCGATCCGGCCGTCGCGTTGGTAGCCTTACTACCCATCGCGCATTTAACTGGAGGCTTAAGTGTGACAAATGACGATTCTTTGTCGACGCGACTACTAACATCAGCAGCATCGGCAGCAGCGGTAGCAGCATCGGCAGCAGCTATAAGGTGAAAACATGTTCAGACACGGTCGGCGTGTGAGACCTGTCCAGGCACGTCCGAGCAGGTTCGAACGTGTCTGAATATGTTCCGGAGTGCAAGACGCGTGCACACACAGACCGAACAGACACACACAGACCCACACACCCACACACCCCTATGTAGTGTGGGATGTAAAAGAACCCTTGTCTCGGTAAAAGGGCCATAGATTCGATCACCATCACCGCCCTTGAAATGACCATAGCTGTTAACTAAGGCGTAAAGCAACCCACACACCCACACACCCACACACCCACACATTTTTCTGTATGAGCCTTCAGACCTGAAGCTGCTCAGTGTACGGGACTAAGTTTTGTCATAGGCCCTACGGACGCTACTCAAGGGGGAATAAGAGAGCCGTCTCACCATAGCATGGACTGGCTGTAGTTTTTTATGTTTCGGTACCTACAACCAAACAGCCAGTACCCACCCCAGGGCTTCATGTCGCACGCGGGAAAAGTATAAAGATTCGAACGGTGGCGCCAACTGTCGGAATAGCGGGTACACTACGTCAGTAGTTCTTTTGTTCTCCGCTGAGTGACTGGGCGAAATGTAGTCGGTAGCTCTATTTTCTGTGCACTGTTCTCTTCATTTTCTACACTTAACGCTTAAATAGACCACGTGTTTGTACAAGCTAACCGTTTTTATCAGTGCAAAAATTAAATAAGCATCGGATAGAACAATAAAAAAATGAGAAAGTAATCCAGCACTTAGTATAACGCGCCAGTTTTATCATGAGACACCGAAAGTCTGTTTTTTTCGGGTGCATAAGACAGTCGACTGAGAGCTCCAAACCAACCAAAACGTACCAGAGTGAGATCTATCTCATTAGAACGTACCCGACAGGGCAGGGGCCTTCTACACCCCGGCTCTGATGAGCAAGCGACAATTGTTGCAGAGGTCCTATTCCTCTTTTGAGGTGGGACCAAAATTGAACAAAAGAATAAACTAAACCAAAAGCCTTAAGATTGAAAGAGTTGTAGATACTAATTTTAACGAGGAAGTCGCATTCATTAGTTTACAAATAGCCAGTGTAAGTACGCCTATGTATAGGAGAGAGACCTTGCTTATTTCTTATAGGGTTGTAAGATAGTCACATCATGATGCACATCATCATAAACGCATCATGATACATTTCATTGTAAGTAGACGAACCAGTAGACTCGCCTCTCTGCCCTCTAAAAGAGAGAGCAGAGAAGCGAGTCTCACTCTTAAAATCCCTTCCCCTCCCCTCCCCCCTCCCCCCCTCCCCCCCCCATGCATCTTAAAGAGTGCCCCCCAGAGTGCCCCTCGCCCCCCTAAAAAAAAAGCCGCATTTTTAAATTATTTTTTAGCAAGCTTTCAGCTTGCTTTTTCTTTTTTTAAATTTATTTATCCATAAAAATCTCAAGTGACTTATTTTGAAATTCGCGCCAACCTAGTAGTCACGTGACCCCCTTAAGTAGGTCACTTCCAGTCACGTGACCTATTTGAATTTCCCGCCAACATGGTGGTCACGTGACCCTCTTAAGTAGGTCACTTCCGGTCACGTGACCTATTTGAATTTCCCGCCCAAAGGTCACGTGACCGGAAGTAGGTCACTTCCGGTCACGTGACCTATTTGAATTTCCCGCCAAAAGGGAGGCCTCTCATTGGCTGCTTTTGAATTTCCCGCCAAAAGGGAGGCCTCTGATTGGCTGCATGTCGATTGAGTAATAAACAGTACTTAACTATAGTCCCGTTCCGATACATACTATACTACTGTAGGGCCTGTGCGTGTAGAGTCACACTTGGCTAGTGCAGGCCCCTGTGTCTGGGTTAGTGTGTGTAGCAGGGGCCTCACTCCCACCACACAATACAGCTTACAGTTTTATTTTATTTCAAATATTTTAGATTTTTTTTGATGGGGTTGGAATACTCATGGACCCCACACATGGGATACAGGGCATATCACATTAACGTTTAAAGGATTGGACAGTGTTTAATGTGCTATGCCATTTGTTGTTATGATGCACCAATGCAGTCCTAGTTAACTCCCTAGCACTGCATTGGTGAATCATGCCAACAAATGCTACTTTAACTCTTTAAGGACGGCATGATGCCTTAATGCATCATAGCCTAGGTTGTCATGATGCATGAATGCAGCCCTGGTTAGTAACTCGCCAGTGCTGCATTCAAGCCGACCCTACTGGGTTGATACACTCCCGAAGGGTTGACATGATGCACTAATGCAGCACCGGAGCTGCATTGGTGCACCATGATGACAAATGTCACCTTTTAGTGACATGTCATCCTTAAAGAGTTGAAGCACCTTGCGGTCATTAAAGGAATAAATACTGTATAGAACTATATAAGGTTTATCATTTTGGACAAATCTTTTCTTTTTTATATTAAAGTCTTTTCATATATAGTAAGCACTGGCTTCTCTCCTTAGTACCCCCATGTCTCCACCCACTGTCTCTCCCACCCCCTGAAAGCAGTGTCATTTACCGCATGCCCCAAGCTACTTACTCTGGTTCCTAAATCCTTCTGAAGGAAGGCTCTGGGAACAGCCAAATGACCTTGAACTTTGGATTTTGCTGGATCTGGGCAACCCCTGCTGGTAGGCTGGAACCAGTGAGCAGGAACTAGAATGTATGATGGTAGGTTTAGGTAGTTTTACCATCAGCCTTTCTGGTTCCATTTCCTGTCCCTGTTCGCTGGTTCCAAGCTACCAGCAGGGGTTGCCCAGACCCAGCAAAATCCCAACATTTGGCAGTTACCAGAGCCTTCCTTCGGAAGGATTTGGGAACGAGAGTACAAGCTGTGTTTAGGCAATACCAAAGAGCGAATACAGTAAAACTTCGATTTAAGGAGCCCCTTGGGACCAGTACAATTTACTCCTTATAAGCAAGGTCTCCTTATAAGCAAGGTCAGCATCATTAAGGTCAAGATAACAGTACACTCCATTACAGGTGTCTATTATACCCTATTAGACTTGATTCAAATACAATTGAGATATTACTTCAAGTCTACAAACCCTCCAGGTCCCTTCCTGGAACTTTTGATCTCCCTTCTGCCCTGGGGCAGCTACAAAAGTATTCTCCCCCATCTCTAGGTTTGTTCGGTGGCCAATTTTAAGCAGTCTGTGACTGTAGCCCTGAGAGATGACTTCCAAGAGTAAGGTTTGCACATGCAAAATGAGAAAACGAGCCAAAATTACCTCCTTATATCAGAGGTTCAGGTAAAACTACCTCCTTCTAACAGAGTTTTCTTAAAAATCTATAGGGGAAAATCGGGACCACACAAATCTGCTCCTTATAAGCAAGGTCTCCTTATATCAGAGTTCCTTATAACGAAGTTTCACTGTAATACTAAGAGAGTCCACTGAGGCGTTCTCCTATAACTATAAGCTAGCATTGTCCCTCAGCAATCAGAATACCTCAAAATACCTAAAAAGGGTGATAATATTGCTTGTAGTTTATCGACCTAAAAGGGGACAGGAAATTAGCCAGTGGAGCGTCTTAGTATTCTGAAGTCTTTGGCAATGCTTCATTACCTTGTAGGTTACCAATATAAGCTGATGTTTTACTGTTGGTAGGGACCAGCAAGCAGGAACCAGAATGTACAATGGGTCTGAGAGAACTCACCACATTTCTGGTTCCCGTTCCCTGGTCCCTAAAGGACAAGAACCATTGCCCGAACACCGCAATGCTCAAGGTTGGGTCACAGTGCCTGTCGGGAGTACCATTATAGGGGGTGCAGAGGGGTCCCCCCTCAGGTCGGAAAGTCGCCAAAATTAAGACCACCAGGTCGCAAGGTAGTTTTTTAGACCCTTTATTCTATAATCAATTTTGTGCCAAGGTCGCCAGGTCGCTTAAATTAATGCCCCAGGTCGAAAAGTCGCCTGGAAAACGGCTCAGGTCGCCAGGTCGCCGAAAACCCCTCTACAGTCACATTATAGCCGTTATATCCCATTATTATAGCAGTCTATAGCAATTTTTCTGTTTTCTCCATATGCACGACCATGTTAGTTCTGAGCTCGGAATTTCTTGTGAGATTTAGACAGTGACCTCACACACCATAGCTTCCGGGGAACAAGCTGCAATACGAGGTCTCATGAATTTGCTAGTGTCAGTGTACTATTATTGGCTTGCTATTGTCTATAATTGTGATTTCTATAATCCAATACATGTTTGTAGATAGGCCCTGAGGTTTAATGTCCCTTGGGCTCCTCTATACCATTATAAGCTGATGTTTCTTGGACAATCTCAGGCCCAAAATCAACCTGATTTCCCGCTTCGGGCCAAGAACGCCCCCTCCTCCATGTTTTACTACTTTTAGCCATTTTCACAGCAAGGAATACCTCTAGGGTCATCAAATTTGTCATATGTAATAGTATCACTATCAGTGTTTTTAATCAAAGGGTAAAGTTTCTCAAAGTTGTTCGCGTTTTCTAAAAATAGGGGTTCTTTTTAGGCCTCAAAAAATCGCGTTTTTACTAGAAATATGGTACCTTTTTCACTCAAAAGTTCATGGATAGGGGGTATGTTTTAATTCTTGTAATGCTAGGTAGGGAGTGTGGGGGCCGGGCCTTGTAGTAGCAGATATGCCATTTGCAGTGCCAGCCTCTAACTAAATACTCACCGTGGAGCCTTCAAAAGTCATCAACGCCTGCTCCCTGTATGCCCTTGACTGGTTACAAACTATAGATACTACACAATTTTGATATACCTGTGTATTTCCTTTTTTTTCACATTTCAAGGACCTAGTCATAAATATTCCATGAAATGTGGTAAAAGTAATTATTCTGCACATAACAATTGCAAAAAAAATCAATCAAGGAAGGAAATCCTGTTACTATATATACTTTAATATAGCAGAAAACGCAATAACAGCTACCAGGACATTTACAACTTCTGAAAATCACCCTTGACCTAAAAGAACATCTTTCCTACAAAACACTTCTAACCAAAATTAGCTACTGACCACAGAAAATTTGAGCACTGGTCTGTAGCGTAAAACCACCTGAATTCCGCCTGAATTTGCACTGAATAATTTGCATTTTCACTGATCCCCAATCTAGCCTATTAAAAAAAAAGTAAACTCACTGAGAATCCCTTTACTATTATTTGATTAGAATTGGCAGACATTGAGCAGCATGTGTTTTCATAATATCGCCATCATTTCCAACTTAATTATGGACCATTCAGTGCCCCTGCAGTATTCACTTCTGACCAGAAAATGACTCTCAGTTTTCTGCGGGATTACCCCCAGTGAGACCTGTAAACACAGTGGCTGCAGGAAAAAGTCCGCCCCTGTTAGGTCACTATACTAACAGTGTATAATCTACTCTGTGCTGCCACCTAGGGATGGGGACATGTACTAAGCTCTGATGTCCTTCTGGTCACGTGGAAGTAAATGGCGCCATCTACCAAGTCATATGGTATTGTGGTCTGCATTGAAGGGTGTTCTGGCTGCTGATTGGGTTATATTTAAGATGAAACAAAAATGGCTAAAATTGTGAACAAATTCACAGGTGTTCCCAAATACCCTTTGGGTTGGGGAATTTCTGAGGCATGCAAAAACTGATGTGGCCAAAGGTAGATTTTAGGCCCAAAACAGGGCAAAATGGGACTATCTGTGGATGGAAGTGACTTTTTTGAGATTTTCACGGTCATGCTCTCTATTGAGGCTGGAACATTGTGTGTGAGGGATTGTTTAATCAGACTAGGGCTAAGACTATGGTCAAAAAATGTTGTGGATGGCTAATTTTGTGCATTATGCTATGTAGAAACATAGAGGAATAATAATTACTTCCTCGTGACCTATAGCAGGATTAGACATTTTCCGATCATAGCTTGGATTCTCTTTAAATGCCATTTTTCTGTTATAGGGAGATAGGTTTTGCAGAAATATGGCAAAAGAATCATTGAAACCATGTGCAACTGGCGAAAAATGGTAAATATCATGGTGTCGGAGCCTTGTTGGAGATAGGCCATTCCGCAATTTTTCCCTGTTTCACCAAGATACCTGAGATACAAATATTTCTGGGGATTTATATTTGAAAGGTGGCCTATTTTAGTCAAAAATGTTAGATTTTTTCATCAAGAGGTGGTTTTCTCCACAGGGACATCTATGTAGGCCTATTAATGGTTCAATTAGAATTTGCAGGTTTCAGACGTCAATCCGAGGAGGCAGCTGCTGCCTGATCAACAGCCAGTAGTCTAGTTATGAGTGCATGCATCTCAATGATATTGGTCAGGCATGTTGCTTATGTATTTGAATGGAAGGACATGCCTAGAAAAATAGACTTGCAGTTACTTAAGTGTGTACATTCACCATGCGGGAATTGTCATAAAATTTATATTTTTGGCATATTTTTCGTATGAAAACATGACGCCAAGATGAAGCAGATTGACCAACTACATCCATTTCTATGAAAGAAATAAGTTTTGAAGTGTGATTCTGGCAGCCATTTTGAAAAATGGCCGCCATCTTGAATTTTCAAATGTCAAATGATACAGATATGAAAGATTACCCATTAAGGAGTAAGCACATCCAATATTATGTCTATATCATCTTCTGCACTTGGCTTTTAAACCCTATATCTGCTCATATTTTCAGGTTTTAAGCCAAGAATGGCAGCCATTTTGTTTTTGATTTTTCGGCCATATAACATCAAGATAGGAGATGTTATATGGCAGATTTGGATTCAGCACACCCAAATTGTCCTAATCCAACTCTAAAACCAATTCTAGTAGCCATAAGAGCAGAAAACTCATGTTGGGGGGAATTATTTTTCTTTTTTGGGGATTTTTTGCGATTATGTCGACAGGAAAGCACATGTCCTTGTGTATCATGAGAGGATTTAATGTCAGCATTGAGGAATTTAAAGAAAGCTTCTATGCCTGATTTCAAAAAGGGCACTTCCCTTGTTCATTTAAATGCTAGGAGTATTCGAAATAAAACTACCGGTATAAAGACTGAATTAATGAATTGTGATATTGATATAATATTATTTTCTGAAACTTGGTTAAATAATGATGATGAAGACACATTGTACTCCTTCCCGAAATATAATTTATTTAGATATGATAGGATAAGTGTTTATAGAGGAGGTGGTCTCTGTGCTTATGTCGATGAGAATGTATCTTGCTCAACTGATAAATTTTGTGCTCTTAATCGCTGTAACCCAGATATAGAATGTCAATGGCTATTGTCGATAAAAGGTGTTTCCAAGCGCTCTTTAATATGTAATGTTTATCGTCCATCTAGTGGCTCTGTATTAAATTTCTGTAATATAATGAAGGCACTCCTGCTACAGGTTGAAAATCTAACTGGATATGACGTGTTCGTGATTGGAGACTTTAATGTAAATGTCTTACAAAATACTAACGAAAAGAGATTATTAATAGAATGTTTAGATCAATTTAATTTAGTACAAATTATTAAGGAAATAACCACAACTTCAGGCAGCAACACATGTATAGATTTAATTTTTACAAATTGTGAAAATATAATATCTTCTGGTCCGCTTAATGTACATTTGAGTGACCACTTACCGGTACATATAATAAAACGTCACGAGCATGTTAAACACGGTTACAGATTATTTAAAGGCCGATCCTATAAGAATTTTAACCTGGAGAATTATTTACAAAGTATTGAGGAGTGTAGTTGGGAGTATTTTGACAATTGCGAGAGTGCTGAAGAGTGTTGGGAAACTTATGTCAATATACTCAAGCGTATGTTGGATGTAGTATGTCCAGTGAAGGAGTTTAGAGTCTTGGATAAACCTGATCCCTGGTTCACAAATTATCTTATTGAACGTATTTCTGATAAGAATAGTTTATTAAAAGATGCTAGGCGTTCAACTTGCATACTTGCTTGGAGACGAGCTAGGTTGCTAAAAAATACCGTAAATACAGAAATTGATGATGCAAGAAATAATTATTATAAAGATTTAAGTACAGCTAATTATAAGGACTCAAAGTCTTTCTGGGCTGTGGTTAAGGATATTTTACCAGGCAAGGGAAAATCCAAGGCTATTAATTTAGTTGATGATACTGGTGAGCAGGTAGCACTTGATGATACATCTTCCTTTATAAATTCTTTTTTCGCGGAAATAGGTCCAAAACTTGCCGAAGCACATGTCGCTGAGTATGAGTTTAATGGCGTTCGCTGTAATGTACCTATGCCAGATTTTAATTTTTCTGATGAGGATATTATTGATTGTGTTAACAATATAGATGTATCTAAGTTGGCTGCAATAGAATATTTACCAACTAATATCTTTAAGAAAGCCGTGTTACATAAGCCTCTAAGATTTATAAAAATAATTAAATTAGTGATTGAAAATTCTGAAATTCCAAATTCCTGGAAAATAGCTACCGTCACCCCTCTTCCCAAGGGGGGGGACCTCACTAATGTTTCAAATTTTAGACCTATAAGTGTTTTACCTGTCCCTGGCAAGGTGCTTGAAAGATTAATGCACACGAAAATTTCGGAACATTTGGAATTTAACTCTGTACTTAGTAAAAATCAAGGCGGATACCAAAAAAATAAGTCGACCTTGGATTCAATCTCTCTGTTAATAAATGATATTTTAAAAAATAGAAACAAGGGTAATATAAGCCTTGCAGCCTTTATCGACATCAAAAAGGCATTTGATTCCGTAAATTATGTTATATTAATTAAGAAATTGGAGGAATATGGCATACGAGATAGAAATTTAACGTTGGTTGAAAATTATTTATCCAGACGACAACAGTGTTCAGTTGCAAATTCTATTAAATCTACCATGCTTCCCCTCACCTGTGGAGTCCCTCAAGGATCTATTTTAGGCCCCTTATTTTTCCTTTTATATATAAATGACTGTATTTCTGTAAATGATGATCACTCTACAATTTTATACGCTGACGACTCAGTACTTTATGTATCAGGTAAAGACATCAATAGGCTATCTGACAGACTCTCCTTGGCTTTAAACAAATTTTCTTCATGGTCTTCAAAAAATAAGTTAACGATCAATGAAAATAAAACCAAAATTATGGTCTTTAGTTCTAGTAAAAAAAAGAAAAATTTACATAAGCCTAATATTTTATTAAACGGCAAACCTTTGAAGGTGGTTCCATCATATAAGTATCTAGGTGTAATGCTCGACGAAGAACTAAGCCTGGAGAGCCATGTAAGAGTCTTGATTAAAAATACTAGATTTAAGTCACTTCTATTATATAAACTGAAGGACTGCATAGGTAATAGTGGATTACTTCGTATTTACATTTCTCATGTGTTGTCAGCCATAGATTATTGTGATATTTTATATAATGGTGCAACTGTAAACTCTCTGAGTGAACTTCAAAGACTCCAAAATAAGTGTTTAAAAACTTGCTTGTCTAAGCATATTCTAACAGCTACTGAGTTGGTACATGCACTAGCGGGCTTACCCACTTTAGATAATAGAAGAGTTTATCATACAAGACTTCATGCTTTTAAAAGGGCTCAATTTAATTGTTTTAAGGAAAAAAAGGTACGAGCGACACGGTTGTCTCAGGCACCCACGTTAGCATATTCAAAAATTAATTGTACTGCCTATGAAAATTGTGTAGAAGTTATATGTGCGCAGCAATGGAATGCCCTTGACGTTGAATTAAGAAATTCTGATGATTTTGAAGTTTTCAAAGCCAAAATGAAGGAATTAATGATGAAAACAGTTCCTGAAAAACCTCAGGGGATGTAAAGTACTGTAGACTAATCTAAGTTTTTCTTTTTAAATTTCTGGGGATTTTTTCTTAATAATTTTTTTTTCTAAAGGGAAAGGGAAAATTTCTGTAAAAAGAATACAAGAAATACCGTCCATGTTTCTGTAAGAAATTGTTTATTTTCATTAAGGTTATATGACTGGTAATCAATGTGTCGCTACCGTAACAACAGCTTGCTGATGGAGCGACACAAACTTCTATTTGCAGTATGTAGACTATTTTGTGTCCTAATACATGTATACAGATGTATGATTATAATATATAATCAAGGTATAAACGATTACATGAAGACGACCAGATATTGAATGTAACTCGTCTTTTTTTTTTTGAATAATATTTGGCTTTTTATTTGTCCATAGTCCTCGGTTCTTGGTATTACAATATATGACATTACATGTGTACCATTTCCATCCGTTGAATCATGTACATAGTTGATGCAAATTACATGTTTGGATACATGTATTATAACATATGAGCATATCATATATAATGTACATGTGTAAACAGTAATGTAAAGATTTACGAGTCACGACACACAAAATATTTGGACAAAAAAGCCATGGTGAGACCGTTACCAGAGGTAATTTTCAGGTCTTACCATATGATGCTTCGTATTACATAAAGGCTCGAATTACACACAATATTTCCATTTGACAAGATGGCAGTAAGATAACATTCTATTGAAATCATAGTAAGACGTACCCCCTTTAGAATAAAAAATTGTTATAGAAAGGACAGCTTTTCACGTTTTTTTCGGTATTGAATTGTCTAACATTTCTCTGGCTTGGCTTTTAAATTCATCTTTAGATTCAATAGATCTCATATCAGGGGTTAATGCATTCCATATTTGTCCACATCGTACCTGAGGACTATGTTCATATGAGGTAGCATGTATTATGTTGTAAAATAATAAAGGTGCAGTATTTGCTCTGGTTTGTCTCCCTATGGCCCTTCTATATGTATTACCGGTATATGCTCTTTTATGAGCCAGCAATTTAACATGGTAGTTTCTACGCTTATCCAACATAGGGAGCTGCGCAGCTCTATGAACCTCTATAGTAGGAGTTAGTATATTCATATGCAGGCATGTTTTTAAACATTTGTTTTGTACACGTTGTAAAGATTCCAACAGGTCAGCGTGTGTATTACAATAAACAGTGTCAGCGTAATCAATTAATGGTATTACATATGTTTTATATACATGTAGTAACACGACAATAGGCATTAATTTCTTTAATCTATAGAGCAAAGTTGACTTAAATTTCAAATCTTTCAAGAGGCTCTTTACATGAAGACAGAAATTCAGTTCTTGATCTACAATAATACCCAGATATTTATACGAAATGACCTGTTGTAGGGTCTTATCCTTCAATTTTACAGTGGGTTTTGGCAATCTCTTTAAAGTAGGGGCTGCTGCAAAGACCATGACCTTTGTTTTCCCCTCATTGATAGTTAATTTATTTATAGATGACCATGTAGAAAAAATGTCCAGAGCTGCATTTAGCCTAGTTTGAACCACTTGGAAATCTTTGCCGGAAACATACAAAACCGAGTCATCGGCATAAAGCATAGTTTTATGATCATCGTCATCCTGAATACAATCATTTACATATAGAAGAAAAAATAATGGACCCAATATTGACCCCTGAGGCACACCACAAGATAATGAGGCTTCGTTAGAGCGTGTATTGTTAGCTACAGTAGTTTGTTTTCTATTTTTCAGATAATTTTTTACTAAGTCAAAATTTTTATTTTTTATTCCATAAAATTCAAGTTTTTTTTCTAGTATTAAATAATTTACTGAATCGAAAGCTTTTTTGATATCTATAAAGGCTGCCATAGTAAAATTACCATTATTTCTGTTTAGTAGAATATCATCGACAAAATCTGAAATAGTATCTGTGGTTGATTTACCTTTTTGATAGCCTCCTTGAAAAGGGGACAGAATTTTGTTTATTTCTAGATGATTTGATATTGCGGTGTGCAATAAACGTTCAAGAACTTTACCTGGAACAGGTAATACACTGATGGGCCTATAATTAGAGACATTTGTTTTATCACCAGATTTGGGAAGGGGTGTTACAACAGCAATTTTCCAAGAATCAGGAATTTTAGAAGTCTGAAAACAGAGCGATATTATTTTCACAAACCGAAGAGTAACCGAGTCAGTGACTCACTCTGTGACCCGAGTCAGTCACTCATTCATTGACTCATTTAGTGACTGAGTGACTTAGTTAGTGACCCAGTCAGAGGCTGAGTTACTGACCCAGTCAGGGACTGAGTCCCTGACTGAGTCAGTGACCCAGTCAGGGACCGAGTCAGTGACCCAGTCAGGGACCGAGTCAGGGACTGAGTCAGGGACTGAGTCAGGGACTGAGTCAGTGACTGAGTCAGGGACTGAGTCAGATACTGAGTCAGTGACCCAGTCATAGACTGAGTCAGTGACTGAGTCAGGGACTGAGTCAGATACTGAGTCAGTGACCCAGTCATAGACTGAGTCAGTGACCCAGTCAGAGACTGAGTCAGAGACTGAGTCAGTGACCGAGTCAGTGACCGAGTCAGTGACCGAGTCAGTGACCGAGTCAGTGACTGAGTCAGTGACCGAGTCAGTGACCGAGTCAGTGACCGAGTCACTGACCGAGTCAGTGACCGAGTCAGTGACCGAGTCAGTGACCGAGTCAGTGACCGAGTCAGCGACACAAGTCAGTGACTGACTTAGTGACTCAGTGACTGAGTATGTGTGAATAAGCGGGTGACAGAGCCTCAAAGCTCCCTCCACAGACCGTACACAGATACAACACCTCCCCTGATGGCGTCCTCAGCATCTTCAGTTTGTGTTTGTCTGTGTGTCCATTTGGTGTTTCTACATGAGATGTACCTTCAGCCTTAGTCTCTTTGTCCAGGATCACGCTGGGGGCTGCGTGTGTCTGTATGTGTGCATTAGCAGCCGCGAGGTTAGCGAATCCCTTCTGACAGTATGTACAGCGGTACACTCTGAGTTTACGAGGCCCCGTGTCACCCCCAGCACCTTGCTGTGTTGGGTCGTCAGTTTTCTCACGTTTGAGAAGCTTGCTCAGCTGCTTGAACCCTTTCTTGATGTTAGATTTGGACACCTCAGCCTCCTTCTGCCCAGTGCAGCTTTTCCTGCTGACAACGGAAGTCTGGATAGCGGAAGTCTGGATAGCGGAAGTCGGGATAGCTGAAGTCTGGATAGCGGAAGTCTGGACACCTTCGGCATTAGCTGCCTGCACGAGTGTCTTCCTAGACACCTTACTGGGAGGGCTACCTTCACCTTGTGTGTGAGTGGTCACGTGTTCTTGTAAGCTGGATTCTACTTTAAACCTCTTATTGCAGACAGGGCAGGCATACTGCTTGTACTCGGTATGCGTCAACAGGCGCTCCTTTAACCGATGAGTCAGCATATGTTCCATCAGGTCTGAGGAGTGGCCAAACACAGCGCCGCACTTGTAACAGTTCTCACCACTTTCTACAGTTTGAGGCTTGTCATGGACAGGACAATCATCCATTTTCTCTGGTCTCTCTACTAAGGATGTCTGGATATCTTCAGTTTTAACTGCTACAAAAGCCTGCGCCATTTGAGATGCACCATCCTGAGCTGTCTCTCCTATGGAAGTCTCGACAACTTCTGTGCTCTCTCTTCCCGCTGGCTTTGGTTTAGATTCTGACACCATACTGGATGTGTTACTTCTCCCCCCTGTGTGTGAGACCATACTGGATGTGTTACTTCTCCCCCCTGTGTGTGAGACCATACTGGATGTGTTACTTCTCCCCCCTGTGTGTGACACCATACTGGATGTGTTACTTCTCCCCCCTGTGTGTGACACCATACTGGATGTGTTACTTCTCCCCCCTGTGTGTGACACCATACTGGATGTGTTACTTCTCCCCCCTGTGTGTGAGACCATACTGGATGTGTTACTTCTCCCCCCTGTGAGTGACACCATACTGGATGTGTTACCTTTCCCCCCTGTGAGTGAGACCATACTGGGTGGGTAACTTGTCCCCCCTGTGTGTGTCTTCATGTGTTCCCTGAGTCTGTGAGTACGTTTAAACCCCTGGTGGCAGACCCGGCAGGTGTAGGGCCTGTAGCCGGTGTGACTCATCAGATGCTCCTTCAGGGCCCGGGACCGCGAGAACCTCTCGGCACACAGCGGGCACGTGTTGGTCTTGTGTAAGCGGTGAGACATCATGTGGTCCATCAGCTCTAACGAGTCAGCAAACCGCTCCCCGCACTTGTAGCACCGCTCCCCCCCGACAGGGTCAGAACTACCCTCCCTGTAGCACCTCTCCCCCCCGACAGGGTCAGAACTACCCTCCCTGTAGCACCTCTCCCCCCCGACACGGTCAGAACTACCCTCCCGGTCCTCAGCCGTCTCTGGGAGCCCTGCCAGTAGGTGCTCTGTGTTAACTCTAATCAAATCCTGCTCCATTGCAGATGTGTCATCATACGGTGTAGTCTCTGATGACGCTGTATCGAGACATTCAGTTTTAACTTCACTTTTAACTGACACAAAATCCTGCTCCATGGCAGATGTGTCATCAGGCCCATACTGTATTGCACCTAGTGAGGCTACATCAATATTTTCTGTTTTAACCGATAAAAAATCCTGCTCTATTTGAGATGTGTCATCATGCCCATACTGTGTTGCCTCTGCAGAAGCTATCTGGGCATCCTCAGTTTTAATCTCAGTTTTTACCATCACAAAATCCTGCTCTATTTGAAATGCTTCATCATAACCACACTGAGCTGTCTCTGCAGAGGCTGTCTGAATATCCTCAGTTTTAATTGAGAGAATAAACTGCTCCATATCAGGTGACTTATCAGCTTTGCTATGTTTCCTGTCCTCCATAGCCCGAGTACTGGTACTAGTAAATGTCCATTATACCAAGTGTATCACTGTCAGGGATATTATTGAACCTTGGCACATCAAGTTTTACAAATAGAGGCTGAGCAGATAGAGCTTCATCAATCAGCAGGTGTAGTCTGGTAGTGGCTCAGTTTATCAAGCTAAACATAGGTTACTCCGATGTCGTCTGGCCTAGGTTTATGAGGTGCTGTTCCCGCTGGCCTCAGCTCGCATTCCATATATAGGCATGTGACATCATTAACACGTGACTGTCTATAAATAGATTCCTCTTACAACTGTTTGATTGCGTGACTTCCGCCAATCTCTAATCCCACTATAACATCAGCGAGTTGAGCCAGCAGAAAAGCAGGGAAATCCTTGCTATTCAAGATGGAGGACTCAGCATGGGACAGTCCCTAATAACGACCCGGGGGCTTCTCAACAGTTGAAGGTGTCGGTAGCTGGGATGTTGGTGTAACACACAGCAGGCGGTCTGGACGCATTGCTTCTGCTGCCTGGTTCATAACGACACACCTCCAACCTAGACAATGAATAAGAAGAAGACTGTGTTTAAGCAGTGGTAACTTTTAACAACTGGTAATTGGAAAAAGATTGATGTGTGATATACATCATATGTGACACATGGCTCTGATAATTCATCAAATAAAAGTAAGGTACTGTACCCCCAAAATCATGTTTGTTACGATTTTTGAACCCCAAAAGTCGTTTAAATGTATTTGTTTGAGATATCATTTTGACCATATATATAGTGCTCAACCAACATGGAGACTGACGAGTCCACAAACCGCTGTGTGGGACCCCAATGTGCACAGTCCAGCTCAAGAGGCATTATCACGTGCTTATTAAACCCTACAGAGAATATGAGGGGCTTTATGTGGCTCCAGAGGGATCAAAAGCGACCTGGCGACCTGGGTTGTTTTCCAGGCGACCTGGCAACCAGATGCAATAATCTAAGCGACCTGGCGAGTTGGACAAATTATGCTATGGCAAAAATGGTCTAAAAAGTGGCTTTGTGACCTTAAGCACTTAGGGAGTGATCATTTTTTAACAACAGGGGGGGATGGTGGGTTTCCGTGCAGTGCGAAATTTTTTACACCCCCCTGGTCAAGGGGTCAACATTTTTTACCCCCCCCCCCCCCTCCCAGGGTCGAAAATCGCCTCGCACACGGGCCATTTGAAGCATAGTAACGCGTGGGCTATTTGGCTCAAAGCGAATTTTTTTCACCCCCCCCCTAGAGGGGGCGAAATTTGTTCAGGATAGTCAATACTCAAGACTCATGAGACTGTCAGTACCTGTAGGCTACCTTGCTGGCTAGCCCACATCCAAATCAATTACCAAATTACCAACACGTTGGAATAAAATAATATATTCATCTTTTGTAACACAGTGCGTCAAACATACCTGTTCAAAAAATGGTTTTAGTCTGTTATTGCTGCTGAGGAAGTTGGTGTAAAAGAGGGCGTGACTGGCACAAATCCCCGGCCGGGGCTCAGCCTATAATCAATCTAAAAATAGCGGGCTGCAGGAGGTCACGTGGTACGGGGGAGGATGCTGCAGACGGCGTTTGAGGCATCCTGCAGCGAGCTGGCCCCAGCTTCATTCTGCAGTGTGGAGATTGAAAGACATAGTCGATTGAAATTCTGGATCAAGTTAACCAAGTTTCCGGCAATTTTGGGACAAAAGATCATCCATAAAGGTGAGTGTGGGCTTACCCCATTTTGGGGAGGGTGGAGAGGGGTCCCCCCCCTCAGGTCGGAAAGTCGCCGAAATTAAGGGCCCCAGGTCACAAAGTCGCTTTTTTGGACCATTTATGCTATTGTCAAACTTCTCCAAAAGTCGCCAGGTCGCTTTTATTAATGCACCAGGTCGCCAGGTCGTCTGGAAAACAGCCCAGGTCGCCAGGTCGCTTTTGACCCATCTGGAGCCACGTTTGCAGCTAGCTACGCAGCTTAGGGAGTGGTCATTTTTTAGCAACAGGGGGGGGGGCAGTGAGATTTCGCGCGGAGCGCGCAATTTTTTTTCACCCCCCCCCCGCTAAAGGGGTCGAAATTTCCCCCCCCCCCGGCAGGCCGAAAATCGCGCGCGTTCGCGCCCCTTTGTAGCATAGTAACACGCTGGCTTTTTCCCTCAAAACAGGTTGAATTTTTTTCACCCCCCCCCAAGAGGGGTCGAAATTTTTTACCAACGCCCAAATCCACCACCCCCCCCCCCCTGTTGTTAAAAAATGAGCACTCCCTTACTACGCATTGTCCGCATTCGGCGTGAGTTTCACACATTTTGGTAGGCCTATTAAGGTCCCGCATTATCGCCCCCTGGTCAGTCCGGTTTTAGGTTTAGGCCATCCATTATACGTACGCACATTTTGGCCAGAAAACAAGACTCTCCCCCCCCACCCCCTCAGGTGTGACATACTTAATGGATCACCCCTTATAGTCTTATATTCCCTAATTTCCCCCCCCCCGCTAAAGGGGTCGAAACTTTTTACCCCCCCCCCCCGGCAGGCCGAAAATCGCGCGCGTTCGCGCCCCTTTGTAGCATAGTAACGCGCGAGCTTTTCCCCTCAATACAGGTTGAATTTTTTTCACCCCCCCCCCCCAAGAGGGGTCGAAATTTTTTACCCACGCCCAAATCCACCACCCCCCCCCTGTTGTTAAAAAATGAGCACTCCCTTACTACGCATTGTCCGCATTCGGCGTGAGTTTCAAACATTTTGGTAGGCCTATTAAGGTCCCGCATTATCGCCCCCTGGTCAGTCCGCTTTTAGGTTTAGGCCATCCATTATACGTACGCACATTTTGGCCAGAAAACAAGACTCCCCCCCCCCCACCCCCTCAGGTGTGACGTGCTTAATGGATCACCCCTTAGTCTTATATTCCCTAATTGTTGCAAGCATTAATTTCTTTTTGGGGGGGGGGGCGGGGAAGGACGACAGTAGGGTAAAATGGGGCAATATCGCGCATCTAACCCTAGAAATAAGCCAAAATATTGCGGGTGCAGAGGGGTCTCCCCCTGAGGTCGGAAAGTCGCCGAAATTAAGGGGTCCAGGTCACAAAGTTGCTTTTTTAACAGCTTTTTTGTATAATAGAGAAGGCTGGGGGGGGGGTCAAGATTCGTTTCCTCTAATTTCTGCACCACCTTATTATAAAAAAAGACTTGTCTAGCGTGTATATAAACAACATAATTCAAGATTGTTAATGAAATAGGGCCCTCTGCTGGAGGCAAAACCCCCAACTACGTAGTTAATATTCGAGTTTTGGACTTGAATATATATGTATGTATGTCAAAATCGTTTATATATAGGGTAATGAACATCACATTTCTGTTTCATAATTTTACATAGACGCCAGACCGCCACTTAATGTACTTAATGGATCACCCCTTAGTCTTATATTCCCTAATTGTTGCAAGCATTAATTTCTTTTTGGGGGGGGGGGCGGGGAAGGACGACAGTAGGGTAAAATGGGGCAATATCGCGCATCTAACCCTAGAAATAAGCCAAAATATTGCGGGCGCAGAGGGGTCTCCCCCTGAGGTCGGAAAGTCGCCGAAATTAAGGGGTCCAGGTCACAAAGTTGCTTTTTTAACAGCTTTTTTGTATAATAGAGGAGGCTGGGGGGGGGGGGGGGTCAAGATTCGTTTCCTCTAATTTCCGCACCACCTTATTATAAAAAAAGACTTGTCTAGCGTGTATATAAACAACATAATTCAAGATTGTTAATGAAATAGGGCCCTCTGCTGGAGGCAAAACCCCCAACTACGTAGTTAATATTCGAGTTTTGGACTTGAATATATATGTATGTATGTCAAAATCGTTTATATATAGGGTAATGAACATCACATTTCTGTTTCATAATTTTACATAGACGCCAGACCGCCACTACGCTGGGCCGCCGCTACGCTGGGCCGCCGCTACGCTGGGCCGCCGCTACGCTGGGCCGCCGCTACGCTGGACCACAGTGGACTTCCGTGTAGTGTAAGTTGTAAGGCTATACTATCCAAATAAAATAGTAAAGAACTTGAATAGCTTTTAACTAGCAATTTTTCTGCTACGCAAAGATAATATCACAACAACGTGGCATTAGGGTCGGGCCAAAATAATAGGGTAGGTTGGTTTACCAGAACACTATTTTTTTGTTAGGCCTAATATAAACACGCAGATTCTCAACCAATCTCTCCCAAAGCCACCTCCACTCTCAAATCCGCAAGTCGCCACTAGCACCATACTACCATAATAATAGTTAGTCAGTGACTTTTACCAGTAAGTGATATTTATGCAGGCGGTGATAAGAGATGAAACAAAGAAAAGTAGACAGGTAGAACCTACCAGTGAACCTGTAAATTTACCCGTTTTTTAGTAGTAGGCTAGCAGGGGTCTGATTGTGGTAACTTTAATACTGTACCATAGTGACAAAAAGTCCCTGCATCCAGACGCTGGGCCTATCCTATGACCTGCCCCACCGATCTGACTCGCGTACTAGCCATGACTTAGGCCCTCTAAGCGAGTTTCTACTGTACAGTCGCTGGGGGTTTTGTAGAGTAACTGGGGATCGTGTACAGCCGCTGGGGGTTTGTAGAGTCACTGCAGGTGACAGTCACTGGGGGGAGTGTACAGTTGCTGGACTGCCTCTACGTGAGCGTGGACCACCGCTACGTGAACGTGGACCGTCGCTACGTGAAGGTGCAGGTGGACTGCCACTACACTTGGACTGTCAGTAATAAGGGTATACTTGTTTAAACCACAGCGGATGGGCAAGACAAAGGAGTTCACACCTTGGTTATGTGTTAGATAGACTACACCTGTACCCTGGTATGCCTCATAACCACTGCCCCACAAGGTCGTGACGAGGTGTTATACACCGAGTCGCTGACCAGTGGGCAGTTGTTATGCTGGCATACCAGGGTACAGGTGTAGTCTATCTGACTTAACCCTCGGGTATGCAATATAACCAAGGTGCGAAGCCTTTGTCTTAGCCGCCCACCGTGGGTTAATTCTACTTAGACTCACATAACCTTACAGCTCTGGTTTAAAAGAGATAGACAATGGTTATGTGAGGCTAACTCGTGAAATAACCCCCCAAAAGACCAGAAACTCCTCTTTTGACCCGGCTTATAAATGGGGCAGGCTTATATTCGAGACCCGGCTTGTAAACGAGGAAATACGGTAATGAACAATAACAATCACTCAATAGAAACAGTCTATATCCTAGATAGGACAAAGGTCACCTATGTGACCATATGGCCTGGGGCCGATCAGTTAGCATTGCAGGGTTAACAAGCTATTGATCATAGTATCGAATCCACCAGAAGCATCCTTTTTCACAGGGCTCAACCCTAGACCAACATGAAATATTTTGCACCCCTCCTGAGGGGGCAGGGGGGAGTAGGTGTTGTAGGGTGTGGTACATGACTGCCAGGTGTGGTATGTGAGTATGAGGCGTAGGGAAGGTGCGCTACATGACTATCAGCTGTGTGACATGACTTTCAGGTGTTGTACACGGCTGTCAGGTGTGCTACTGGTATGGTACATGATTGTAGTCCCCAGCACTACGATTGTAGTCCCAAGCACTACAATCGTAGTGCTGGGGACTACAATCGTAGTGCTGGGGACTACAATCGTAGTGCTGGGGACTACAATTGTACTACAATAGTAGTCCCAGGACTGTACCCGGTAACTTAGTATAGAGCTGCCTGTAGGCCCCTTATCATATCATAAGGCCTTGCATATTTATGCCTCTGCTTCCAAGTACTGAACGATATGGCATAGTCCTGAGGACTAAAAGTGTAGTCCCCAGCACTATTTCTGTAGTCCAGTCAGGCCTCCAAAATATATAATATGCACAATTGTGGTATCCCAGCTAACAAAAATACGTTATTTTACGTCAAAATAACGTTTTAAAACTTAATATAACGTTATGTTGTAGTGAGGAGCCTTAGAGAAACGTAATATAACGTTGTTTAACCCACGGTGGAGCGCAAAGACAAAGGGTTCGCACCTTGGGTATATCGCATACACTGACATAACCGAGGGTTACATCAGATAGACTACACCTGGCCAAGCTTCTCCCACATACCCACTGCCCACTGGTCAGCGACTCGGTGTATGACACCTCGTCTAGACCTGGTGGGGCAGTGGGTATATGGAAGAACCGTGTCCAGGTGTAGTTTATCTAACACATAATGTTATACAATGTTGTATAACGTTTTTTGATGTTTACTGGGACGTGACTGTCAGATGTACTGCAGCTGTGTTACTGCCAGCTGTGGTATATGACTGTCAGGTGTAGTGCAGCTGTGGTACATGACTGTCAGTTGTGTCATACATGACTGTCAGATGTACCAAGGCGTGGTATATGCCTGTCAGGTGTGCTCCCCCTGTGTTAGTGGGGACCTTCATGATGGGGGCATGAAGGAGTAGAATAACTTCATCGGGAGCCTTCCACAATACCAATGGGCATACCGGATTCGTAAAAGGTGACAAAACTTAAGGGGTCTCGTGCCTTACTGCTGTGATCAGTCACGTAAGCTGTTTGGCAACCGCTGCCCATATGCGCGGGCCCGGGCCTTCTTGCTGGTGGTCTGGCATGGGATTCTTCCTCAGTGAACCACGTCTGAGATATCAAAGGCCGTGGTTTGTCTGGCCCTGCCTACCATGGTACTAGCCCAGGTATGTAGGACCAGGCAAATAAAAGAACACTTGCTATCCTTCAAAAAAGAGTAGGGGACGTGCCCCGGTAGCGGTTTTCTCCCTCACCTCATAGATGCGGTCCTTCATTTCATAGATTCGATCATCCATAGATGCGGTCACTGCTGTATTGGGCAAGCAGCATATAAATACCTGTCCTACTACTGCAAGGCAGACTACCACTATTTGTGGATGACTCCTTGCCAACTTGAGATGTCCCGTGAGGAACTTGATGTACGTCTGGACGTTAAACAAATCAATCAATCAATCAATCATCATGTCAGGTGTGGTACTTGATTGTCAGGCTGGGTACATGACTGTCAGGTGCGGTACTGGTATGGTACATGACTGTCAGGTGTGGAACATGACTGCCAGGCTCGGTATATGACTGTCAGGTGTGGTACTGATATGGTACATCACTGTCAGGCTTGATACATGACTGTCAGGTGTGGTACATGATTGTCAGGCTAGGTAAATGACTGTAAGGTGTGGTACTGGTATATGACTGCCAGGTGTGATACATGACTGTCAGATGCAGTACATGACTGCCAGGCTCGGTACATGACTGTCAGGTGTAGTACATGTGTGGTACATGCCTGTCAGGTGTGGTACTGGTATGGTACATGACTGTCAGGTGTGGTACATGACTTTCAGGTGTGGTACATGACTTTCAGGCTTGGTACATGACTGTCAGGTGTGGTACATGACTTTCAGGCTCGGTACATGACTGTAATGTGTGGTACATGACTGTCAGGCTCAGTATATGACTGTCAGGTGTGGTACATGACTGTCATGCTCAGTACATGACTGTCAGGTGTGGTACATGACTGCCAGGCTTGGTACATGATTGCCAGGCTTGGTACATGACTGTCCGGCCAGAGGGGTCAAAAGCCCGTAGGCCACTTCCGATACATTCTATACTAACAATGTGCGTACAAAAAGTAGCGGGGATACAACAGTTCCCTTGGGTCCCTCAGGTATAGGCCTGCAGCAGTGAAGGACAAGTCCCCTTGTGTCCCTCAGGAACACAGCGGTCCCCTTGTGTCCCTCAGGGACACAGCAGTATCCTTGTGTCCCTCAGGTGCACAGCGGTGTCCTTGTGTCCCTCAGGTACACAGCGGTGTCCTTGTGTCCCTCAGGTACGCAGCGGTGTCCTTGTGTCCCTCAGGTACGCAGCGGTGTCCTTGTGTCCCTCAGGTACGCAGCGGTGTCCTTGTGTCCCTCAGGTACGCAGCGGTGTCCTTGTGTCCCTCAGGTACACATTGGTCCCCCCGTGACACCTCACAGTCATGTACCACACCTCACAGTCATGTATCAGACCAAACAGTCATGTATCAGACCAAACAGTCATGTACCACACCTGTACCACACCTGACAGTCATGTACCACACATGTACTACACCTGACAGTCATGTACCACACCTGGACCACAGCTGACAATAATGTACAACACCTGAAAGTCATGTATCTCACCTGACAGTTATGTACCACACCTGACAGTCATGTACCACACCTGACAGTCTTGATCACACCTGACAGTCATGTACCACACCTGTACCACACCTGACAGGCATGTACCACACATGTACTACACCTAACAGTCATGTACCACACATGTACTACACCTGACAGTTATGTACCACACCTGACAGTCATGTACCACACCTGTACCACACCTGACAGTTATGTACCACACCTGACAGTTATGTACCGCACGTGACAGTCATGTACCTCACCTGAAAGTCATGTATCACACCTGACAGTTATGTACCACCCCTGACAGTCATGTACCACACATGTTTCAGACCTGACAGTCATGTGTGACACCTGACAGTCATGAACCACACCTGTACCACACCTGACAGTCACGTACCACACCTGTGCTACACCTGACAATAATGTACCACACCTGACAGTCATGTTTCAGACCTGACAGTCATGTGTAACACCTGACAGTCATGAACCACACCTGTACCACACCTGACAGTCACGTACCACACCTGTACTACACTTGACTTTCACGTACCACACATGTACTACACCAAACAGTCATGTACCACATGTGTACCACACCTGACAGGCATGTACTACACATGTACTATACCTGACTGTCATGTACTACATCTGTACCACACCTGACAATAGTGTACAACACCTCATGTGTGACACCTGACAGTCATGTACCACACCTGTACCACACCTGACAGGCATGTACCACACATGTACTACACCTAACAGTCACCTGAACCACACCTGACAATAATGTACAACACCTGACAGGCATGTACCACACCCCACAGCCATGTAACACACCTGCTAGTCATGTACCATACATGTATGTATACCTAGCAGTCATGTATCACACATGTACTATACCTGACTGTCATGTACCACACCTGTACCACACCTGACAGGCATGTACAACACCTGACAATCATGTACCACACATGACAATCATGTACCTCATGTGTGACACCTGAGAGTTATGTACAACACCTATACCACACCTGACAGGCGTGTACCACACCTGTACCACACCTGACAATAGTGTACAAACCTGACAACCATGTACCACACATGACAATCATGTACCTCATGTGTGACACCTGACAGTCATGTATCACACCTGTACCACACATGACAGTCATGTAGCGCACCTGACAGTCATGTATCTCTTGTTGTCTGCACCTGACAGTCATGTACCACACCTGACAGGCACATGCCACACCTAATAGTCATGCACCATCTTGGCCTTCGTTCAGAAAACGATACTGACTAATTGATATTCTGTACCCACTGGGCATCCCTGCATAAGATTATGTACATTATAATGATAAGAAAGTGTGCATTGTTTTAAGGAATATTTATCACCCTTTCTTATCTGCATTTACATTTTGATTTCCTATGCAGGTACATGGAGTTTGCCTTGCCGTATCAAGTTGGGGATTTGTCTGGGCTCATGCTGACCTAAGGTAAAAAAGTCATATATTGAAACCCATTATAAGGCTTTTATAAGCCCAGCCCCTCTTTCAGTAATTGATTCAGCTGAGTAGACATGTAACTTAAAAGACCCCCAAGTGTGTCACGTAAGTAGCAGTAAATATAGTGATTAATAGGTGCCCTATATGTAAGTAGGACTGGCAACAATGATATGTAGGTGCCCTATAGCCAAATGGATGTTGCCTTAGTGGTTGTAGGTGCCCTTCTGGTAGGTAGGTAGGTAGGTAAGTCAAAAGTAAGTGGTACCCTACCACTCACTTTGACTAACCTACTTACTGTCAGGTGTATCGCTTAGTTAATACTACAATAAATGCCAAAATGATTGAACATTAATTTCTTTCTTACAGTTCTGGACTGTGTCTGTGGAGTCTAACATCACCATATGCAGCCAACTATAAGTCAGCAGGTCGTCTTCATCTTTTCTGTCTGGATACAAACCCGTTATAATGTATGACATACTCGTATTGTCGGACTCTCGAGGGGATAATATATTACCATACATGAAGAAGGCAATTCAGGAGGAAGGTATCGAGGACATGTCAGTTGTAATAAAACCTTTAGGCGGTGCCACCATTGACAGCAGTGTGTTAAGAGGGCTAAAGTTTTTAAAGGACACCCCAGGTGAGACTCACCGTCATCTGTTGTACTTGATGACGGGAGTGAACGATCTCTCCATTCTCCAAAAAGACTACTCAGTTGTACCAAAATTTGACAATGAGGACACTCTGGTACAGACTCTCTATTCAAAATTAACAACAGCTGCAGATATTTTCTTGAAGCATACTGACAAAGTCATCATATGCGAACTAGTAGGAATTTCTTTTCGTAATTACAATGAAGGAAAAAGTAACTTGGACTTTCAAGTAGAGCAGCATATAATTGACTAGGCAATGCCTCTTTTAAATGAAAAAATAACAAACTGGAACACTGAGCATGGTGTCATCAGTCCGTTCTTCTCACAGCAAGTCCACAAACCAAGACCCAATGGCTATCAACCCCGCTACAATGCTACCATGGATGATGGCCTGCACTTCAACATTTCTACATCAAAGAAATACGCAAGAAATATTGTCCGAACTCTAAGAGAGAATATTGCTTCCATTTTTAACTGATTTTGAAATACTTTACATATTAATATGTGTATCGATATATGATATATTTACCCTTTATCTCTTGGAAAGTCATGATACAATATTTCCCATGTTATTTGCTTTGTATTGAGATATTTTATGTACTGAGAGGAAAACACTTTAGAAAATGCTGTATTGTTTGATTGCTTCGTTTTGCTCTGCCTGCCTCCTCCCCACTTCCGCAGCCGCTCTGTACAGCTGTGTGAGCATCTAGAACGTCCTCCTGATGCATAAGCTCTGCCTGTCGCCTCCCCACCTCCACCCCCGCCTCTGATGTGTAAGCTCTAAGGTGGTAGTCTTCGTATATTTGCTAGTGTTATGTAGTGATTTGTCTGTTTAGTATGTAATAGTTTGTGCTGCACTAGAGGATTTATTCTCATATGCCTTGTAATATCTCTGGTGTCATGTACATTTACCCAAGCCTGAGGCTGTGCAATTGTGATGGGGAGCTTATAGAGTTGACTGCAACCTGGTAGACATGACAGTGAGCTCATAGACATAACATGAACTATCATCAGTGATTTCGTTAACCTTCATAAAATAATGAAAATATGAATTAGCCGTTAATCTGTGATGTACAGAAAAAATTGCAATTATGTGAAATTTAACTGAAATAAAATGAGACATTAAAGTACAAGCTTCTGGTTACATATGTGATTTGACAATTAATAAACAATGTGGAGACAATAATTGAAATAGTGTTTTGTTTTTATTGTGGTCATAATTGCACTACAGGGGTACTGGGTCAATCAACATAGCACTACAGGGGAACTAGGTCAATCAATATTGCACTCACTGCACTACAAATGTACTAGGTCAATCAACATGGCACTTAGTGCACTCCTTGCGTATTAGGTCAATCAGAATTGCACTTACTGCACTTCAGGGGTACTAGTTCAATCTTCATTATACTGAGTATTACAAGGGTACTAAACCACCTCTATCTGTACCTGTCCACAGGTTAGTGGTAGGTGTCACAGGTGAATGGCAGGTGTCGCAGGTGAGTGGCAGGTGGGTGGTATGTGCCCTACAGGTGTCGTAGGTGAGTGGTAGTTATCATAGGTGAGTGGCAGGTGCCGCAGGTGAGTTACAGGTGCCGCAGGTGAGTTACAGGTGTCGCAGGTGAGTGGTAGGTGTCCTACAGGTGTCAAAGCTTAGTGGTAGGTGTCACAGGTGAGTGGCAGGTGCCCTACTGGTGTCATAGGTTAGTGGTAGGTGTCACAGGTGATAAGTACATTAGCCCTACATTTCCTACAGCTGCAGAGAGTAGGGTGAGGCCTGGTAAAGAAGCCCTACACCTCCCTATTAGGTTGGGTGCAGTTTATGGGTGCCAGGTCAATCCCCATCAGCCACGGTGTAGTGTATGGGTGCCAGGTCAATCCCCATTAGCCTGGGTGTGGTGTATGGGTGCCAGGTCAATCCCCATCAGCCTGGGTGTAGTGTATGGGTGCCAGGTCAATCCCCATTAGTCTGGGTGTAGTGTATGGGTGCCAGGTCAATCCCCATCAGCCACGGTGTAGTGTATGGGTGCCAGGTCAATCCCCATTAGCCTGGGTGTGGTGTATGGGTCCCAGGTCAATCCCCATCAGCCTAGGTGTAGTGTATGGGTCCGAGGTCAATCCCCATTAGTCTGGGTGCAGTCTATGGGTCCCAGGTCAATCCCTTTTAGCTTGTGTGCAGTGCTTTGGTGCCAGGTCAATCCCCATTAGCATGGGTGCAGTGCATGGGTGCAAGGTCAATCCCCATTAGCATGGGTGCAGTGTATGGGTGCCAGGTCAATCCCCATTAGCCACGGTGTAGTGTATGGGTGCCAGGTCAATCCCCATTAGCATGGGTTTAGTGTATGGGTGCCAGGTCAATCCCCATTAGCATGGGTGTGGTGTATGGGTGCCAGGTCCATCCCCATTAGTATGGGTGCAGTGTATGGGTGCCAGGTCAATCCCCATTAGCATGGGTGTAGTGTATGGGTGCCAGGTCAATCCCCATTAGTCTGGGTGCAGTGTATGGGTCCCAGGTCAATCCCCATCACCCTTGACCCAGTGTATGGGTGCCAGGTCAATCCCTATTAGGGTGGGTGCAATGTATTGGTGCCAGGTCAATCACTATTAGCAGTGGGTGCAGTGTACACGTGCTAGGTCAATCCCTATTAGCTTGGGTGCAGTGTATGGGTGCCAGGTCAATCCCCATTAGCCTAGGTGCAGTGCATGGGTTCTAGGTCAATCCCCATTAGGCTTGACCCAGTGCATGGGTGCTAGGTCAATCCTTATTAGCATGGGTAGAGTGTATGGGTGCCAGGTCAATCCCCATTAGCATGGGTGCAGTGTATGGGTGCCAGGTCAATCCCCATTAGCCACGGTGTAGTGTATGGGTGCCAGGTCAATCCCCATTAGCCTGGGTGTGGTGTATGGGTGCCAGGTCAATCCCCATCAGCCACGGTGTAGTGTATGGGTGCCAGGTCAATCCCCATTAGCCTGGGTGTGGTGTATGGGTGCCAGGTCAATCCTCATCAGCCTGGGTGTAGTGTATGGGTGCCAGGTCAATCCCCATTAGTCTGGGTGTAGTGTATGGGTCCCAGGTCAATCCCCATTAGTCTGGGTGCAGTGTATGGGTCCCAGGTCAATCCCCATTAGCATGGGTGCAGTGCATGGGTGCAAGGTCAATCCCCATTAACATGGGTGCAATGTATGGGTTCCAGGTCAATCCCCATTAGCCTTGACCCAGTGAATTGGTGCCAGGTCAATCCTTATTAGCTTGGGTGCAGTGTATGGGTGCCAGGTCAATCCCTTTTAGCCTGGGTGTAGTGTATGGGTGCCAGGTCAATCCCCATTACCATGGGTTTAGTGTATGGGTGCCAGGTCCATCCCCATTAGTCTGGGTGTAGTGTATGGGTGCCAGGTCAATCCCCATTAGCATGGGTTTAGTGTATGGGTGCCAGGTCAATCCCCATTAGCATGGGTGTAGTGTATGGGTGCCAGGTCAATCCCCATTAGCATGGGTTTAGTGTATGGGTGCCAGGTCAATCCCCATTAGCATGGGTGTAGTGTATGGGTGCCAGGTCAATCCCCATTAGCATGGGTTTAGTGTATGGGTGCCAGGTCAATCCCCATTAGCATGGGTGTAGTGTATGGGTCCCAGGTCAATCCCCATTAGTCTGGGTGCAGTGTATGGGTGCCAGGTCAATCCCCATCACCCTTGACCCAGTGTATGTCAGTGTTATTAGGCTGGGTGCAATGTATTGGTGCCAGGTCAATCACTATTAGCTTGGGTGCAGTGTATGCGTGCCAGGTCAATCCCCATTAGCTTGGGTGCAGTGCATGGGTTCTAGGTCAATCCCCATTAGGCTTGACCCAGTGCATGGGTGCTAAGTCAATCCTTATTAGCATGGGTGCAGTGTATGGGTGCCAGGTCAATCACTATTAGCAGTGGGTGCAGTGTACACATGCTAGGTCAATCCCTATTAGCTTGGGTGCAGTGTATGGGTGCCAGGTCAATCCCCATTAGCCTAGGTGCAGTGCATGGGTTCTAGGTCAATCCCCATTAGGCTTGACCCAGTGCATGGGTGCTAAGTCAATCCTTATTAGCATGGGTGCAGTGTATGGGTGCCAGGTCAATCCCCATTAGCATGGGTGCAGTGTATGGTTGCCAGGTCAATCCCCATTAGCCACGGTGTAGTGTATGGGTGCCAGGTCAATCCCCATCAGCCTGGGTGTAGTGTATGGGTGCCAGGTCAATCCCCATTAGTCTGGGTGTAGTGTATTGGTCCCAGGTCAATCCCCATTAGTCTGGGTGTAGTGTATGGGTGCCAGGTCAATCCCCATTAGCATGGGTGCAGTGTATGGGTGCCAGGTCAATCCCCATTAGCATGGGTTTAGTGTATGGGTGCCAGGTCAATCCCCATTAGCATGGGTGTAGTGTATGGGTGCCAGGTCAATCCTTATTAGCTTGGGTGTAGTGTATGGGTGCCAGGTCAATCCCTTTTAGCCTGGGTGTAGTGTATGGGTGCCAGGTCAATCCCCATTAGCATGGGTGCAGTGTATGGGTGCCAGGTCAATCCCCATTAGCATGGGTTTAGTGTATGGGTGCCAGGTCAATCCCCATTAGCATGGGTGCAGTGTATGGGTGCCAGGTCAATCCCCATTAGCATGGGTTTAGTGTATGGGTGCCAGGTCAATCCCCATTAGCATGGGTGCAGTGTATGGGTGCCAGGTCAATCCCCATCACCCTTGACCCAGTGTATGGGTGCCAGGTCAATCCCTATTAGGGTGGGTGCAATGTATTGGTGCCAGGTCAATCACTATTAGCAGTGGGTGCAGTGTACACATGCTAGGTCAATCCCTATTAGCTTGGGTGCAGTGTATGGGTGCCAGGTCAATCCCCATTAGTCTGGGTGCAGTCTATGGGTCCCAGGTCAATCCCTTTTAGCTTGGGTGCAATGTATGGGTGCCAGGTCAATCCCCATTAGCCTTGACCCAGTGAATGGGTGCCAGGTCAATCCTTATTAGCTTGGGTGCAGTGTATTGGTGCCAGGTCAATCCCCATTAGCATGGGTGCAGTGTATGGGTGCAAGGTCAATCCCCATTAACATGGGTGCAATGTATGGGTGCCAGGTCAATCCCCATTAGCCTTGACCCAGTGAATGGGTGCCAGGTCAATCCTTATTAGCTTGGGTGTAGTGTATGGGTGCCAGGTCAATCCCTTTTAGCCTGGGTGTAGTGTATGGGTGCCAGGTCAATCCCCATTAGCCTTGGTGCAGTGTATAGGTGCCAGGTCAATCCCCATTAGCCTTGACCCCTGGTATGGGTGCCAGGTCAATCCCTATCAGCATGGGTGCAGTGTATGGGTGCCAGGTCAATCCCCATTAGCATGGGTTTAGTGTATGGGTGCCAGGTCAATCCCCATCACCCTTGACCCAGTGTATGGGTGCCCGGTCAATCCCCATTAGCATGGGTGCATGGTATGGGTGCCAGGTCAATCCCCATTAGCCTGGGTGTGGTGTATGGGTGCCAGGTCAATCCCCATTAGTATGGGTGCAGTGTATGGGTGCCAGGTCAATCCCCATCACCCTTGACCCAGTGTATGGGTGCCAGGTCAATCCCTATCAGCATGGGTGCAGTGTATGGGTGCCAGGTCAATCCCCATTAGCATGGGTTTAGTGTATGGGTGCCAGGTCAATCCCCATCACCCTTGACCCAGTGTATGGGTGCCAGGTCAATCCCCATTAGCATGGGTGCAGTGTATGGGTGCCAGGTCAATCCCCATCACCCTTGACCCAGTGTATGGGTGCCCGGTCAATCCCCATTAGCATGGGTGCATGGTATGGGTGCCAGGTCAATCCCCATTAGCCTGGGTGTGGTGTATGGGTACCAGGTCAATCCCCATTAGTATGGGTGCAGTGCATGGGTGCCAGGTCAATCCCCATTACCCTTGACCCAGGGAATGGGTGCCAGGTCAATCCCCATTAGCATGGGTGCAGTGTATGGGTGCCAGGTCAATCACCATTAGCTTTGGTGCAGTGTATGGGGGCTAGGCCAATCCCCATTACCCTTGACCCAGTGTATGGGTGCCAGGTCAATCCCCATTAGCCTTGACCCAGTGTATGGGTGTCGGTCAATCCCCATTAGCATGGGTGCAGTGCATGGGTGTCAGGTCAATCCCCATTTGCCTGGGTGCAGTGTATGGGTGCCAGGTCAATCCCCATTAGCTTAGGTGCAGTGTATGGGGATTGACCTGGCACCCATGCTAATTGGGATTGACCTGGCACCCATACATTGCACCCATGCTAATGGGAATTCATCCATTACCCTTGACCCAGTGTATGGGCGCCAGGACAATCCCCATTAGTGTTCCCCGTCACGTGTCTAACCCCTGTCACATGTCTGTCCAGAGAAGTGTTCCCCGTCACATGTCTAACCCCCCTCACCTCTCTGTCCAGAGAAGTGTTCATATATCCATGAATGTAGGGGTCTTGGACCAAATTCAAGGAGATGACCATCAATGTAGGGGTCTTGGGCCAAATTCAAGGAGATGACCATCAATGTAGGGGTCTTGGGCCAATCATGAGCACATATCCATGAATGTAGGGGCCTGGGCCAAACATGAGCATATATCCATCAATGTAGGGGTCTTGGACCAAATTCAAGGATATGACCATCAATGTAGGGGTCTTGGGCCAAATTCAAGGAGATGATCATGAATGTAGGGGTCTTGGACCAAATTCAAGGAGATGACCCTCAATGTAGGGGTCTTGGGCCAAATTCAAGGAGATGACCATCAATGTAGGGGACTTGGACCAAATCCAAGGAGATGACCATCAATGTAGGGGTCTTGGGCCAATCATGAGCACATATCCATGACTGTAGGGGCCTTGGGCCAAACATGAGCATTATATATATGAATGTAGGGGTCTTGGACCAAATTCAAGGAGATGACCATCAATGTAGGGGCCTTGTGATGGCTGTATCACATGTAGGCATACCTGTCCACCTCTAACACACCTCATATCACATGTAGGCATACCTGTCAACATGTACCATGCCTCATATCACCTGTAGGCATACCTGTCCACATGTATCACACCTCATATCACCTGTAGGCATGCCTGTCCACCTCTAGAACACCTCATATCACCTGTAGGCATGCCTGTACACCTCTAACACACCTCATATCACCTCTAGGCATACCTGTCCACATGTATCAAGCCTCATATCACTTGTAGAAACGCCTGTCCACCTCTAGCCCACCTCAGGGCAATCAGAATAAACCATCATAGGATGTCAATTGCTCAGCATTGAATGAGAGCAAACAGGCTCCACATAACAGATAGATCAAACCAAACTTATTTCTTCAGTTTTTATAAGCTAGTTTGTTGTATTTGGCGAAGGGGTAGTTTAGTGAGCTTATGTTGATTATGCAATCAGAATAAAGCATCATGGGATGTCCGTTGCTCAGCATTAAATAAGTATAGGAGATGGGCCTCACAAGTCATATCTGCACATCATGCATCACCATACGGACCAATTAGCATCACCATACGATCTCCCCCTTGAGAAACTTAGATATCATGCATCTTTGCTTTGTACGTTGTAGATTGATAATGAACATAGAAAGAGGTAGGGCCAACAAGTCATCTCCATATATCAGGCATCACCATACGGACCAATTAGCATCACCATACGAAAACAATACCCCCCTTGAGAAATCATGCATCTTTGCTTTGTATGCTGTAGATTGATAATGAACATAGAAAGAGGTAGGTCAACAAGTCATCTCCATATATCAGGCATCACCATACGGACCAATTAGCATCACCATACGAAAACAATACCCCACCTTTGCTTTGTATGCTGCATAGTGCATGTACCATGATGATGTTTGACCCGAAGCCCCAATAGTGCATGTGGCATACTGATATTTGACCCAAAGCCCCCATAGTGCATGTAGAAGGTATCTAGGCCAATGGATCTATACAATATAAAGAAACACGGGGAGTTCCGAGCTAGATTCTGAGGTAGATATGATGATATAGTTTTAAAACTAACACAGCCGAAGGCTGGTTAGGGGGTCCACAGGGCCCATACGGACCGAGCCTGCTTTCTGAGGTATACTACCCCAAGGTTTAAGTGACCTATGATAGGGTCATAATTGTGGCATTTACTGGGGAAAATGCCCTTAATGCACTGTGCACTAAGTGTTTTTTTTGCAGATTGTGAAACCCATAGCCTAGTATTTTCTCACACATACTCACAAAGTTACTGTAAGAAATAACTGTGTTTTTTAACATACTATTACAATGTGTTGTTTATAATAATATGTATCCAGAAAATATATGGTCCCGGGCATATTTCTATGTCTTTTTTGTGCTTTGACATTTGAAGAGAAAGTAATGGAATGTGATCTGTCACAGGAAGTAATATCTTCAATGTACCATATTGGGTCCAGCTCTGTGGCCCCTCTGTCTAAGGCATAGGATATGACATCAGAAGGTTCTGAGTTCGATTCTGATCCATACCACCACCTCTGTATGATTTTACAGTGTTTTTGTGCAGAAACTACAGTGTTCTTTTGCAGAAACTTTTTTTATGACAGTGTAGTCCTTTATGATACAGAAGCTTTAGCCTAGTGCAGACCATAAAGCTATATATATTTGGTCAGATTTTATGCCTGATTTACTACTTACTCATACCTACAGTTATGGTTATTTGCTTACGGAAAAAAACGTTAAACAAACGTTCATATAGCGTTATAGACAAACGTTTGGCTATAACGTTATGAAAACGTTATTCAGTGTCAACGTTTTCACTTAAAAAAACGTTCTTTACACGTTTTTGCAAACGTTTGCAAACCTCCCACAAACGTTAAACCCTGGTAGTGTAAACGTTTTTTTGTTAGCTGGGACATAATGATGTTTGACCCCGACACTCCATAATGCATCTAGAACAATGATGTTTGACCCCAAGCCCCCATAATGCATCTACAACAATGATGTTTGACCCGAAGCTCTGCAGCATACAAAGCAAAGATGCGTGATTTCCAAGTTTCTCAAGGGGGAGATTGTTTTCGTATGGTGATGCTTATTGGTCGGTATGGTGGTGCCTGATCTATGGATATGACGTGTAGGGCCAATCTCCTACACTAATTAAATGCTGAGCAAGAGACTTGTTTTATTCTGATTGCACTAATCAACATGAGCTCATTCAAATACTGAGAACGTTTGCCAAATACAACAAAATAGCTGATAAAACAATAACATATGTATTGTTCGATCTATCTATTATGTTATGTCTGTAGGCCCTTTCTCTTATGCTAATTCAATGCTGATCAACGGAAATCCTATGATGGTTTATTCTGTTTGCCCTGAGGTGTGCTGTAGGTGGACACATATGCCTACAGGTGATATGAGGCATATATAATAGGTGGACAGGTACACCTTTAGGCTATATGAGGCGTGCTACAGGTGGACAGGTATGCCTACAGGCTACAGGTAGACAGGTATTCCTACAGGCTATATGAGGCGTGCTACAGGTGGACAGCTACCCCTACAGGCTATGTGCGGCGTGCTACAGGTGGACAGGTACTCTTACAGGCTATATGAGTAGTGCTACAGGTGGACAGGTACACCTACAGGCTATATGAGTCGTGCTACAGGTGGACAAGTACTCCTACAGGCTATATGAGGCGTGCTACAGGTGGACAGGTACTCCTACAGGCTATATGAGGCGTGCTACAGGTGGACAGGTACACCTACAGGCTATATGAGGCGTGCTACAGGTGGACAGGTACTCTTAGAGGCTATACGAGGCGTGCTACAGGTGGACATGTCTTCCTACAGGCTATATGAGGCGTGCTACAGGTGGACAGGTACTCTTATAGGCTATATGAGGCGTGCTACAGGTGGACAGGTACACCTACAGGCTAAATGAGTCGTGCTACAGGTGAACAGGTATTCCTACAGGCTATATGAGGCGTGCTACAGGTGGACAGGTACCCCTACAGGCTATATGAGGCGTGCTACAGGTGGACAGGTACACCTACATGCTATATGAGGCGTGCTATAGGTGGACAGGTACATCTACAGGCTATATGAGGCGTGCTACAGGTGGACAGGTACACCTACAGGCTATATGAGGCGTGCTACAGGTGGACAGGTACTCCTACATGCTATATGAATTGTGCTACAGGTGGACAGGTACTCTTACAGGCTATATACACTTACAGGCTATATGAACTACACTACAGGTAGAGAGGTATTCCTACAGGTGATGAAAGGTGCACTACAGGTGGACAGGTACACCTACAGGTTATATGAGACGTGAGACAGGTGGACAGGTACTCCGACAGGCTATATGAGGCGTGCTACAGGTGGACAGGTATGCCTACAGGCTATATGAGGCGTGCTACAGGTGGACAGGTATGCCTACAGGTTATATGGGGCATGTAACAGGTGGACAGGTATGCCTACAGGCTATAAGGGGCATGTAACAGGTGGACAGGTATTCCTACAGGCTATATACACTTACAGGCTATATGAACTACACTACAGGTAGACAGGTATTCCTACAGGTGATGAAAGGTGCACTACAGGTGGACAGGTACACCTACAGGCTATATGAGGCGTGAGACAGGTGGACAGGTACTCCGACAGGCTACATGAGGCGTGCTACAGGTGGACAGGTATTCCTACAGGCTATATACACTTACAGGCTATATGAACTACACTACAGGTAGACAGGTATTCCTACAGGTGATGAAAGGTGCACTACAGGTGGACAGGTACACCTACAGGTTATATGAGACGTGAGACAGGTGGACAGGTACTCCGACAGGCTATATGAGGCGTGCTACAGGTGGACAGGTATGCCTACAGGCTATATGAGGCGTGCTACAGGTGGACAGGTATGCCTACAGGTTATATGGGGCATGTAACAGGTGGACAGGTATGCCTACAGGCTATATGAGGCGTGGTACAGGTGCACAGGTATGCCTACAGGTTATATGGGGCATGTAACAGGTGGACAGGTCTACCTACAGGCTATATGAG
Source organism: Harmothoe impar (assembly GCA_947462335.1). Lineage (NCBI taxonomy): Eukaryota > Metazoa > Annelida > Polychaeta > Phyllodocida > Polynoidae > Harmothoe > Harmothoe impar. The sequence goes on along the minus strand of OX381705.1, from coordinate 107,861,612 downwards.
GCGTGCTACAGGTGGACAGGTACACCTACAGGCTATATGAGGCGTGCTACAGGTGGACAGGTATGTCTACAGGCTATATGAGTAGTGCTACAGGTTGACAGGTACACCTACAGGCTATATGAGGCGTGCTACATGTGGACAGGTGTACCTACAGGCTATATGAGGCGTGCTACAGGTGGACAGATATGTCTACAGGCTATATGAGTCGTGCTAAAGGTGGACAGGTACTCTTACAGGCTATATGAGGCGTGCTACAGGTGGACAGGTACACCTATAGGCTATATGAGGCGTGAGACAGGTGGACAGGTACACCTACAGGCTATATGAGGCGTGCTACAGGTGGACAGGTATGTCTACAGGCTATATGAGGCGTGCTACAGGTGGACAGGTATGCATACAGGTGATAAGATGCGTGTAACAGGTACACCTACAGCTAATAACAGGCATGTAACAGGTGGACAGGTATGCATACAGGTGATAAGATGCGTGTAACAGGTACACCTACAGCTAATAACAGGCATGTAACAGGTGGACAGGTATGCGTACCTGTGATGTGAGGCTTGTTACAGGTCGACAGATGTACTGTTGGTAGGGGACAGGTATGCCTACAGGTGATGTGAAGCATGATGCATGTAGCGACTACAGGGTTGTAGTAGCGACTACAGGGAATCCTCAGTACGATCAGTGCCCTCAGGGCATGCCACTGAATCCTCAGTACCAGCGATGCCCTCAGGGCATGCCACTGAATCCTCAGTACCGGCAATACCCTCAGGGCATGCCACTGAATCCTCAGTACCGGCAATGCCCTCAGGGCATGCCACTGAATCCTCAGAACCAGCAATGCCCTTAGGGCATGCCACTGAATCCTATATAGGGTAAAACCTAAGCTATATGCCCTGAGGGAATCCTCAGTTCTATCAATGCCCCGAGGGCATGGCACTGCCTCCTATAGGACTAAGACTACAGCGCTATGCCCTGAGGGCATGCTACTGCCTCCTGTATAGAACCCCGGGCATGTACGTAAAGGGGATGATATAGGACTAAGAATACTGTTCTATGCCCTGAGGAAATCACCCATATCAACGATATAATACCATAGCTTTGTTTATAGATGGCAGACTACTGGTCAAAGCCCGGGGGGAATCGATGATATGCACGGTGCCCCCGGGGCATTGACCAGTAACCTACCAGGTATACAATTTATTAGTTTATAGAAGTCCAGGCTATGCCCTGAGGGAATCAATGATATTCACTCTGCCCCCGGGGCATTGATCAGTAGCATATACAGTATACGTTTGTACAAGTCCAGGCTATGCCCTGAGGGAATCAATGATATGCACGATGTCCCCAGGGCATTGACCAGTAGTCAAAGTATAAGTATGTACAAGTCCAGGCTATATGCCCTGAGGGAATCAATGATATGCACGATGCCCCCGGGGCATTGACTAGTAGCCTATATACAGTACATGTATAAGTTTGTACAAGTCCAGGCGATGCCCTGAGGGCATTAACAATATGCATGATGCCCCCGGGGCATTGGAGAGAGTAAGTGAGTGAGTAATGGATGTTTAACGCCATTTCGACAACTAAGGTCATATTCATGGCGAGCATTGGAGAGACAATATATGCGCGAAACATACGCGTTGTACCAGCGCTGCCGCAGACCAGGCCCTAGGGGCATGAGCCAACGTAACAAGTTGTATCCTGCGGGTGGCGTTGCCTCAGCAGTCCCAAACCTGACTGACTTCTCTGGAGAAGCAGTCCACCTTATGTACAGGCCTGTGGGGGTCACCTGACCACACCAGCAGAGCCACCTGGTGTTGTAGTTATGTAACATGTTATAAAACCTGTAGCTAGAAGGTACCATCGGTACCGTCGTTACCCTCGGTACACAACCGACGGTGCCCTACCGTCGGTACTGTCGGTAGTAACAACATAGAATAGATATACAAATAACACAGCAGATGTAGCTGCCTGTTACAGTATCAATTAGGTATCACCTCATGTATGTGGCTGGACCATTGGCCAATCTGTCCACTTTCGCTCCAGCATAATATCACATAGGCCAAGCCAAGAATCGAACTTGGGTACCACACACATGAGGGCCTACCTGAGAATTCAATCAGTACTGTTTTATGCCTTCTTTGAACTATTTCCTTACAACACCTACCTTGGCTGACAAGCAATCACAATTTCCTACAATATGTTAATCTGTGAATGAATATGTGATAAGTGTTCAGTTCTACCTAACTTGTATAGCAAACACTTACAGGAAATACACATTTTCATTAGTATTGCAAGTTGATATGATTGGTTAGGACACTTACCACTGACCTACGACACCTACCACTGACCTACGACACCTGCCACTGACATATGACACCTGTACCACTCACCTACAATGCCTGCAACTCACCTATGATACCTGGAGGGCACCTAGCAATCACCTACGACACCTGTAGGACACCTACCACTCACTAACGACACCTGCCACTGACCAAAGACACCTGTGGGACACCTACCATTCACCTACAACACCTGCCACTGATCTATGACACCTGTGGGGCAATCGATTTTATGTCCACAGATGGCAAACTGGTCTGACAAAAAACGTCTCACCTACCGAGAATTCTGATTCCCCATAGGTTTAACACTAAATGCCGAAATCGACGAAATGTCTACACCAGTACATTCATGTTTGTCTACAGTGAGGAAAAAATGATGTTTTTTGGCAAGGTCTACTTTAGCAATTTTTTTCAGGGGGTAGAAGAATGTTTTTTGGATCCCTGGGTAGGAAAACACTTCAATTATCAGATTACATGTACTTTTGATTGATTGGCCTAATGTTTCTATGAAAGATTTGGAAAATGAAAAAAATATAATTTCCCCTGAAAAACGTCTCACAGAGGCGTCGCATAAGACTCTGGGAGCATGGCTCCCTGAGTCAATTACCTGAGGTGACACCTGCAGTCCCCCTACTCACCTGTACATTATCCGAGGTACACCTGTGGGACACCTACCATTCACCTACAACACCTGCCACTGATCTATGACACCTGTAGGGCAATAACCACTCACCTACGACACTTACCAATCACCTATGACAACTGCTGGACACCTACCACTCACCTACGACACGTACCAATACCTACCAATCACCTACGACCCCTGTCACTGACCTATGACACCTGTAGGACTGATTGATTGATTGATTGGGTATACCTGCACACCTGTACGCTACCTGGGTACACCTACAATCACCCTACTCACCTGTAAATTACCTGAGGTGACAACTGCAGTCCCCCTACTCACCTGTACATTATCCGAGGTACACCTACGGTTTAACTGGACACCTGTACGGTACCTGAGGTACAGCTACAGTCACTCTTCTCACCTGTACGCTACCTGAGGTACACCTACAGTCTACCTGCACACCTCTACGCTAGCTGGGGTACACCTACAGTCACCCTACTCACCTGTACATTACTTGAGGTACACCTACAGTCTACCTGCTCACCTGTACCCTATGTGAGGTACACCTACAGTTATCCTACTCACCTGTACGCAACCTGGGTTCACCTAGTCATCCCACTCACCTGTACGCTACCTGAGGCACACCTATAGTCACCCCACTCACCTGTACGCTACCTGAGGCACACCTACAGTCACCCTACTCACCTGAACGCTACCTGGGTACACCTACAATCACCCTACTCACCTGTAAATTACCTGAGGTGACAACTGCAGTCCCCCAACTCACCTGTACATTATCCGAGGTACACCTACGGTTTAACTGGACACCTGTACGGTACCTGAGGTACAGCTACAGTCACTCTTCTCACCTGTACGCTACCTGAGGTACACCTACAGTCTACCTGCACACCTCTACGCTAGCTGGGGTACACCTACAGTCACCCTACTCACCTGTACATTACTTGAGGTACACCTACAGTCTACCTGCTCACCTGTACCCTATGTGAGGTACACCTACAGTTATCCTACTCACCTGTACGCAACCTGGGTTCACCTAGTCATCCCACTCACCTGTACGCTACCTGAGGCACACCTATAGTCACCCCACTCACCTGTACGCTACCTGAGGCACACCTACAGTCACCCTACTCACCTGAACGCTACCTGGGTACACCTACAATCACCCTACTCACCTGTAAATTACCTGAGGTGACAACTGCAGTCCCCCAACTCACCTGTACATTATCCGAGGTACACCTACGGTTTAACTGGACACCTGTACGGTACCTGAGGTACAGCTACAGTCACTCTTCTCACCTGTACGCTACCTGAGGTACACCTACAGTCTACCTGCACACCTCTACGCTAGCTGGGGTACACCTACAGTCACCCTACTCACCTGTACATTACTTGAGGTACACCTACAGTCTACCTGCTCACCTGTACCCTATGTGAGGTACACCTACAGTTATCCTACTCACCTGTACGCAACCTGGGTTCACCTAGTCATCCCACTCACCTGTACGCTACCTGAGGCACACCTATAGTCACCCCACTCACCTGTACGCTACCTGAGGCACACCTACAGTCACCCTACTCACCTGAACGCTACCTGGGTACACCTACAATCACCCTACTCACCTGTAAATTACCTGAGGTGACAACTGCAGTCCCCCAACTCACCTGTACATTATCCGAGGTACACCTACGGTTTAACTGGACACCTGTACGGTACCTGAGGTACAGCTACAGTCACTCTTCTCACCTGTACGCTACCTGAGGTACACCTACAGTCTACCTGCACACCTCTACGCTAGCTGGGGTACACCTACAGTCACCCTACTCACCTGTACATTACTTGAGGTACACCTACAGTCTACCTGCTCACCTGTACGCAACCTGGGTTCACCTAGTCATCCCACTCACCTGTAAGCTAACTGAGGCACACCTACAGTCACCCTACTCACCTGAACGCTACCTGGGTACACCTACAGTTACCCTTCTCACCTGTTTATTACCTGAGTTATACCTAGAGTATACCTACACACGTGTACACTACCTGAAGTACACCTACAGTCATTGTACACATCTGTACTCTACCTCATGTACACCTGCAGTTACTCTACACACCTGTACGCTGCTTGGGTACACTTATGGTCACCCTACTCACCTGTACTTTACCTGAGGGAGACCTACAGTTACCCTACTCACCTGTACATTACCTGGGGAACACCTACAGTCTACCTGCACACCTCTATGCTACCTGAGGTATACCGACAGTCACACTACTCACCTGTACATTACCTGAGGTATACCTACTCACACAGGCGTCCACTGAGCCGTGCTCTGGTGGAGATGGTTTGCAGTGGGTTGGTAGTATTATAGTAAAGGCCTGACACTGTAGTGGTACGGTCATCCAGGTGACCACGTGACCAAACACTACGTACAGCTAGTGTACACAGCAGACAGTAGATGTCACTAGTATAGGCCTGGTGATTGGTCTGGGAACTAGCTGTACGTAGTGTTTGGTCACGTGGTCACCTGGATGACCGTACCACTACAGTGTCAGGCCTTTACTCTTATACTACCAACCCACTGCAAACCATCTCCACCAGAGCACGGCTTAGTGGACGCCTGTGCCTACTCACCTGTACATTACCTGAGGTAGACCCATAGGTAGACTCTGTACGCTCCCTGAGGTACAGCTACAGTCACCCTACTCACCTGTACATTACCTGAGGAACACCTACAGTTAGGGATGTCATTGGTATCATAGGTATCGATATATCAACAACTTGTAAGATAACCGATAATGGCTATTTAAACCATGTGTACCGATACCCCCTGAATCTTAGCTTTGTAACAGTGAAAGAATTTTTCAAATATTCCTATTAGAGGCTGAGCTATGATCTTTTAACCAATATGACAAAGGAAATGATAGTAATATAGACATTTTAGGGTCCTATACAAAAGATTAAAAAATGTTGTTAAAAAACAAACAGTCGGGGGCCTCAATCTTTTATCCTACCTGGCATATTTATCATTATTTACTGTGATAATGCGTTCATTTGAAGCCACAAGACATGCTGTTTTCTTGTTAAATTCACCATTTTTGTGTTATACCTAATAACTGATATATCAAGCAAATCGGCACCAAAATAGTGAATACCGTAAAACCTCGCGTATAAGCCTAACTCGCGTATAAGCCGCACCCCGACTTTGCCCCAATCCTATAAGTCGCATTGGCCTCCTGAACCACCCCTGGGAAAAACTCGCGTATTAGCCGCACCCCTAACTTGGGAGACCCCCCCCCCTAGGTAGGTTTGTTTGTGTAGATTAACATTGACCATAGTTCAGAGGAGCACCGACCTTCAGCTTTCTCTGAAGCTGTGAACACTCACGGAGGTCCCCACCCACACCTAGAATACTTACTATCACTCAGCAACAAGCCATAACCACCTACAGCTACCCAGCTGTAGGTGGGTATGGCTTGTTGGGTGGGGACCTCCGTGAGTATTCACAGCTTTGTTAGACCCCCCCCCCCCCATATAGTACATGTACCGTGTGTGTACCCCCTCTCCCCCCCCTATTGGCGCATTGTTACTGTTACTGGATGCTGGCAGGGATTAGCAGTGGTTGCTTTGAGGTGTGATTATTACCCCCCCCCCCCCCACACACACACACCCAGCAGTCGCTGGATGGTCGGATTATGGTTGTTCTATGGTCATTTTGTAAATTATACTTTGGAAAACTCGCGTATAAGCCGCACCCTGACTTTGGGCCGATCCTATAAGCCACATCGGCGATCTGACTCGCGTACTAGCCGCGGCTTCTACGCGAGGTTTTACGGTACCTGATAACCTATAAAATTTGATAGCAATGACATCCCTACCTGAGGTATACCGACAGTCACACTACTCACCTGTACAACACCTGAGGTACACCTACAGTCTACCTGCACACCTGTACAGCTACAGTCACCCTACTCACCTGTACATTACCTGAGGTACACCTACGGTCTGCCTGCACACCTGTACGCTACCAGAGGTACTCACATGGGTACAGCTAGTCACCCTACTCACCTGTACATTACCTGAGTACGCTACCTGAGGTACACCTAGTCTTCCTGCACACCTGTATGCTACCCGGGTACACCTATAGTCTACCTGCACACCTGTTTGCTACCTGAGGAACATTCACGGTCTACCTGAGCACCTGTACGCTCCCTGAGGTATGCCTCCAGTCTACCTGCAGACATGTACGCTACCTGAGGTACACCTACAGTCTACCTGCAAGTTCAAGTTCAAGTTCAAGTTCATTAAGTTTTTATTTAGCCTAGACTGGAGTACATTCATCGTTTCCGTTGATCTTCCATCCTAACACGTCTAGGAGGGTATATTCATTCCGCACACAAGGTTCAGACCCTTAAGTAAAAGCCGAAGCTGCACAGTGGTACATAGTTAATACATGATAATACCTTGTGTGCCCCTATGATAGTCAGCGTAGAAAGAATAATTAGCTAAGAACACATTTTCCGGAAGGTGGGTAAGCTTACTAGGGTGGTGAGGAAAGGTCAGTTGTGGGCAACATCCACAGGTAGGTTTATTTAACCTAACGGGGGATTTACATCCCTTCTACATATAACTTTATTGTTGTACTGTCACGATGTGGTTGGTCCAGGAATGACCACTGACCAGGTGTATCGTCCTTTCATAATTATACAGGGTTTGCAATTATGCTCTTACCATCATAGAGAAGTGAAAGCGAATCAGATCGCCAGTGTAACTGGAAAAATCTTATTAAACGCGATTTCCTGTACGCTAACTGAAGTAGAGCTATACTCTACCTGCACATGTGTACGCTACCTGAGGTACACCTACAGTCACCCTACTCACCTGTACACTAGCTGGGTACACCTACTAACCTGTACATTACCTGAGGTAGACCCATAGTCTACCTGCACACCTGTACGCTAGCTGATGTACACCTACCCTCTGCCTGCACACCTGTACGCTCCCTGAGGTATGCCTACGGTCTACCTGCACGCTCCCTGAGGTACACCTACCATCTACCTGCACACCTGTACGCTACCTGAGGTACACCTAGTCATCCTACTCACCTGTACGTTACCTGGGTAGACCTACAGTCACCCTACCCACCTGTACGCCACCTGAGGTACACCTATAGTCTACCTGCACACCTGTACAATACCTGAGGTACACACCTCCCAATATATTGTTTCATGAAGAAATACTGATTTTGGTCAGTGTCCTAGGACCTTTTTTGAGGAAAAACAAGGGTGGCCAAAATAGCCCCGAAAATGGGGCTATTTTGGCCACCTGAGCGGCCTTTTTTTTTAAAGCTTTAAAAATACCCCTTTTTCTTAAAGGGCGGCTAGCACGGCTAAGACTACTCACCTTATTTCCAAGTAGGCCTACATTAGGGCTGTGTCTCACGACCTTGGACCATTGTTATGGTCTTTGACCGGGTGCCGTCTCTGACCAGGTGCCGTCTCTGACCATGTGCAGTCTTTGACCGGCTTGGCTTGATAAGGTCAAAATACCAACAGCAGGAGGCTGATTATAATCATAATTATAATTATATAACGACGGCACCTGGTCAGAGACGGCACCTGGTCAGAGACGGCACCCTTTCAGCAGGGGCGGATCCAGGATTTTGAAAAAGGGGGGGGGGGGGGGCGTGAAATAGGCAATGTACTGGGGGTATTGAAAATTGTCGCATTAAAATATACAGAAAAATAGGGGGGCGCACGCCAGGTCAGCCCCCCCACCCTAAATCCGCCTCTGGTCAGAGACAAGAACATTGGCCCAAGGTCGTGAGACACAGCCTTAGTTTTCTCCTGACCATCCCCACTACCGATAGGCTATTTATGGCTAACCTGGTAGGTTGGGAGGGGGGGGGGTAAAAGAATATTTGGCATACCGTATTTCCCCGTTTATAAGCCGGGTCCCGAATATAGTCAATATAAGCCTGCCCCGTTTATAAGCCGGGTCAAAAGTGGTACTAGGTGTTATATAAGCCGGGGCCCGAATATAAGCCTGGTCAATGAAGCCAACTCCAATACCATTGCTTTAGGAGGGCATAACTTCACTTATAATCGGAATTTTTTCACAATTCTTTCATGTGAATGAAGCCAATGTACCAGCCCTTAAAGAACCTGTGACACGATATTTACGTTTCCCCTTCTCCCAAGGAATAGGGAGATCCAGGCCATACTGTAAATATGACATGCATAAGAGTAGGGAGACTCCCACCACCACAGCGCACGGCCCCACGGCCTGCTGCACCCTGCACCCACACTCCCATACAGCCAGCCTTATCAGCTGGCCATGTTGTGACGTCACGGGAGTCCTGCAGGCATGTGTGAGAGGCAGTAGGAGAAGGCTACAGTATGCGGAGGCATAATATTCTGGTGCCCTTGTACCCCCCCCCCCCCCCTATAAGAATTTGCTTGGTGAAAATTCAAAAGGTCCCCATGTTGTGAGTGCAGATGGGTCAAAAGCGACCTGATGACCTGGGCCGTTTAGAAGGCGACTTTTGACCTAAGGCAATACCTAAACGACCTGGCGGCTTTTGCTCAAAATTGAGTATAGGTCAGAAAGTCTAAAAATGAGACCTTGCAACCTGGGGGGCTTAATTTCGGCGACTTTCCGACCTCAGGGGGGGGGGCCCTCTGCACCGCCCATGTTCGTTTTGGTTGGTATAATCTACATGTATTGCATCATACTGGTGAGTATCGACTCTCCTCAATGTTTACAGGGTCTGTACATGCCCATAATCCAAGTTACTAAAATGAAGTGGCCTAACTTGAGTTGAACAGAAATCGGATAAAGAATAAGTCTAGGTTCCTTTTAATATATTCCTATGTGTCTTCTGAAGTATTATATAAAGAAGAAATCCCATCATCGGTCTGTCCCACCAAAGGTAATTGATTGTTAAGCCCCAAAGGTCGAGGATGACCAATCTGACACTCAATGTATTATTTTATGTACCGAAATCTCATTCAGTCAAAAAAGAACAAGGACATAGAGATTTTCAAAGGAAAAAGGGATGATGAGACATAGATCTGAGTTGTGAAACACAGGGGAGCTATGGTCGACAGTCATGATTCATTTTTTTCTTTTATATTTCATTCTTTTTTTTTCTTTTATATTCTATTCGGTGAATGGGATGAATGGGATAAACGGAGAATGGGATAAACGGAGAATGGGATAAACGGAGAACGGGATAAACGGAGAATGGGAAAAACAGAGAACGGGGTAAACGGGAGATAGGGATGAACGGAGAAGGGGATGAACAGAGAAGGGGATGAATGGAGAATGGGATGAGCGGAAAACGGGATGAAGGGAGAACAAATGAAGGGAGAATGGATGAAGGGAGAACGGGATAGACGGAAGGGGATAACCGGGATCAACGGCAAACAGGATGAACTGAGAACGGGATAAAAGGGTGAACCTGATAAACGGCGAACAGGATGAACGGAGAATGGGATGAACGGGATAAAGGGAGAACGGGATCAAACGGAGAACGGTATAAAGGGAGAACGGGATAGACAGAGGACGGGATAATCGGAGAACGGGATAAAGGGAGAACAGGAGAAAGGGAGAACGGCATAAACTGCAAACAGCATAAACGGCATAAACGGGATACACTGTAAATGGGATAAATGGAGAACGGGATAAAGGGAGAACGGAGAACAAGACAAGGAAGGGCTTGAGGGCTAAAATGTAGTGTTCTTAGTCGAATGTCGCGGGACATAAATAATCTCGTCGAGAGTGGATCCTCTTTTTTCGACTTTTTTCGGACTTTTATTATCCCCTCAAGCTAAAAGTAGGCCTAAAAAAGTAGGCCTAGTCCCAATAGGAATTGAATTTATATAGGAAGATTTTATTATCCCCTCAAGCTAAAAGTAGGCCTAGTCCCAATAGGAATTATATTTATATAGGAAGATTTTATTATCCCCTCAAGCTAAAAGTAGGCCTAGTCCAAATAGGAATTGAATTTATATAGGAAGATTTTATTATCCCCTCAAGCTAAAAGTAGGCCTAGTCCCAATAGGAATTGAATTTATATAGGAAGATTTCATTATCCCCTCAAGCTAAAAGTAGGCCTAGTCCCAATAGGAATTATATCTATATAGGAAGATTTTATTATCCCCTCAAGCTAAAAGTAGGCCTAGTCCCAACAGGAATTGAATTTATATAGGAAGATTTTATTATCCCCTCAAGCTAAAAGTAGGCCTAGTCCCAACAGGAATTGAATTTATATAGGAAGATTTTATTATCCCCTCAAGCTAAAAGTAGGCCTAGTCCCAATAGGAATTAAACGGAGAACAGGATAAAGGGAGAACGGGATGCTTCAAAGATTGCTTCTGTGTCTCCTGTTCTTACTCGACAGTCTATTGTCATCGGTTCTGAATTTTCGGGAAATTATTTTTTTATCCAAAATTCCTTTTGAAGTAACGTTTCTATACCAGAATTTTTGCGCGGTCATTTTGCTGTCATTGAAATTCCGATCAGAGCAGTAGAAACTGAGTTATAGGCGATTTCCTGATACGGCCGTGAGCGAAATTTCACATTTCTGAATTTTCGGGAAATTATTTTTTTCTCCAAAGTTGCTTTTGAAGTAACGTTTCTATACCAGAATTTTTGCGCGGTCATTTTGCTGTCATCGAAATTCCGATCAGAGCAGTAGAAACTGAGTTATAGGCGATTTCCTGATACGGCCGTGAGCGAAATTTCACATTTCTGAATTTTCGGGAAATTATTTTTTTTCTCCAAAATTGCTTTTGAACTAACGTTTCTATACCAGAATTTTTGCGCGGACATGATGCTGTCATCGAAATTTTGATCAGAGCAGTATAAACAGAGTTATAGGCGATTTCCTGATCGGCCGTGAGCGAGATTTCAAAACCGGAAGTCGCCATTTTGAATTCAGATCGAGGCTGTTGTCATGGTGATGCTGACACTTCCGAACGGGACGGTTGACATGGAGATTAATTGGCGATTAATGTAATTAAACTATCTTTGTCAGTTATTTTAATGTTAGATCAGCGAGTAGAGATGGTAAATCGGCGAGTTTTGATGGTAAATCGGCGAGTTTTGAGGGTAAGTCGGTGAGTTTTGATGGTAAATCGGCGAGTTTTGATGGTAAATCAGCTGTCACGTCATGGGCTCATGGCTATGAAAACTTAAAAATAAGACTTTTGAGTTTGAGTTGATCTGCAAAATCGGGTAATCATCTATTTACTATGCATCTTTCGGCATTGTCGGGCAGCACTACTTTACTGTACATACCACAAAAAAATTAAATAAAATTTTGATTCCTTACTTATGAAAATGATGAGTTTGTGATCTCTTTTATTGGGGTAAAATGAAAAAAAATGACAAAAATGATATTTCTTTCTAAAATTTTTATTTTAACAAATACAAACATAAAAATCGAAAGACATGTACATCAAGTGTAGGCCTTTCATGTTATACAGTTGGAATTTTCTGAAAATATTTATTTTTGCCATTTTTGGAACTTTTTCAATTTGGACCCCCCACTACCAGAAGCTTTTGGTCGACATGAAACATTTGAATCTGTTTTGACGTATTGAGAAAAGGTTGTCGACCATAGCTAATTATCGCTATTAAGTCTAACTCATGGTGATGTCGACTTTAGTACTGTACTATGGCTATGCTAACAAAACCCTCATATTAGCAACACCTAGACTTCCTGATCAATCTCACTGGGGCATTCCAAAAAATGGTCGTGGGGCATAATGATAAGGGTGGTACGGTTTGTGTCATCCTTTACATGTATATGGAATCCACATGCATGAGACAATAACCCCACGGACCACACACACACAACATGTATTGTCATTATGCACCAATACATTGTTGGCGAGTAACAAGGTGCCTTCTATGTACATGTCCCGGTATTATATATGCATACATTTCTATACAGATAGCTAATAACTATGATTTGGACTTTTTTTGATTTTGAGAACCTTACAAAAAAAAGTACATGTACTACTACATTGAGTATAGTAGAGTTGCAGAAACCTAATCTCTCTAGGTCCCTGTATATGGATGCATAAAAAATTAATAGCCATATCGTTCCCTATACCAAAAGCCCCCCCCCCCCCCACACACACACAAACACAGAAAGCTGTTGAGCTAATACATGTACTGCCATACATACAGCTTGTGGCCGGCCACTCACACCTCATGTAGTTGACTCACGCTACGTCATTACACCACGTGACCTACTGTCGGCCTCTGTGCGGCAGTGGAGGCTTTGTTATGGTGTGGAAGCACTGACTACGGCCACTACTCCTTTACCATGTAAGCTGCTGCAGTTAGAGGTATACTACAACGTACAGACAAACACGCTAAATACGATGATACAAAGTAGTCTGGGACGTTACACTGGCCCTTTATTAAGCTGGGAACACTTTAGAGTAAGATAAAGTTTAAATTTGTAGTGATACCATTAGAATATCCAGGAAAATATAAAAGAATTAATGGGTTTATACAGGAATTTTGGACAGACTGCCTGAGTGGATCTCTAAATGAAAGAAATATAGGAGATGGAAAAATATATAAGCCTGCCTCGAATATAACGCCCTGTTTATAAGCCGGGTCAATTCCCCATATGAAATCAATATAAGCCCGGGCTTATAAACGGGGAAATATGGTATGTTTACAAAATTTAAAAGAACCCCCCCCCCCCCCCTTCATGCGTGCCGGGACCCACCCCCCCCTCCCCTGTACAGGCTGTAGGCCAACGCCTTATCCCTTAGGTCGAGAAACCCACCTCTTCCCTCCGTTCACCAAAGACAGTTCGAGCCTCTACGATCTATACACCCTACACATACATGTATTTACATTTGCGGCTTTTGGAATATGATAGTAGGTATTATGACTAGGCCTAGATCTAGTATATTGGATAAATATTCGGTCAACACGGGCGACACGAGGACACAGCCTTTTTAAACATCGACAGACATACAGGGTTCGCGCTAGCCGTTCGCCAGATCGCCAGTGGCGAATCAAATGCCAATCTGGCAAATTTTGCTCCTCTTAAATTCGCCAGACTGGCAAATTCTGCCAGACCTCCATTGAAAAACATTAGGGAATATGTTGTGTAATACACCGTTGGAAAGCTGAGACCAGCCGTGCAATTTTCATTTGGATATTACAGATCTGAATTTTCAGAAAATTTGCGAAAAAACAATAAGCATGAGCATTTTTCTCCATGTGGCAAATCAGCATATATAAGGGAGTGCTCATTTTTTAACAACAGGGGGGGGGGGCGGTGAGATTTCGTGCGGAGCGCGCGAAATTTTTTCACCCCCCCCCGCTAGAGGGGTCGAAATTTTTTACCCCCCCCCCGGCAGGCCGAAAATCGCGCGCGTTCGCGCCCCTTTGTAGCATAGTAACGCGCGGGCTTTTCCCCTCAAAACAGGTTGAATTTTTTTCACCCCCCCCAAGAGGGGTCTAAATTTTTTACCCCCCCCCCCCCCGGTCAAGGGGTCCAAATTTTTTACCCCCCCCCAAATCCACCACTCCCCCCTTTTGTTAAAAAATGAGCACTCCCTAATTTTGGGGATGTGGGCAAGGGGATTGATCAGATGGAAGCAATTAAATGTAAGAATCGTTACTAGTATTATTTCTACTCTGATACCAATGGTAGGCCTCGAGATCCTGCTTACTAAATGTGTAGGCTACTCTAAACCCCAGATACAATTCATATGTGCCCGGTTTTAGAAAAGTCACAGTTTTGCCATTTTTTCATCAAATAATGCATAATGCTCCAGATAATATTGAATCGAACAGAGTGCATTTGATGCACAAAACATATTTTTAATATCTCTCCATTTTTGTATTCCTTTCTTGTAGGTAAGGTAGATATTTTACACCCAATTTCTATGGCATTTCCTCTATAAATAGAACCGTATAGAGGTATTTAGGTTCAAGACGGTGCACCAAGGAATTAACTTCATTTAGGTAAGGTAAGGTAGGGGAACATTGCATATGACGGAGTTTCAGATATAAAAACAATTGCCATTGAAATATACCTCTCTACAGGTGTTTTATATTACTAGCAGTGATGCCACACAGTTGTCTACAAAAAAATAGGAAATCTTGCAATGTTATGGGTGTGGACCACTAAATTCGACACAGCGACATGGGGCATTTTTGGGCTTAGTGACATGCGACATGGGGAATTTGAGAGTTAGTGACATGGGACATGGGCATTTCTTTAAATCGACATGGTGACATGGGCATTTCTTAAGATTGACAGTGCGACATGGCCATTTCTTAAAATCGACAGGCAAAATCGGGACCCCCCATCCAGACCCCCAATGTTGGTCAATATCTGTAGAAAAAGGTAACATAAAAACGCAGACAAAGAAGTTTTCAGTATTCAGTCGGAATCCCCCCCCCCCCCACCCCCCCACATTTCTGGGGGGGGGGCAGGGAAGACTAATTTGGGGGCTTCCTGTGGAAGGAAAGGGGGGGGGGGTGTAGAAACTAGTAGACCTACTAGTAGTCCTCCTATTAATGGGGATCTTTCTGGCGAATTGATTAGCAATCTGGCTAGTCAGAGATGATACAAATTCGCCAGACTGGCTAACCCATAATCATTCCCATACCATGCCCTAGCGCCAACCCAGACATAGACATCTTTACGGCCTACAACCATAAAGATCGACACAGTGACACGGCCCTTTTCCTAAAGATCGACACGGCGTTGAAATAGTGTACATTTACACTCAAAAAGACAAGGGATATATGTAATATAGGGATGATAAACTCACGTGAATGGCAGGAATAGATCTACTCGTTCAAAATAAGCAATCTCTACTAATCCCCACACATGGTGTAGAGCGGGGCCAGCTTGCAAGGATGCATCCTCCCCCACACCACGTGACCTCCTGCAGCACGCTATTTTTAGATTGATTTTAGGTCTCAGAGAAGGAAATGCTTCTACTATATACTTTAATATAGCGGAAAACCCGATAACTGCAACCAGGACATTCACAATTTCTGAAAATCACCATTGACCTGAAAGATACATCCTTTCTTCAAAACATTTCCCACAAAAATTAGCTACTGACCACGGAAAATCAGAACACTGGTCTGTATCGTAAAACCACCTGAATTTCGCCTGAATTTCCACTGAATAAATTGCATTTTCGCAGATTCCCAATCTAGCCTTTGAAAAAAATGGAAACTCACTGAGAATCCCTTTCCTATTATTTGATTGAAATTGGCAGACATTCAGCAGCATGTGTGTAGGTTTTCATAATATTAGCATCATTTCCAAATTATTTATGGACCATTCAGTGCTCCTGCAGTATTCACTTCTGACCAGAATCGTATATGACTCTCAGTTTTCTGCGGGATTACCCTCTATGAGACCTACTATTAGTGGGATGTGGCTTTCTATTACCTATAATTGTGATTTCTATGACCCAATACATGTTTACAGATAGGCCCCAAAGTTTTATGTCCCTTGGGCTCCCCTATACCAAGATAACCTGATGTTTCCGGGACAAACCCAGGCCCAAAATCACCCTGATTTCCCACCTAGGGCCGAGAGGGCCCCCGGCTCCATGTTTTAGCCATTTTCATAGCAAGAAGTACCTCTAGGACCATCAAATCCAACATGGATCTTTGCATGGAATATCTCTATGTGATACATGTGCCAATACTATAGATTTCTGTTCATAAGGTCAAAAAATTATGGAAAAATATGGAAAAATACCTGAAAATTACCATAAAAATATACATTATTCGCACGTCATGCCAGGATTGATTCTTCAGAGTATATTGAAAGGCCATTGACTCATGTTTTTCTACATTTCTTCACGATTTTTAGAAAGTACACTTTAAAAACATACGGTGGTGGGGGCCCTTGTAGTAGCAAATATGCCATTTGCGGTGCCATCCTCCAACTAAATGCTCACCGATCATCCTTCAAAGAGTATCAATGCTTGCTCCCTGTATGCCCTTAACTGGTTACAAACTGTAGCTACTACACAATTTTGATATACCTGTGCTATTGGGACTAAGGTAAAAAATAAATAAGACATATCAAATTACTCTGAATTACCCCCAGTGGCCATAAACTGAAACCAACTTACGGCTCGGCCCCGGGGACCCTCCGACAGCAATATTAATGTGAATTTCCTTCCTTTTTTTCACATTTCAAGGACCTGGTCATAAATTTTCTATGAAATTTGGCAGAAGTATTTATTCTGTACATAACCAGTGCAAAAGAAATCAATTTGAGGGGCTTTTAATTTTTCCATGGTAATAGCCCTTTTGCTTTAGGTCTCAGAGAAGGAAATGCTTCTACTATATACTTTAATATAGCGGAAAACCCGATAACTGCAACCAGGACATTCACAATTTCTGAAAATCACCATTGACCTGAAAGATACATCCTTTCTTCAAAACATTTCCCACAAAAATTAGCTACTGACCACGGAAAATCAGAACACTGGTCTGTATCGTAAAACCACCTGAATTTCGCCTGAATTTCCACTGAATAAATTGCATTTTCGCAGATTCCCAATCTAGCCTTTGAAAAAAATGGAAACTCACTGAGAATCCCTTTCCTATTATTTGATTGAAATTGGCAGACATTCAGCAGCATGTGTGTAGGTTTTCATAATATTAGCATCATTTCCAAATTATTTATGGACCATTCAGTGCTCCTGCAGTATTCACTTCTGACCAGAATCGTATATGACTCTCAGTTTTCTGCGGGATTACCCTCTATGAGACCTATAGGCTGAGCCCCGGCCGGGGATTTGTGGTCTCAGTGAGGGTAATCCCGCACAAAACTGAGAGTCATATACGATTCTGGTCAGAAGTGAATACTGCAGGGGCACTGAATGGTCCATAATTAAGTTGGAAATGATGCCAATATCATGAAAACTTGTACACATGCTGCTGAATGTCTGCCAATTTCAATCAAATAATAGGAAAGGGATTCTCAGTGAGTTTACATTTTTTTCAAAGGCTAGATTGGGGATCAGTGAAAATGCAAATTATTCAGTGCAAATTCAGGCGGAATTCAGGTGGTTTTACGCTACAGACCAGTGCTCAAATTTTCCGTGGTGAGTAGCTAATTTTGGTTGGAAATGTTTTGTAGGAAAGATGTATCTTTTAGGTCAAGGGTGATTTTCAGAAATTGTAAATGTCCTGGTAGCTGTTATTGCCTTTTCCGCTATATTAAAATATATAGTAAAAGGATTTCCTTCGCTGAGACCTAAAGCAAAAGGGCTATTACCATGGAAAAGTTAAAAACCCGTCAGATTGATTTGTTTTTGCACTGGTTATCTACAGAATAATTACTTTTGCAAAATCTCATGGAATATTTATGACTAGGTCCTTGAAATGTGAAAAAAAAGGCGGAAATTCACAAAAATATTATTGTCGGAGGGTCCCCGCAGCCGGGCCGCAAGTTGATTTCAGCTTATAGCCACTGGGGGTAATTCAAAGTAATTTGATATGTCTTATTTATTTTTACATTAATCATAATAACACAGGTATATCAAAATCATGTAGTATCTACAGTTTGTAACCAGTTAAGGGCATAGAGGGAGCAGGCGTTGATGACTTTTGAAGGCTCCACGGTGAGTATTTAGTTAGAGGCTGGTACTGTAAATGGCATATCTGCTACTACAAGGACAATCTCCACCGTATTTTTTTAAAGTGTACTTTCTAAAAATCATGAAGAAATGTAGAAAAACATGAGTCAATGGCCTTTCAATATACTCTAAAGAATCAGTCCTGGCATGACGTGCGAATAATGTCTATTTTTATGGTAATTTTCAGGTATTTTTCCATATTTTCCCATAATTTTTCCACCTTATGACCAGAAATCTATAGTATTGGCACATGTATCACATAGAGATATTCTATGCAAAGATCCATGTTGGATTTGATGGTCCTAGAGGTACTCCTTGCTGTGAAAATAGCTAAAACATGGAGGAGGGGGCGCTCTCGGCCCAAAGCGGGAAATCAGGGTGATTTTGGGCCTGAGTTTGTCCAGGAAACATCAGCTTATCTTGGTATTCAGGAGTCCAAGGGACATAAAACCTCAGGGCCTATCTATAAACATGTATTGGGTTATAAAAATCACAATTATAGACAATAGAAAGCCACATCCCACTTATAGTAGGTCTCAGTGAGGGTAATCCCGCACAAAACTGAGAGTCATATACGATTCTGGTCAGAAGTGAATACTGCAGGGGCACTGAATGGTCCATAATTAAGTTGGAAATGATGCCAATATCATGAAAACTTGTACACATGCTGCTGAATGTCTGCCAATTTCAATCAAATAATAGGAAAGGGATTCTCAGTGAGTTTACATTTTTTTCAAAGGCTAGATTGGGGATCAGTGAAAATGCAAATTATTCAGTGCAAATTCAGGCGGAATTCAGGTGGTTTTACGCTACAGACCAGTGCTCAAATTTTCCGTGGTGAGTAGCTAATTTTGGTTGGAAATGTTTTGTAGGAAAGATGTATCTTTTAGGTCAAGGGTGATTTTCAGAAATTGTAAATGTCCTGGTAGCTGTTATTGCCTTTTCCGCTATATTAAAATATATAGTAAAAGGATTTCCTTCGCTGAGACCTAAAGCAAAAGGGCTATTACCATGGAAAAGTTAAAAACCCGTCAGATTGATTTGTTTTTGCACTGGTTATCTACAGAATAATTACTTTTGCAAAATCTCATGGAATATTTATGACTAGGTCCTTGAAATGTGAAAAAAAAGGCGGAAATTCACAAAAATATTATTGTCGGAGGGTCCCCGCAGCCGGGCCGCAAGTTGATTTCAGCTTATAGCCACTGGGGGTAATTCAAAGTAATTTGATATGTCTTATTTATTTTTACATTAATCATAATAACACAGGTATATCAAAATCATGTAGTATCTACAGTTTGTAACCAGTTAAGGGCATAGAGGGAGCAGGCGTTGATGACTTTTGAAGGCTCCACGGTGAGTATTTAGTTAGAGGCTGGTACTGTAAATGGCATATCTGCTACTACAAGGACAATCTCCACCGTATTTTTTTAAAGTGTACTTTCTAAAAATCATGAAGAAATGTAGAAAAACATGAGTCAATGGCCTTTCAATATACTCTAAAGAATCAGTCCTGGCATGACGTGCGAATAATGTCTATTTTTATGGTAATTTTCAGGTATTTTTCCATATTTTCCCATAATTTTTCCACCTTATGACCAGAAATCTATAGTATTGGCACATGTATCACATAGAGATATTCTATGCAAAGATCCATGTTGGATTTGATGGTCCTAGAGGTACTCCTTGCTGTGAAAATAGCTAAAACATGGAGGAGGGGGCGCTCTCGGCCCAAAGCGGGAAATCAGGGTGATTTTGGGCCTGAGTTTGTCCAGGAAACATCAGCTTATCTTGGTATTCAGGAGTCCAAGGGACATAAAACCTCAGGGCCTATCTATAAACATGTATTGGGTTATAAAAATCACAATTATAGACAATAGAAAGCCACATCCCACTTATAGTAGGTCTCAGTGAGGGTAATCCCGCACAAAACTGAGAGTCATATACGATTCTGGTCAGAAGTGAATACTGCAGGGGCACTGAATGGTCCATAATTAAGTTGGAAATGATGCCAATATCATGAAAACTTGTACACATGCTGCTGAATGTCTGCCAATTTCAATCAAATAATAGGAAAGGGATTCTCAGTGAGTTTACATTTTTTTCAAAGGCTAGATTGGGGATCAGTGAAAATGCAAATTATTCAGTGCAAATTCAGGCGGAATTCAGGTGGTTTTACGCTACAGACCAGTGCTCAAATTTTCCGTGGTGAGTAGCTAATTTTGGTTGGAAATGTTTTGTAGGAAAGATGTATCTTTTAGGTCAAGGGTGATTTTCAGAAATTGTAAATGTCCTGGTAGCTGTTATTGCCTTTTCCGCTATATTAAAATATATAGTAAAAGGATTTCCTTCGCTGAGACCTAAAGCAAAAGGGCTATTACCATGGAAAAGTTAAAAACCCGTCAGATTGATTTGTTTTTGCACTGGTTATCTACAGAATAATTACTTTTGCAAAATCTCATGGAATATTTATGACTAGGTCCTTGAAATGTGAAAAAAAAGGCGGAAATTCACAAAAATATTATTGTCGGAGGGTCCCCGCAGCCGGGCCGCAAGTTGATTTCAGCTTATAGCCACTGGGGGTAATTCAAAGTAATTTGATATGTCTTATTTATTTTTACATTAATCATAATAACACAGGTATATCAAAAT
This sequence comes from Harmothoe impar, assembly GCA_947462335.1. Classification (NCBI taxonomy): domain Eukaryota; kingdom Metazoa; phylum Annelida; class Polychaeta; order Phyllodocida; family Polynoidae; genus Harmothoe; species Harmothoe impar. The sequence goes on along the minus strand of OX381705.1, from coordinate 107,840,308 downwards.
CATGTAGTATCTACAGTTTGTAACCAGTTAAGGGCATAGAGGGAGCAGGCGTTGATGACTTTTGAAGGCTCCACGGTGAGTATTTAGTTAGAGGCTGGTACTGTAAATGGCATATCTGCTACTACAAGGACAATCTCCACCGTATTTTTTTAAAGTGTACTTTCTAAAAATCATGAAGAAATGTAGAAAAACATGAGTCAATGGCCTTTCAATATACTCTAAAGAATCAGTCCTGGCATGACGTGCGAATAATGTCTATTTTTATGGTAATTTTCAGGTATTTTTCCATATTTTCCCATAATTTTTCCACCTTATGACCAGAAATCTATAGTATTGGCACATGTATCACATAGAGATATTCTATGCAAAGATCCATGTTGGATTTGATGGTCCTAGAGGTACTCCTTGCTGTGAAAATAGCTAAAACATGGAGGAGGGGGCGCTCTCGGCCCAAAGCGGGAAATCAGGGTGATTTTGGGCCTGAGTTTGTCCAGGAAACATCAGCTTATCTTGGTATTCAGGAGTCCAAGGGACATAAAACCTCAGGGCCTATCTATAAACATGTATTGGGTTATAAAAATCACAATTATAGACAATAGAAAGCCACATCCCACTTATAGTAGGTCTCAGTGAGGGTAATCCCGCACAAAACTGAGAGTCATATACGATTCTGGTCAGAAGTGAATACTGCAGGGGCACTGAATGGTCCATAATTAAGTTGGAAATGATGCCAATATCATGAAAACTTGTACACATGCTGCTGAATGTCTGCCAATTTCAATCAAATAATAGGAAAGGGATTCTCAGTGAGTTTACATTTTTTTCAAAGGCTAGATTGGGGATCAGTGAAAATGCAAATTATTCAGTGCAAATTCAGGCGGAATTCAGGTGGTTTTACGCTACAGACCAGTGCTCAAATTTTCCGTGGTGAGTAGCTAATTTTGGTTGGAAATGTTTTGTAGGAAAGATGTATCTTTTAGGTCAAGGGTGATTTTCAGAAATTGTAAATGTCCTGGTAGCTGTTATTGCCTTTTCCGCTATATTAAAATATATAGTAAAAGGATTTCCTTCGCTGAGACCTAAAGCAAAAGGGCTATTACCATGGAAAAGTTAAAAACCCGTCAGATTGATTTGTTTTTGCACTGGTTATCTACAGAATAATTACTTTTGCAAAATCTCATGGAATATTTATGACTAGGTCCTTGAAATGTGAAAAAAAAGGCGGAAATTCACAAAAATATTATTGTCGGAGGGTCCCCGCAGCCGGGCCGCAAGTTGATTTCAGCTTATAGCCACTGGGGGTAATTCAAAGTAATTTGATATGTCTTATTTATTTTTACATTAATCATAATAACACAGGTATATCAAAATCATGTAGTATCTACAGTTTGTAACCAGTTAAGGGCATAGAGGGAGCAGGCGTTGATGACTTTTGAAGGCTCCACGGTGAGTATTTAGTTAGAGGCTGGTACTGTAAATGGCATATCTGCTACTACAAGGACAATCTCCACCGTATTTTTTTAAAGTGTACTTTCTAAAAATCATGAAGAAATGTAGAAAAACATGAGTCAATGGCCTTTCAATATACTCTAAAGAATCAGTCCTGGCATGACGTGCGAATAATGTCTATTTTTATGGTAATTTTCAGGTATTTTTCCATATTTTCCCATAATTTTTCCACCTTATGACCAGAAATCTATAGTATTGGCACATGTATCACATAGAGATATTCTATGCAAAGATCCATGTTGGATTTGATGGTCCTAGAGGTACTCCTTGCTGTGAAAATAGCTAAAACATGGAGGAGGGGGCGCTCTCGGCCCAAAGCGGGAAATCAGGGTGATTTTGGGCCTGAGTTTGTCCAGGAAACATCAGCTTATCTTGGTATTCAGGAGTCCAAGGGACATAAAACCTCAGGGCCTATCTATAAACATGTATTGGGTTATAAAAATCACAATTATAGACAATAGAAAGCCACATCCCACTTATAGTAGGTCTCAGTGAGGGTAATCCCGCACAAAACTGAGAGTCATATACGATTCTGGTCAGAAGTGAATACTGCAGGGGCACTGAATGGTCCATAATTAAGTTGGAAATGATGCCAATATCATGAAAACTTGTACACATGCTGCTGAATGTCTGCCAATTTCAATCAAATAATAGGAAAGGGATTCTCAGTGAGTTTACATTTTTTTCAAAGGCTAGATTGGGGATCAGTGAAAATGCAAATTATTCAGTGCAAATTCAGGCGGAATTCAGGTGGTTTTACGCTACAGACCAGTGCTCAAATTTTCCGTGGTGAGTAGCTAATTTTGGTTGGAAATGTTTTGTAGGAAAGATGTATCTTTTAGGTCAAGGGTGATTTTCAGAAATTGTAAATGTCCTGGTAGCTGTTATTGCCTTTTCCGCTATATTAAAATATATAGTAAAAGGATTTCCTTCGCTGAGACCTAAAGCAAAAGGGCTATTACCATGGAAAAGTTAAAAACCCGTCAGATTGATTTGTTTTTGCACTGGTTATCTACAGAATAATTACTTTTGCAAAATCTCATGGAATATTTATGACTAGGTCCTTGAAATGTGAAAAAAAAGGCGGAAATTCACAAAAATATTATTGTCGGAGGGTCCCCGCAGCCGGGCCGCAAGTTGATTTCAGCTTATAGCCACTGGGGGTAATTCAAAGTAATTTGATATGTCTTATTTATTTTTACATTAATCATAATAACACAGGTATATCAAAATCATGTAGTATCTACAGTTTGTAACCAGTTAAGGGCATAGAGGGAGCAGGCGTTGATGACTTTTGAAGGCTCCACGGTGAGTATTTAGTTAGAGGCTGGTACTGTAAATGGCATATCTGCTACTACAAGGACAATCTCCACCGTATTTTTTTAAAGTGTACTTTCTAAAAATCATGAAGAAATGTAGAAAAACATGAGTCAATGGCCTTTCAATATACTCTAAAGAATCAGTCCTGGCATGACGTGCGAATAATGTCTATTTTTATGGTAATTTTCAGGTATTTTTCCATATTTTCCCATAATTTTTCCACCTTATGACCAGAAATCTATAGTATTGGCACATGTATCACATAGAGATATTCTATGCAAAGATCCATGTTGGATTTGATGGTCCTAGAGGTACTCCTTGCTGTGAAAATAGCTAAAACATGGAGGAGGGGGCGCTCTCGGCCCAAAGCGGGAAATCAGGGTGATTTTGGGCCTGAGTTTGTCCAGGAAACATCAGCTTATCTTGGTATTCAGGAGTCCAAGGGACATAAAACCTCAGGGCCTATCTATAAACATGTATTGGGTTATAAAAATCACAATTATAGACAATAGAAAGCCACATCCCACTTATAGTAGGTCTCAGTGAGGGTAATCCCGCACAAAACTGAGAGTCATATACGATTCTGGTCAGAAGTGAATACTGCAGGGGCACTGAATGGTCCATAATTAAGTTGGAAATGATGCCAATATCATGAAAACTTGTACACATGCTGCTGAATGTCTGCCAATTTCAATCAAATAATAGGAAAGGGATTCTCAGTGAGTTTACATTTTTTTCAAAGGCTAGATTGGGGATCAGTGAAAATGCAAATTATTCAGTGCAAATTCAGGCGGAATTCAGGTGGTTTTACGCTACAGACCAGTGCTCAAATTTTCCGTGGTGAGTAGCTAATTTTGGTTGGAAATGTTTTGTAGGAAAGATGTATCTTTTAGGTCAAGGGTGATTTTCAGAAATTGTAAATGTCCTGGTAGCTGTTATTGCCTTTTCCGCTATATTAAAATATATAGTAAAAGGATTTCCTTCGCTGAGACCTTGTGCCAGTCACCGTCTGGAAATGACAAAAGTTGTGGCAGCAGGAATACTTTGCTGCCGTCTGGCGGGAAACCACACGTGCTGCCACCTGTCGGCAAACACCAAAAGCTAGCTGGGTGCGTGTTTTACCATTTTCTGAAAACCGCAGGCAGCGCAGCACGCTGCGAAAATACAGGTAGTGTTTGTCTATATTTCAGGCTGAAACCAAGGTTCGGCAAGATATTTTGTATAAAGGCGAGCTTTAGCATGTTATTACGAGTCTAGAGGTGTGTGGTGGGGGCGGCGGTGTGCTGCTGGAAGTCTGCCCTCACCCAAACTGAGGCCGCTCGAGTCCAACCTCGGGAGTATTTCTTGCCGCCACTGTGGGGATACCGATGACCGTAAGGTGTTTTGGGGTTTTACGGTCATCGGTACCCTAAGTTCAAGTTTCAAGTTCAAGTTTCAAATATTTTTATTTTACCAGAAAAGAGTACAGTTATCATCTTCGCAGTTGGTCTTCCTGTATGTCTCTCCTGGAAACCAGCTATGGCGGTCTGGTGTACAGTTCTATATGCCATATACTAAACAGAAACACATTTTCTCTAGCATAGTGAATACCATATTTGAGGCGTTTAGTCATAACATACAAAGTGAATAGCTCTATTCTACAAAGGTAGGTCCTCTTGGAGGCGTACCACAGGTACAGTTTCTATTACATATCGTCACACGGACCAGGTACAACATTATTTCACCTTGCATGCACTCAGTTATTCAACTATACAGGACAATAATTAGACATAAATTAAAGTAAATATAGGTACAGTAATTATACATGGACACGGACTTTCGTCCTCTTATAGCAACAGATCAAGCTTGTTACAGTGTTTATAAAACCAGTTCCTGGGTATCTCGGGCACATTTATACCCTTACATAGCGCCACCCTCTCTAGGCAGGTACTTTTCACTTTTTCATCCCCTCGTCCCCAGACTAGGTCAGTATTTAACTCACTGACCACTCCCAGATCTTTCCCATGAACGACATCAATAATACATCATACATTATACAGTGTTCAGTAGTCCATGACAACGGCAAGAGATAGACCTGTTGAGTTATATTGCTTACTACTCTCGAAACCGCTATACACTCTACCTCATTCCCGCCCCGACAGAGGGGGGGGGGACCGGCTGTAAAATGCTCCTCCCTTCAAAGTACAATTGGGGCGTGTCGGAACGCCACTTTGTTTTGAAAAAATGCTGAAGCCTCTTTTTCACCTCAACCTTAAACCCCTCCTTACTTAACCATCTAACAGCCGGATCTAGGGCATTCCATCTTGCGTGAGCTTGATACATCGGACTGTTAATTAACCCAGTCAGTTTTGGCCTCGTCTGGGTGATAACAGGTGCACAAGTTGCCCTAGTACCACTCTGGTTAGTAATTTGAGATAAGCCGTTATACACAAGCCGGTAACATGTCGTGAGTTGCAAGTAAATCCTGCGAAGGTCTATTGGCAACATACCTGCCATCAGGTATAGGTCTTTCACATGCATTTCCCTAGGGTCATTTATCTTGTAACATATTCTAATACAGGCATTAAACATTACTTGAAACTTTTTTATCAGTGGGGCGTTCAGGCCCGTTGTGAAAATGAGACCGTAATCAAAATATGGCATGAGCATACTTTTCATTATTCTCACAGCAGTATACAAGTTTACAAAGACTCTAGTTTGCCTAAGCAGCCATAATCTATACCGTATAGCCGAGAACATAGCTTTGGCCTGGGCCGTGAAACTCATTGAACGGTCTATTTCAATCCCCAAATATTTATATTGCGAGACCGACTCAAGCTCAACACCATTCATAGCAAGCTTCATTTCTACTTCTAACATAGACACTGTCATACTTTTTGACTTGTTTACATTTATAGTGAGTGAGTTTTGGTTACACCACAACGAAATAATATCCAAGTCCTCCTGCATTTCCTTCTGCAGTAGGTCCCATGTCTTAGCTTCATGTATTAACAATGTGTCATCGGCATACATTTTTAGAACAGATTTAGTTTTTAGCTTAGGAAGGTTGTTTACGTATAGTATAAAGAGCAAAGGGCCCAAAATGGACCCTTGGGGTATTCCATAGGTGACTCTTTCGTATTCAGAGTGTACTTTATTACATTTAGTTTTCTGTACCCTGTGTTCCAGGTAACTCTGGAACCACCTGACGGTGTCTGGACATAAACCCATGTGCTCCAGCTTCTCTAACAACAGCCTATGGCTCAAGGAATCGAATGCCTTGGCAAAATCGAGGAAAATAATGCCGGCTTTATTCTTGTTTACTTGACTTTTATGGGCCTTTTCAATCACCTGGAACACAGTGTCCAGGGTGGAGCGACACTTCCTGAAACCGTTTTGGTCTGGACTCAGCAGGTTATTATTTTCTAAGTAGGAGTAGAGTTGGATGTGCACGAATCTTTCTAAAATCTTACCCGGTACAGGGAGGAGAGATATAGGTCTGAGCTGGGATGGTGAGGTGGCATTAGTCACTTTGGGAACCGGGACAACAGTGGCCTGTTTCCATTTATTAGGAAAAGAGCTGTGTACAATGGAGCAGTTAAGAATGTGAGAGAAAGGTACCCTTAGTATAAGCAGCGAATCTTTCAGCAGTTTCGCAGAAATACCAGGTATTCCCGAGGACTTAAACACATCTATTTTTATTATTTCCTTTACAATGTCCTCCATTTGCACCACAGAAAGTGAGAAGGAGTTAGGTGGCATCGCATTCATACAGGGTTCCGGTAGGTCAACCTCTGGCAGAGCCGCACTAAGATTTTCCCCGACCTTGGCAAAAAATTTGTTAATTAAATCGGCTGCATCCTGGGACTCCACCAAATTACCCTCTTTGCTAATTAGATTTATCCATCTGCGGGTAGTTCGCTTGGGTAGAACCTGGGCCACCACCTGCCAGAACTTTTTGGGGTCATTCTTATATCTCTCTAGTAGGTTTTTAATGTATACACTTTTAGCCTTCCTAGTAGTACTATTTGCATAATTTCTACATTTTTTTGCAATTTCTTTGTCTGCCTCCAGCCCTGACTTGATTGCAGCAGATAGCGCCAGATCCCTGTCTCTATATATTTCAAGTATTTCCCTTGTTAACCAAGCCGGCCTGTCGGCCTTCACCTTGAACTGCTTCTCAGGGTATAACTTATCTGCCATTCCCCTTATTATCCCTTCCATCTTTTCCCATGCTACATCGGGGTCAAGCTCTTGCACAAACGTTTCCCAATCAGTTTTGAGCAGCTCAGTCCTGACCGCCTCTATGTCATACTTCAGATAAGACCTCCCTAGTATTAATTCTTTTATGCTGGGGTTTCTAGGTTTCTTAACCCTAATGTATACAGGTACATGATCCGATATATTGACCTTAATAGTCCCTGAATCAGCTATAATATGGGAGTCTGTCAATATCTGGTCTAAGACGTTTATGTCATGATATAGTGGGCGGGTTGGTTCGTCTATAGTAGGGTATAAGCTGTTGGATTTACATAGGGAGTCCAGTGGGGACTTATCAAATGTTTCTGAAGACAAGTTCAGGTTGAAGTCACCCAGCACCGTTAAACTACAGCTTTTATACATGGCCTTAGCCTCAACTATGGCAGTGGTAAGAAGCGCTACAAAGTTTGGTATGTTACCCTTAGGGGGCCTGTATATACTGATAATGAATTCTGGCTTACATCCCTTCCTTATCAGTTTTATACCCATGAGCTCACAGTCCTGTGTCATGACATTAAAAGCAGGCTCCTTAAGTCTCATATGAGCAGTTTCTTCCCTCACATACATACATAACCCACCAGCTATAGTGGTGGGACGATCAAGTCTGTGAAGCGCAAACCCTGACGCCTCATATGTTATGTCAAGGTCGTCGGTCTGTTTCAACCATGTTTCAGACAAAGCCAGGACATCTGGTTTTCTGTCATAGCAAAAGAATTTTACTGTTTCTTTTTTACCTATGATGCTGTGTATGTTCCACCCTATCACCAGGAGGCCTTTTTCTCTATTGTCAGAACCGGGGGGGCGGGCTTGGGAATTTAATACCCTTTACCTTCCCAATACGTGGGAGGGTATAACTAGGGGCACAAGACGGCTTTGGCATAGATAAACACAAGACAGTCACAGTATACATACTCAAGCACACACATTTAAACAGATAACAGAAGAACCATGTTCTCTTCCCCGACACTATGTTTGGCTAGTGGGGGGGGGGGGGGACAATCCCAACATCTTATTCTATTAAACTTTCTGGCATAAAATTGTGAAAAGTCAATAACACATGGCATGATTATATCATTTCTTGGACTAAGTCTCTCAGTGGACGGTGTATGATATGCTTTAGTAAAAAACCTGAGTTACAAGTGTCACAAAATCACCACTAAATCACAACAGGCAGCCTTGGCTACTTAAATGCATAATTTTTCTAAGCTGTCAGGTTGTATGTCCCTACATATGCATCACAGTATGGTGGTAACCGTGGCCACAGGCCGAGCACGGTACCTGTTATCTTTACCCTTAGAAGCACTCGCTGTGCGAAGGAGGGACCAGTAAGGGTCATATGTGGTTACCATGGTTACCATATGCTTTCCCTATTATTTTGAACAGAGGGATCACTTAAATCTAAGTATTGAGTACCTAATACCAATCACTAGATAGTTTCTTAAATTCAACAGTATCTTATTCTACATCGCTACGTCATCACAGTGTTAATACAGGGTAGAAACTGTTAACTTTGGTACAGGTAGTACAGGGTATTGAGTCTTATTTGTAGTAGTATTATAACATGGGTGATGCAATATTGTACCCGTATATTATTGCTACATTTGACAAATTGTTTTTAAAAAGGGTCGTGGTGAAGAGAGGTTTTATGTGTTGTTAAAAGGATGAGGCATCGAATTTGCTATATTTTAACAGGTTTAAAAGTATTATAGTTCTAAAGGTAATATTCTTTTATGCTGTAGTACGGTTATTTGTCACATGGAGTGAGACATGATTTTTAAGGTACATATACAAGGTAAACCCATAACACCATGCTTTTTTAGCAATTTTCCTTATATCTAAGACCTTATATCAAACAGCTTATATCTAGGCGCTTAAGTGTAACTTAATGCAAAAGATGTTGCCTTTCGGCTTAGTCCAATGTCAGCATATGGCGTAATGGTGGCAGCTGCAGCTTCTTACTGGAAAGTTCTTACTAGTCCTTATATGACTATTTGCATGCAACTTACTTAGAGCCCAGCTGTGGGCTTCAGTTTGGACGGGTGCCTTGTGAAGGGACGTAACGTGTGTAGCTTACATGGCGATTCACTGTTCATTGCTGTTGTTTTTCAGCACACACTGACAGTTCATATTTGTTGACATTTAGTCCAGTTTATATTTATTTATTTATTGGCCCGGTAGTAGGCCGCATACCGGCTCACTAGGGCCAAGTGTTCATAGGTCATGGTACCTTACTGCAGTCGCCCTCCAGGAGGGGGGGGGGGGGGAGTCACTTGTTGACATCCCAGTCCGATTCCCTGCATGGATCCTCCCAGCGAGGAGGGGTCTCAGCACCCAACTGGTACACAGCATCTATAATGTATTCAGCCCATATTATTAGGCAGGTGGGCGCAACATCTAATACTTTCTCCAGGTGGCCATACACATGTGATATCTTGTCACCAATGACACGGTGCAGCGGCCTGTCCAAGGGGGGCGTGGCCACTCCACGGTTATCATTTATCACAGCGATCCGTTCATTTATACCCTGTAGGGCACTATGCAGAACCTCCTGGTAGTCCACTCCCGGCAGAGCTCGAGGTGGGAGAGGTTTTTGTAGTTTGAATCCCACCACCGGGCAGTATATAATTTTCATACCTGGGCATTCCTTCCATACGTGTAGATCAGCCTTCAGCAGCTGCCTCGATATTCTTCTTATCAGCCACTCGTCGTCATGGTGGCGTAGAAAAACATCGGAGGCCGGGAGGTGGGAGTCGTCCTCCTCCCAACAACAGATGTCAGCGAACCCGCCGAGAACCACGATTGCGTAGCAAGGGCTGTCATTGTATTCCTTTACCGCTCGTTTAGTTAGATCAAATATGGGCGCTTTGGAATCAACAAACACTTTGTAGTAGTACTGTAGATCGATTGCCGTGTTCAGGCCGATCTCCAGATCTCGACCTCTCCTGTCCGTGTATACCCGTACCTCCATGGCTGCGGGCGTCAGATCTAGGTCTGCTGCTTCAGTATTAAAATTCATAATGAAAGTTGGCGTAGATCCCGGCTACAGGGGCGAGGTGTTGCTTCCCCGGCTTTCTGCTGCCTTGTGGCGGCAATTATGTTCTCCACGTGGTCCGGGACGGCGGGGTTGTGCTGCTGGCTGTGATTGGTCGAGACGATGGCGGGGCGCCGTGCCCACGGAGATATGGCTGCTGTGATTGGTGGAGGGCGCCAGCCAATCAGCTGACAGCGCGCCGCGGGCGGGGTTTTTGCCGCCTTTTCACAATTAACGGGAGAGGGGTGGGCTAATTGACCAAATGGCCCGGGGCAATCAGACTCGTGGTAACAATAACATGGCGGCATTTAAAGAATGTTAGGCTGCGTAGGCTGTAGTAGGCGGGGATGGGCGGTGTTAGCGGCCGCCTTCTGTTTTCTCCTTCTCTCTCTCTTTTACCATATCTTGCTTCTCTTTAAGCCGTAATTCATCTTCATATTCCTGCATCATTTTCTCGGTTTCGATCGCCTCCACCTCAGCGGGAGTTAGCTTATGAGGCGATGGTTCTGCACGCCTCTCAGCTATTTCTGCTTCCCTTTGTTGCACTCTACTATCTTTTCTCTGTCTTCGGATGTCAGCGCGGATTTTTTCTAGCAGCTTCCCCATACCATTTTTTCCCGTTAGGGTAGCTTTACCGCTCCGTAGAGCTTTGGAGAACAGGGTGAGCCCTATGGCGTGCCGTTTGTCTCGGGTCGCCTCTAATAGCGGCTTATCACCTGTTTGGTCCAGGGCTCGCCATACCTCCTCGTCCTGGGTGAACTTAGCCATAGCACCCCTCTCCAGCAGGTCCAGACTTTTCTTCATGTTCCAGTTCTTATCATGTGGGAAGGAACCCCCCATCCTTTTTATAACTTTGGGGTTTTCCTCACCACTTATCAGGCGGGCTATATCTGCACGGTTGTGGAAATTGGCCTTGTGCCACATGTAGAACTGTTCTACTGAGTTCCATGTGTATCCGTCAAGGTGAAATTCTACTGGGAACCAATTTGATAGAGGGGAGAATTTTCCCATAAAGGCTACTCCTAGTGGTGTATCACGTGTAAAGGCTCTGAAGATGGAGAACTCGTCCGGCAGCTGATCCAAAGTGCTCCTGACGTACCTGACCTCATTTATTATAATGGACTCACCCACAACAGCCACCCGTGCACTCCTGTCCATTGCTAGGTCAGCCACAGCACGGAGTGTCATCTGGTGGTCTTGCATTTCTTCAGTGAGATCGGTGTTGATCCAAATTTCTTTGAAGTTGTCGGTGTTTTTCAGGAGATTACGGCGCGCCATAACCTCGTCTCTCAGTGCGCGCTGCAGGAAGCCTACGACAACAGGCCTGACCCCACGACCAGGCCTACCTATCCTATGGGCGCAGTCAATGTTTTCCGTTGCAACATGCAGACCCATTGCCTTCAATAGGTCCTTTATATCTAGGAGTAGGTCTTGGTTTCTGTACTCAGGGAGGTTGTCAATGACAACATTCCTTTTACGGGATTCCCGGTCAATTCTCTCGCCGACCCTGCCGTCAATGGCTTTCACCAGTCTGTCATCGAAGTTCTCGTGGTCTTTCTTGACAGACATAATGACATCCTCCAGGAGGAGCAGCTTATCAATTTGGGATTGCATACCTTTCATTACTGTATCCTTCCCAGCCAACTCCTGTTGTAAGTCTTGTATGTCCTTGTTCCTAGTTTCTGCAGCAGCCTCAAGTTCCCTTATCGTCGTTGTGTGACCGCCAACCTTGGTTTCAAGATTGACAGCTCTGACGTCAATCCCAGTCAATTTGGATTGAATGTGCACCACATCCTCCTGTGTTTTTTTGAAGGAGGTCACAAGAGCCTTAATTTCAGAGAGATCTTTAAGTCCAGTTTGCACATCAGCCATACCTTGCAGCATAGTGTCCATCTTGGAGACAAGGGATTGCGGGTCCTTGGCGGATCCAGCATTTTGGGTGGCCGCCATCTTGGCCTGAGCTCGCGTCGTGACAGCAGCAATTTTGTCTGTCGATTAAGCACCAAGTACTTGCGCCTTGGTAGGAAATAATTAGGTCCAGATGATCCTTGGGTGTTAATGGATCTATTAGACTACGTAATTATCCCGAGGCACTTCATAATCTACAGGATGCACAGGGATTGTCCCCCCGCGATGTTTAGGCGCCTGGTGTCATGGCGGCGGCGGATGTCTCTAAGCTTTTCTATATTAAAGTAGCCTCACCAATCTCCCACCCTTATCCGTTGGATGGCTGTGCCTACTAAAGGCGGCTTAATATTTTACGCCCCCCCTCAAGAGAGGTCAGTATTTTTTATGCCCCCCCCCCCCCCGTAACTAATGAATGAACACTCCCTAATGTAAAATGTGTCATATGCCAATCAAGTGATGTTTTTAATTTATTCTACCTACAACGGCAACAACAAACATTTAAGATCCTTTTGTTTTTCAGATTATAAAAATCCATCCAGAAATACACAATTTAGAGCTCAATTTGTGCCAAGGTGAATGAACAGATGACTGTGGTACGCCATGCTCACACTAGTCTCTCGCAGTCAGACCCGCCCACCCGTGACCACCCAGTACACGTATATACTAACACAAAACAGCATGGCAGTTGCATACGAGTGACTGTACGCCACGGTACCCACGAATTGGCTTTATAAGCCAATAAGTGGCTACCTGGCATTCACGAGTTGCATAAATACACAAGTAGGCAGGCTGCGTGTTGTTTTTGGATTTATTATACCTAGAATCTACATCATCATAGATGCATATAATATAAACTATATGATTCCCCTATATATAAAACGGCATTAGTTGGGACCAGCGAACCACCCCATTCTCCCTATTCAGGTTTCCCATAATGCCCACGCTCAGGCAGTTTCCGGTCCAGCCCGCCTCCCCGACCCTACTCACCCACTGTGCAACACCAACCTTACTTACTATGTTACCTGTCTTAGTAAATTAATATATATAAGATAATTTATATATAGGGCCTATAAGACGTCGCATTTTTGGAAAAGTATTGTTTCAACCTACCCACGTACATAATTTTGAACAATATCTAAAATATATTCTGTAGGCAATTAAACATGTAGTAGCATAGCGTTTTGGACAGTCAGTTAGGCTATATACACAAACAGAACTTACCTTAGTTCCAGTTACCTCCAGTAATGTAGGTTAAATCGTAAATAATGTGGATATAATGTCCATGATTATATAGCCACCATTACTCCATGTGTTACATCCTATATTCAATAATCCATGAAAGTAGTCATAACTGTAAGACTTGTATCTGTGACTGTGTGTCTCCACCCAGTTTACAGAACCAACTGAATGAAGACCCTGCACATGAATACCAACTTTGGCTTTCTTGATACCACCCCCACCCCCCACCCCCCCAAAAAAAAAGCCTACAGGTCTGGTCAGCCTCCACACCTCTAGGTGTGATGTACCTGAGAGATGCTCCTGTCACAGTTGCCCCCACCAGCCCTTCACACCTCTCACCTGGTTGGGGCACTGGTCACTATATCAAACACTAAACCTCCCCTTTGAGGTCGACATCTGAGGCAGACCTCTTGAAGGGGAGGGGGGGGGGCATTTTAAAATTGGATTTACGGCAGTAATAGGTTTCAAATAAAGTATCTATGATCACAAAATTAAATGACATGTACCAGTACCATTTGGTCGAGAATTTCATGGGACCCATGCAGGGCTGTCAAATTAAAAAAGATTTAAATATTACTCAATCCCCCATCTGTCGACGAAATTTGTAAATGTTACCCAAAAGGACGGTACAATGTATCTAGATCTCTAAGAAACAGGCTACAAACACCAAAGCATATAAATTACAATGACAGTGACGTCCTTTGTGAACATTTGCCAGGTACGTCCTAAAGCTCATTAAAATAATTGTGAACCCCTGGTAATTTTGTGTCATCTTTTTGTGAACGTTCCTGTGATAGATATTACCCCTACATCTCTCTAAAAATCATTTGTGAATGATGTCAATTAATAAAGAAATATGTGTACTACAAACCCCGGGCTATGTCACAAAATTTACAACCCCTTATACATGTAGCTATGGCCTATATTACAAAGTCTGTGACTTCACTTCCTATAATCCTAACCTCTCCTGTCGTGTATCATGCCCCCCCCCCCTCCCCGGAACCCGTAAAATATAAGGTTACAGGGACTTATAGGTTACTAAACTAAGGGTGTCAACCTCAAGGGACATGCTTAGTGTGGGACACCACTTTGCCTTTGGTAGAGTGCCCATTGCCACACCCAGCTGAGAGGTGTCAAGGGCTAGTGAAGGCAATTGTGACAGGAGCATCTCACAGGTACATCACACCTGGAGGTGTGGAGGATGACTGCCACACCTGTATGGAGGTGGTGGCATATCCAGAAAGCCAAAGGTCGTTTGAATGTACAGGTTCTCCAGTTAGTTGCTCCTGTAAGCTGGGTGGTGACATACCTCACAGCTATGGTTATTTTCATGGATTGTTGACATGGATTATTCAAAATAAGATTTAACACATGGAGTAACGGAGCCTATATAACCCAAGCATGGATTTTTATATGTATTTGTTATTTTTACATTTGCCTACAAAGGTAAGGTTTGATGTGTACCCTGTAGGGGTCATGAGACGGGTGGCCCCACGGACAGTTGGCCCCACGTCAAGTTGGCCCCACTTGAGACTGATGGCCCCAGATTTTGAGACTGATGGCCCCATTTCGGACTGATGGCCCCACTTCTAATTTAATAGCTTATGTGGTCTAAAAACATATAAAAACATATTTTGAAGCATGTAGGCCTAGAGCATAGTTGTAGCCATTCCCAATGTCATATTATATGAAATTATATGGAAAAAAAGTGCCTAGGATATCCATTCTTATGATAAAATGCAGGTATTTTCAGGCCTATTCTTAGGTCATAGCAGTATATTTTTGGGTTGGAAAGGGTGAAACACTATCAAGAATAGATGGAGAAATAGCTTCTTTTATTAACAAAAAACGGTATCTAAATTTGTTTCCTAATGCAAAAAATAGTTTTTTTGGGAAAAAATAAGGAAAAACTTTAAAATGTCGTAGGAAGAAGATAAAAATATCCCTGTGTAGGGATGTCATTGGTATCGAATTTCATAGGTTATCAGTTATTCACTATTGTGGTGTCGATATATATATAATATATCAGTTATTCAACATATCCAAAAAAGAGGTAGATTAGGCCAAATTGATTTTGCATTTTCGGGATACTGAGTACACATGACTCCCTAAAAAGCTTAATAATGGTATAATTTTCACGCCGTAAAAACTGACATTTTTTCAATAAAAATTTAAAAAGATTTTTTCCCCATATTTTCCTATCTAAAAACCTTAATAATGGTCCGATTTACACGCCGTAAAAAGTGACATATAGCAAAAAAAGAATCCAAGATGGTGGCGTATCGATACCCATTGTTTGTCGATTCGGTTATCAGATACGTAACAAATAGCGATGTATCGATACATGTGATACCAATGACATCCCTATCCCTGTGGTGCTATTAAGATAATGAACACAATGCTAATATGTATAAACACTTATTCAGGAAAAAGTACAGATGTAGTTTGAAAATGAGAGGAAACTTTCACCAGTTTACTTGTGAAAAGTCACAGTTTAACTGTTGGCAACTGTCACACCTATGCAGTGTGGATGCCACATGGCCACACCTACTCTGACACATGTCCACACCTATACTCTGAGACCTACCCAGAAAACCAAAAAGTATAATCAAATTGATAGAAACATGTTTTATTATCATTACCAATGTATAGATATTGTAATTGCAAGAAAAACAGTATTTAATTTTTTTTTTCTAATGCAAAAAGTAGTCATTTGGGAAAAAAATTGGAAAAACTTTAAAATGTTGTAGGTAGAAAATAAAAACACCCCTGTGTTGCTATTTAGACGAAGAACACAATGCTGATAGTTATTAATACTTATTGGTACTTATTTCTTCTTTTAAAAAAGAAATTGACCCCCCCCCCCTTCCTCCTCACACCTGCAGCTCACACATGGCTTGCCCAATGGAGGAGGCAAGTGTGAAGGCTAATCCCCCTGCCCAGGTTGGCTGCTATAACACCTGTAATTTGGCCTAAGACACCTCCAGTAGACAACTACAAATGGCATTTATCTATAAAAATACATCTCTATATGTGTATGAATGAATATGTATGAATAAAAGACAGTAATAAGTGATTAAATATGTTGGGGCCATCAGTCCCACTGGTGGGGCCATCAGTCTCAGAAAGTGGGGCCATCAGTCTGGGGCCATCAGTCCGTGGGGCCATCGGTCCTACAATCCCTGTAGGCCTACTGCAGGCCTATCATCCCTATGCCAATAGCCATTGGCAATGTCAGTATGTGTATTCCACCATTTCCGTTCTAACACCGGATTTTAGCATAAATAAAACTGTGAACAGATTATTTCCTTCCTGATAGCATATATGATTTGTGCACACATATCATGTTATGTCATTCCGACCATTACAACCCAGGTTATGTCAGTTTTAAGTTAATAGGCCATTGGGGCTGGCAGCAGATACCGCAGGTAGGCTTAGCCTATACACCCCAACCGGAAACTACCTGGCGAGGGGTCGATAATGCGGGAGTTGGTAACCTGAATAGGGCCTATTGAATTAGGCCTGGGTTCCCGCCGGGAACAGATAAACCAAAAGAGGCTAGATAGGATTGTGTATTTTTTTCAAAGTTAACTCGATTTTTCTTCCTGAATTTATTGCAATTTATATTATGATTCCTTTATATGTCATAAACGTTCTCCCTATTAGAATAATTCTCAAAATACAATTGGATGTAAAAGAAAAACAACATAAATATTACAAATACTCTCGGACTATGGGCCTAGCAACAAGAGGCAGAGGATCACAGAAAAATCCGCCATGTTTTACTCCATCAAAAGTACAATATAGCAAATTATCTGTCAAATACTACTGAGTAAACAGAACAAAATTACACAGTAAATTCACACATGACCTACCCATGTAATTATAAAAGTATAATCCTTTCATATCATTAAGATAATCCATCCTAAACTTTTGAGTCGAGCCCCTCCGTAAGAATCTGTTTGGAGAGTGAGGTGCGGCACTGGTTGATAGGGAAGGCGCATTGCCATGGTGATCCACCTAGCGCTATCTGGGTCAGAGGAACGCCTCCCTTTACAGCTAGGCCTACCATGCGTTTCCCGCGCTCTGTGTAGCAGCAATAGGCGTGTCTTCATGGCTAGTGTGTGTGTGTGTGGGGGGGGGGGGGGTTAGCCTATGTCCTAAACTTATATTATTTTCCCACAATCCCAGTCGCCGAAGGCGCTGGTCATATATTAAATCAGTTCATACCGGTAATGTGATTAATACAAATTTGTTGCTGACATTAACGTATCATAATTGAGGGGCGAGCCTGTTAACAATAATATTGTGACGGGAATAACCACATTTCATGGCTTATAATTATAGGGCCTAGTCTATAACTACTACTATTGATTGTATCTACAAAGCAAGCCAGTTGTAGGTACTGTCTGCCGGTGTCAAATTATAAAGCTGCGTGATTTGCGTGCAACTCACAGGTTATGCACGGGAATTTAGAAGTTTTATTCAAATTATTGGTGCGCTACCAGGTACTAATGTCGGGTACTAATATCGGGTACTAATGTCTGTTTTATTTGCAGGCGCGGGTGTGACATGAGATGGAGGCGCACAGCGGACACAAGCGCGGGATAAGTGTGAGTAGGAATGTCCGCCAATCCACACATCTGGGGGTCTAGATGGGGGGGGCCCCCATGTCGCATGTCGATATTTAAGAAAAATTCAAATGGCCATGTCATGTCACTTGAAATTTCCATGCCCCATGTCGCCCCTAAGAACCTACCATGTTCCATGTCGATTTCAAGAAATACTGTACGTCATGTCACTAAAATCTTCCCTCATGTCACTAAGCTCAATATCGCATCTTGATTTTAAGAAATGGCTGTGTTACCATGTCGAATCTAGGCATCTATCCCCCACACATCTAAAGCCTTTAAAGGCCGCATACGAAATCTTCCCATCTCTAAAATAAAGAGGCGCCGGGGCTTGAATAGTCGCCTCCCTTGAATAGGGGCCGGGGCTAAAGACCATTGAAAACTTTAGGCGCTGGGGCTCCAAAACCCGACGATACGGTAATCCATTAACATGTACTTCTTGAATTACATGTTTGATCTATCATTGAATCATCATTGACTCAGTGTAAAGCTTTTATATAACACAAATCTTAAATTTACCTTGGCGTTATCGTAATTTCTGGAAACATGTGAACTGTACACATATATCTCGCCGCTCCTACATATGTGACTATTCTATAGTTCAGCCCCTGTCGTTCCGCCTTGCCTTAAAGGATGTCATTGATATCCTAGCTATCCACGTAAGCTATTTCTGAAGTATCAAAATTGCGATTAAGCCAAAATCTGAGATGCAAAACTTGCTGAAAAGGGGTTCTAGGGTATAGAATTGAGATATAAACCAAATGCAGCCCTTGCATGTATAATTCCCAGCCTGCATTCATGCTCTGTGACGACAATGGACATAGTGCATTAAATAACGTTACCATATTAGTTCAAAGCGGAGGGGGGGGCAGGAAATTTTCGACCCCTCTTATACTTTTACATCAGCGGGGAATCAGAAAAGTGTTCGCGTGTTCTGAAGCTAACTTCAAAATGGAGCCAGCCCTAGCTTTTTCCCTCCAATTTTTTGGGAATTGAAAGGAAGTCAGTGGATTGACTTCAGGAATTTGCTTTTTAAAAGGAATAATTAATATTCCTAGTTGCTGGAGGCATCAGTGACTCATTCTGATGACCCATGAGACAGTGTGGTGATCCACAAATTATTCCTGGGACTTAAAAAAATATATATTATGATAAATCCGATCTACCCACCCCAAATTTCGGACCCATGTTGCCTGAAACACAGCTTTTTGATCTATTATGTACCATACCGTATTCGACCTAACAAGCGTACATCCCCTAATAAGCACACACACCCTTTTTTTTGGCCTATTTTAAACTACAAAACCCCCAAAATATGTCAAATATTGAGCCCAAATTAACCCTTAACTACTAGAAACGTGTTAAGAATAATTTGTTAAGCACATTATATGCTCATTATGTTGAATACAGGGTAGCAACAGCAAAAAAGTTGGAGTAAATGTGAAGGAGGATATAAGAATCAAATTTTGTTTGTTGTTTTTTTAGTTGAAATGATTTTTTACGTGCACTGTGCGCTTATTACATTGAATACAGTATCCGGTATGAGGTCTCAACAAAATCTTGTATTAAGCGCGATTTTTCCCGGGGGGTATGAAACCGGATAATATAATGTCCGTAAACCAAAGGCCTTAATCTTAACTCAAATAAATGCTTAACTTTGTGGTTAAGCTGCAAAGTTGTCAATAAAGCTTCCAGATGTATAAGCGCGCTGGGGGTTTTACGACAGTAAAATATCTAGAATTTGAAGATAATCTGTTCCTTACTATAATCGATCTATCCTATATGTAATATGATATTTAGGCCACACTTTTTTTTTTATTTGGGTTATGGACACTTCAAAAAATTATCAATGCACGGAGGACGAAATAAAAGAAACAAAAAATAAAATAAAAGTTCGCCTCTTGGTATTTTATTTATTGTATGCACCGAAAGCTTGGATATCCCAATGTCGGAGGGAAAAATAAAATAAAAATACCATCCACAAAGTGACTAGAAATGCAATATTTTTCATGAATAGATTTTTTTTCAATGATTTTCAAAAACCGAGAAAATGTTGATATCCCATTTTACCTTAATGAAAGGTAGATAGCTGTTTTCCTCTTGATTTTAGCTTTCCATTGGTATATTATGCCATATATCTTTTATTTTTTTCTTTATTTTGTTTACTCTGGAATACACATCGGAGGAAATTAAAAAAAAAGTGTAAAATCCAAATTTTATTTTTATTCTGATTTTTGGCTTTCCTAGTGCGGCGGGCCCGTAACCCAAATAAAAAAAAAGTGTGGCCTTAAATGATATCTTTGCACGTTTTGAAATAGTAAAATAAAAATTTAATTACTATATTTAACTTAATGCGTGCACAGTGCGCTTAGCATATCATTTTAAACCCATTGGACCATGCCCCGCAATTTCAAATTGTTCAATTTTTTCTGTTCAATATTTCTTATTCTTTAAATTTACTCTTATTTAGTTTTTTTTATTGCATGTAAATCGGCCCAAAAAGAGGATTGTGCACTAAGGCCACACCAAAAAAAAAGTTGGTCAATGGATTTCACTTTTGAACGGTGCGAGCAAGCGAAATCTTTTTATTATTCTTAGGATTATTCTTAGGATTTTTTCTGTCAATAAATTTTGGTCATAGAAAAGTGAAGCCAGTCTGGCAAAAAATACTCAATTGGTTGATCTGTGGGAATCAAGAGAAAAAAACAAGTAAAAAAAAAGAAATTCTTCCCAAGTTTCCGGAAATTAGGTGCACAAAATCCATTGACCAACATTTTTTTTTGGTCTGGCCTAATTACGTTGGATACGGTTATGCTACGTTGACCTGCGCACGGAAGGGCTATGTCCTTAAGTCTCATTGTCTGCTTTCAGCAGGATGACCCCGTGCCTTCATTGTTGGGCCTACTACCCAAACACAGGCGGCTGGACGACCACTCGGGGGGCACCGGGGCTATGCCCCGCAGAGGAGGCCACTCCTGGGGGGGTCTGCTGGGGGACCGGCCGGCCGGGGGGGCACCTGGGGGGGCAGGTGGAGGGGTAAGTACAGGGGCCGTACCCAGCCTCATGGGAGTCCCACCATTTGGAGGCCAGGCCCCGGGCGGGGCGAGGGGGGCCGTGCCTAGCCTGATAGGACACCCTCCACTTGGAGGCCAGGCTGGGGGCTGGGCGAAGGGGGCCGTGCCTAGCCTGATGGGAGACCCTCCAGGTGGCGCCCAGGCCAGGGCAGCGCTCAGTGGGGGTAGGAGGGCCGCTCAAGGCATGAGTACAGGGGGTGTGCCCAGCCTCATGGACATGGAGCCTGATGCAGACCGGGCCCGGGGGGCGCTTGGGGGGGCAGGTAGAGGCACGGGGCGAGGGGCAGTGACCAGCCTCATGGACTTGGACGTTGGAGGGGGCCGGCTTGTCCCCCATGCAGTCGCACACAAAGCTGATGCAGTCTTGCACCGACTGGCTGCAGTCTTAAACTCTGAGGCTGCAGTCCTACAGCCACAACGTGCTGCCGTTATAGATTACAACCACGGCCAGCCTCCACAGGGCCGAGTATTTGATGAGCCGCACCAAGCCATTGACCTCCGCCCTGCACCCAGCGGCCGTGGGATCAGCTTCGAGACCGCTCCCTGGAACAGCCGGAGACACTTGAAGGATGCCTCGAGACCAGGCGTTGACCCCCAAAGTGACCCCAGACCAGGCGTTGACCCCCAAAGTGACCCCAGACCAGGCTTTGACCCTCAAGAAGCCACGAGACCAGGCTTTAGTAGTAGAGCACCGTTCAACACATGGGATGACCCAAGAGCAGGAATTGATCCGCAGTGGGGACTTGGTGGTCAAGGTGCTGACAGAGGTCGCGGGGCTGACAGAGGTCATGGGGCTGACAGAGGTCGCGGGGCTGACAGAGGTCGTGGGGCTAACAGAGGTCATGGCGCACCCCCTGGAGGCAGAGGTGGGGGAGCCGTTCTATCCAGACTTTTTGATCTGGCCTCAACTGAGAGCAGTGATGTCATAGACTGCATGGACAACTCAGGAGGTCGGGGGCGAGGAGGATACTTTGGGCAAGGCACAGGGGCCGGGGAACATGGCGGAGGAAGAGGTAGCGAAGAAAGGGGAAGAGGGGGTGGGGAATGGGATGGAGGAAGAGGGGGTGGAGGAAGAGGGGGTGGGGAATGGGATGGAGGAAGAGGGGGTGGAGAAAGAGGGGGTGGGGAATGGGATGGAGGAAGAGGGGGTGGGGAATGGGATGGAGGAAGAGGGGGTGGGAAATGGGGAGGAGGAAGAGGGGGTGGAGGAAGAGGGGGTGGGGAATGGGATGGAGGAAGAGGGGGTGGGGAATGGGATGGAGGAAGAGGGGGTGGGAAATGGGGAGGAGGAAGAGGGGGTGGAGGAAGAGGGGGTGGGGAATGGGATGGAGGAAGAGGGGGTGGGGAAGTGGGCTGGGGGCAAGGAGGAGACTTTGGGCGAGGTAGAGGTGGTGGTGAATGGGGTAGAGGGGCCGGAGAACGTGGCAGAGGAAGAGGCAGCAGAGAATGGGGAGGTGGAGGGGGTGGGGAATGGGGAGGAGGAAGAGGGGGTGGAAGAGGGGGTGGGGAATGGGGAGGAGGAAGAGGGGGTGGGGAAGTAGGTTGGGGGAGAGGCAGCGGAGAATGGGGTCGAGGAAGAGGGGGTGGAGAACGGGGAAGAGGCGGTATGGGAAGAGGTGCTGCTGCTACGGCTAGTGACATTGAAAAAGAAAAAAAGGAAAAACAGCAAAAAGAATTCTGCATGAAAGGAAAACAGATGATACGTCCAAACGGCACGGTGTACCACATCCGTAACAACCACACGGTGCTGAAGAACTCGTCCAAGTTCCAGGAGGCGTCGACACAACTCTCCACCCTGCAGCGCCTCACCCACCTGTGTGAGCTCACCAAGCCGCTCCTCACACACCCGCCCGACATAGCCATCGTCACCCTGGAGGAACTGCTAATGGCCGACAATGTCCGCCTCACTCCGGCATACGTCATTAAAGGGGAGCGTGTGGACGAGCTGCAGCCATTCTACTTCAGAGCTACAGTGTTCATAGACAACATCCGGATCTCCTCCGGGGTGGCTCCTAACAAGAAGGAGGCTAAGAACAACGGCTGCGAGGAGGCCATCAAGGTACTGGGCACCAAGACGGCCCAGGTCATCCTGGACACGCACGAGAAGGTCGACAATGTCATGGAGCTGAGTGAGGAAGGCGCCGACATCGTAGAGTGCCCCACCATCTCGGCAGAGAGCAATATAGGTAGGTACAGCCCCCTTCATTAACTCTGTAAGGGCTGCATACTGCTCTAATGTGCTATTGTTGTCATAATGTGTGAATCCAGCCCTGGATGAATGCATCATGGATGCATCATGAATGCACCATGAATGTATCATGAATGCATCATGAATGCATCATGAATGCATCATGAATGCCCTTCAGGACTTTATTATTAACCTTGCAGGGTAGGTATGATTTATGAATGGAGCACTGGTGAATTACCTGCCCAGGCTGCATTCATGCATCATGATGACAAAGTGCATGATGCATAAATACACTATGCAGCCCTTATTCCCCTAAATTTAAAAACCAGATTCAGACTGAGCCTTCAATATAAGTGATCAAATTTTGTTCGGGTATGCTTCTAGGAAAATATTTTTTTGTTTTACATCTATCTATTCCATGGGGTACTTAGTCTTCTTTGTGCTTCAAAGTAATGACTCAATTTGCATTCTTTCCTCCTTTTTTAACACATTTGAATTCATTTCTCTTTTTCGCGTAGGGAATGTGCTGAGCGTGCCGGACCCGGGGGTGAAGAAGTCTCGGGCAGACTTGTACATCCTGGAGCCGGAGGAGGTGGACCAGGCGGCCGGCATGAGGTCCACCTTCCAGAACTCGACCTTCGTGCTGAGGCAGAGCGCTGACTTCTCTCACCTACTGCTGGCCTACGAGTTCACTACCTCAGAACAAGGTTTCATGTAAGTATGAGTTCACTACCTCAGAGCAGGGCTTCAAGTAAGTACAACCTCAGAGCAAGGGTTCATGTAAGTATAAGTACAACCTCAGAGTACGGGTCCATGTAAGTATAGTTCACTACCTCAGAGCAAGGCTTCATGTAAGTACAACCTCAGAGCAAGGCTTCAAGTAAGTACAACCTCAGAGCAAGGGTTCTTGTATCTACAACCTCAGTAAGTAAGAGTTGACAACCTCAGAGCAGGGCAAGTATAAGTACAGAGCAAGGGTTCTTGTAGGTACAACCTCAGAGCAAGGCTTCGTGTAAGTAAGAGTTGACAACCTCAGAGCAGGGCAAGTATAAGTACAGAGCAAGGGTTCTTGTAGGTACAACCTCAGAGCAAGGGTTCATGTAAGTATGAGTTGACAACCTCAGAGCAAGGGTTCATGTAAGTATGAGTTGACAACCTCAGAGCAAGGGTTCATGTAAGTATGAGTTGACAACCTCAGAGCAAGGGTTCTTGTGAGTAAGAGTTCAGAACCTCAGAGCAAGGGTCCTGTATGTCACAACCTCAGAGCAAGGGTTCTTGTGAGTAAGAGTTCACAACCTGAGAGCAGGGCATCATGTAATTACAACCTGAGAGCAAGGCTATATGTAAGTAGGAGTTCACAACCTCAGAGTAAGGCTCCTTGTAAGTATAACCTCAGAGCAAGAGTTCATGTAAGTATAGTTCACAACCTCAGAGCAAGGGTCCTGTATGTCACAACCTCAGAGCAAGGGTTCTTGTGAGTAAGAGTTGACAACCTCAGAGCAAGGGTCCTGTATGTCACAAACTCAGAGCAAGGGTTCTTGTGAGTAAGAGTTCACAACCTCAAAGCAAGAGTTCATGTAAGTACAACCTCAGAGCAAGGGTTCTTGTGAGTAAGAGTTCACAATTTAAGAGTATGGGTTCATGTAAGTATAGTTCACAACCTCAGAGCAAAGGTTCATCCAAGTACAACCTCAGAGCAAGGGTTCTTGTGAGTAAGAGTTCACAATTTAAGAGTATGGGTTCATGTAAGTATGAGTTGACAACCTCAGAGCAAGGGTTCATGTATGTACAACCTCAGAGCAAGGGTTCTTGTGAGTAAGAGTTGACAACCTCAGAGCAAGGGTTCATGTATGTACAACCTCAGAGCAAGGGTTCTTGTAAGTATGAGTTGACAACCTCAGAGCAAGGGTTCTTGTAAGTAAGAGTTGACAACCTCAGAGCAGGGCTTCATATAAGTACAACCTCAGAGCAAGGGTTCTTGTGAGTAAGAGTGGACAACCTCAGAGTAGGGGTTCCTGTATGTTACCATTTGACAGCCTCAGAGTAGGGGTTCCTGTATTAAGTCAACCTCAGCTCAGGGGTTCCTGTAAGTCACAACCTCAGCCAGCCCCTTAGGGCCCCATCTGCCTCTTTAATGGTCAAGCTAACTACCATAAACTCTTGCGTATTCACATAAGCGTAACCTTTGTAAATGTTGCCACTCCACACTAGGATTCTGACTCTTGTACAAACCACAGCTTCTATGAGAGAATTTACAGTACTACTCTTAAAAATATGTTAAAATTATTGTTTTCCCATATGCATTAATGAAGTTGTTGTTTTCCGTAGGTGTACTGTGAAGATCGAGGGTGAGGTGATTGCTACGGCGTCGGCCTCAGAACAGTATAAAGCCAAGAACCTGGCATCCCATGCAGCCCTCGAGTCCCTGAGGCAGACCAACTGGACTATTGTGGTAAGGCCAAAAAAAAAGAAAGGTTTGTTTCAGGTCACCCGACCGACCCTATCTAAACAGGGCCCGACCCTACGTTTTTTATGCGATTTTAAAGTTATTTCTTTCTTTTTACACTTTTTTGGGGTCAATTTTAGGTTTACAAAAATTCTGCCCATGTTTACACTTTTTCGGGTCAATTTTAGAGTATGTGCAGGGGCTGTAAAAAAGAAAATAAGTGAAAAAAAAAAAGAAGAAAAAATCCGAACTACCAACCCTAGAGTTTCTCCCCATGTTACCTGAAACACAGCTTCTTTTTTTTAATTTGACCAAACTACTTCTATACTTTAACACATTCCTCGTCATGATGCACCAATGCATGCACCAATGCATTGCTGCATCATGCCGACCCTTCAACCCCATAGAGGTGACATGATGCTTGAATACTGCGCTGGTGAGTTGCTCGCCTGGGCTGCATTCATGCATCATGACAACCAAGGGCACGATGCATTAATGCACTATGCGATCCTTATCCTGTCATGATGCACTCACAGCATTGCTTCAGGAATTCAGGACCCTTCAGGAGTGCATCAACCCTATAGGGGCGGCATGATACTTGAATGCAGCCAGGGCTAGTTCATACCTTGTTGCGCCCTGGAAGTTTGGATGGCGAATTTACAGTACCGTAAAACCCTGCCTAAAAGCCGAATTTATTTTGGCGTTTTTATTTCATATAAGCCGATTTTATCCCTTCAAACTCACATTCGGCTTATAGGCTGAGTTTTGGTTAAGGAAATTTGAAATAATAGTGTAGAAAAGTATGAAGTCAGTAATTTGACTGAATTTTAAGGCCTTACAACTCATTCCCACGTGAAGTATACATGTTAAATCTTTGACACGTGAGATTTCATGACATAAAATGACCAAAATCTGTTTTAAACCACTTATTGGTAGGGTCAGAGTCAGGGCAAAAGTGACCCTAAGATACCAAAATTCACATTCGGCTCATAAGCGGGGTTCTCATGAATCTTAAAATGATTTTATTTAAGCTGAATTATTGTCCTTAAACTCACTTTTGGCTTGTAGGCGGTGTCGGCTTATAGGCGGGGTTTTACGGTAGTAAACACCCCATACATAATTACCAATTTGAATCCAAATTAAAGAATGAAAAATACATTCCAAGAAAATAAACCCTCTTAGGGTAGCATGATGCCTTTATGCATCATGCCCTTGGTTGTCATGACGCATGTATGCAGCCCTGTCGAGTAACTCGCCAGTGCTGCATTCAAGCATCATGACGACCCTATGGGGTTGAGACACCCCCAAAGGGTTGGCATCACGCACCGGCGAGTTACTGGCACCAATGCAGCCCCTGCGAATCGCCAGGACTGCATTGGTGCATCATGACGACAAAAGTCATCTTTTAGCGACACGGGTATGTACTGGATGCATTATCAACCAATCAGATAGCACCCTGCATTCACTGCTCTTTTATGGGTAGTAGATACCCCATACATAATTACCCATTTAAATCCAAACCAACGAAAGAAACAGATATTTCAAGAGAATTAACCCATTGTGTGTTTCCCACACCAGATCATCAAGAGGGACAAACCGGCCCCGATGCGGCGGCCGCTGACGGTGACGTGTGGCCGTATCCGCGCTCGGGACCCGGCCTCCCGGCAGCGCTTCATGTACAAGCTGCGACTCCAGCTGCTGACCTACTTTGACGCCCTGGAGGACTACACCGAGTGGCTGCCTCTGCCGCTCGGCCTCAACCAGGAGGAGAACGACGCCGTGTACACCCTGGGGAAGGAGATGAACCTATCGGTGAGTGCCCGGCGCCCGGACGGCACCAAGAACCCCCGCATGAAGGCCACCTCCCCCCGCTTCCTGCTGCTGGCCAAGAAGTTCCTGTCACGTGACCTGTTTGACTACATCTGGGACAAGGGCGGCCAGACCTGGCGGTACCGGCTCCGGCCACCAGGGGAGATCGGGGCCGACGTGCTGCCCCAACCTGCCGTATAGGGGGGCATGCTTGCGCTTTAATACCCTAAGTTAGTAGACTTTTTGGTGGTATAAGTGTGTATGGAATGACTATTAGACTGAAAGAGGAGAAGAAAGTATGGTTGTTACACACGCAGCCAAACTGGGGCGACCCGGGGAGATCGGGCTGGGGCTATAGGCCTCAGACTATGAAATAAAATCTGATTTAAAAAAAAAAAAAAAAGCTGGTCGTACTGTGGGTGCGGCCATTACTTAATGTAGTACTGGGGAGATAAGCACTGCCCCAACCTGCCACTAACGTATTGCAGCACTAAAGGTATAGGGGGCTGGTCGCACTGGGGGTGCGGCCATTACTGTAGCTGGTACTGGTGAGATAAGCACTGATAACAGCGGTCACATGGGTACCAGCTGTTACTGAATGTACCCTAAGAATTCTGCAGTGAATGCAGGGTGCTATCTGATTGGTTGATAATGCATCCAGCTACATACACGTACAGTCGGTAAGTTTAACGAGGAGTCTTGTTCCCCTTAGGACTACGCCTATACCGTACAGTCACGTGCAAGTCCTGGGTGTTAAATAAGTGTGTGTGGAGGGGGGGGGGGTATGTAGGGTGCTGAATCTATAAGCGCTGACACGCTTAAACGTGACTGTATGCTAGCGGACTTTTCGGCTGATTCACGTCTAGTCTACATTTTCCACAATCCATGCATCTTTGATGACAAAGGGTATACTGTGCTATACCGCGGCCTTTAAAATGTTAATACTTGGATATCACAGAGCTCTACAGACTTTCTTTTTGACATAAAATAATTATACACAAGCAGCAGTTTTCTTTGATATATTTGTGTTAATAGTAGCCCTTGTGTATGTAGTGACTACCGGTAGGTATATATACATGTTTATAGGGACAGATAGTGACACCGTTAGCAGACTATTGGTGGTACGTTATTAAGTACATTGTAGTACTGTACTAGGGTAGACTCACAATAAGTCGATGAGATGACATTTGTAGTTATTCATGTACAATAGGACTTGTAATGTCTCTTTCTCTTTTTTGGAAAGAATGACAGTTAGACATCCCCATTATTCACAAATAAAGAGTTAAGTAAAGAGTGCTTGATTTATAATGACAAAATAAATTGTCCATCTCAGGGTTTGTGCCCGACTCCAGGTGACTCTGTGCTGTATGGATGTGGGTTGCAGTGTGAAGGACAGGTAGGGTGTCAGCCCTGACTGAACACCAGTGGTGTTAGCGTCTGGTACACCGCAGTATGTAGAGTATGCAGATAACCGCGACCACACCTGAATAGACTCATGACTGATGTCACCATGGATGCTCTTATGAATTTATTAAACAAATAGTCTTTACCAAGATGTTTTTTTCGTTGTGTGTGATATACATATCCATATAGCCTAGCTAACTGGATACCATTTCTATTTGGGGATAAAATTCAGTATTTTTAAATATGATACTATTTTTTCTCTCTGCTAATGGACCTAAACTGAATAAGGATGTGGCAGGGATGCCAAGTGTTACGATTTTACGATTTCTGACCCCAATTACGACCATTACGATTTCTGCTGGCAAATAACTATTTTTAGGAATTTGGGTATATCCGTTCATTTTGGACCAAGGGCTAGGAAAAAAAGAGATCTCGGAAGAAACCCCCCTCACATTATCACATTGTATATGGAGTAATATAAACAGTGGTCACCAGCAGTTTGGTGTAGTTGATTCCTGGTGCACTGCATTGTGCAGGTTATGGAGATTATAACCGTCACGTGGCGTGGCACGTGACACACGTCAATGGTGCTCTTATAAATTTATCAAATAAATAATGTTTGCCAAGATGTGTATTTGGTTGAGTGTGATTTACATATAGCCTAGCTAACTGGATACTATTTTCTAACTGGGGATAAAATTCAGTATTTTTAAATATGATGGCTTAAGTTTTTTTTCTTTTCTAATTAAACTGAATAAGGCCGCTCCGAATAATAGCATTGTTCCTCATCACTAAGCCATGACAAATATGACGAGGGCGCTTTTTTTTTTCGCTGAAGACCAAATAGGTACCGGTAGAGGGAACTAGGTGCTCAGCAAACTTTACATTCACATTTTAAAGATTAAAAATAATAATCTACAAATGTTTTAGATAGATATATTTCCTCTAGCTCATTGTATTCGCGCAGCTTAAAGCTCCAGCTTGATACCAAATATGCCAATATTCATCTATAATTATCAACTTTTCCCTTAAAATTTGCCCCAAAAAATTAATTATCCAAAACACGATTTTTGTTACAAGAAACAAGGATATTATTTGGAGTGGCCTAAGGATGTGACTGAACTCATAACAGTACATTCCAAACGACCCCCAAGCAAGGTCAATTTTTGTCACCTTTTGGCTTCTTACAGGTCATTGGATACTAATGCCTTGCTCTAATTGGCTTACAATTATTGTCTATGGGATAATCAAAAAATATAAAAACAAGCATACATTGGGTGTAATAATGATTTTATTACAAATACTTTGACAATACACGACCAAGACTGACATAGTCTTCAACAAACCGATGAACTGTGTTCCCGAATGAATGACAAGAAATAATAGAAGACTTTGTAAGGACCTGTAAGGACGCACCTATTGAAGACTAACCGGTAAGAACTCAAGTGGAACCCCAAAGCCACCGACAAAACAGAATCGGGCATTGTAACGAACACGCAGTGTACACGACGCTACAATCTCTACATTATCATCGCAGTAATAATAATAATCATACATAAGATCACAGTGACTGGTCGTTTGTCCCCCGTTTGTACAAATGGAATAATGTTAAGACTTTTACTAATGAGGTTGAGGCCTGCGTCTGGGCCCCATGATGGCGTGATGGCTGATGGCGGATGTGCTGATGGTGGGTGATGGTGGCGCCCCCTACCTGCACCGCCTGGTGTGGGCGGGTGTGGGCAGGGGGCGCCACTGCTGTATGAAGGTCGCCGAGACCGCTGCAGAATGATTCACTCACACACGTAGCGCGCTCTCTCTACAACTCGTCGTGATCTGCGCTCTCCTCGTCATCCTGACACAGAAAGAGTAAATGTCATTATTAAAACTGTGAAAATTGTTAGAAAAGAGAAGAATCCTTATTTACATCATCAAAAGTCGCATATTTTCTCCTTTTTACTCAAAACCCCCAAAATATTTCTTTTTTTGTTTTATCAAGCAAAATCTCTGCAAAACTTTCCCCAAATTTGCTATCTTGCCCTTTTTCTTTTTAATGTATTTTATAAATGTTTCCTATGCAAATATTCATAAAGGTTTTGCTACTGTAAATCTTTACTTTGTGGATTAACTAGTCTGTACGTACCTTGGCATCTTCGTCGTCCATGGCTTCCTCGTCCTCCATGTCGTCTCCCATATCCTCATCTTCCTCTTCGCCGCCTCCAGCAGCTGGAAAACAATGTGCACCGTTTAATAATGAAGTTAATAATGCAGCCAACTGTTTCGCTCCCTTTTTTCTTTTTAACAGGTTACCATAAGTCTAGCGTATATGTCAAACTCTCGTATAAGCCACTACCCCTCACTTGGGAGAACTCTACTAACTGAATCTGAGTTTTGATTGTACCGTAAAACCTCGGTTATAAGCCAAATTTTATTTGGCGTTCTCATTTGCTATAAGCCGAATTTTAAGCCCCAAACTTCCATTCGGCTTACAGGCGAGTTTTTAATCATGTAGGAACATAGTGAAAACTCATTTCAAGCACTTCTTGAAGCCGAATTTTTACTCCCAAACTCACATTCGGCTTAAAACCAAGGTGGGCTTATAACCAATGTTCTACGGTAGCTACTTCAGTTCTGTAATATACTTCCAAAAACTTCAGTTGACCCTATAGAGTGTTTGGTATACATGGTAGTTTCTCCTTCATACAAGTCGGATTTTCACAAAAAGTGGGGCTTGAAAACATTTAAACACTATTTCTACAGGTAGTGAATAAAGCCCATCAACCAGAGTTATAAGGCATTAACAGAAAGTTGTTCCGGTATCTTGGCCAAGAATGAATAGGGTCGGTCTTTCCTTTTTATTTTTAAAGGAAAAAGGTAATTTCATTTGAAAAAATGCCAAAAATATAAAAAAAATTTAAAAAAATCTTTAAAAGATGAGGATCGGCCCCGAAAACGTAGGGCCTGTCGCGACACCGGAACACAACTTTTTCCTATAACAAAAAATTCAAATGAGTTTTTTATTTAACTGACCTTCATCCTCCTCCTTCTTCTTGGCGTCCTCCTCCTCCTGCTTCTTCCTCTCCTCCTCGTCCTGGGCGTCCTTCATCTTCTTCTCTCCGTCCTTCGTCTTGCCCCACGTCTCCTCTCCGTGCTCCTCAGCTGCCTTCTCATCGTCCGTGATCAGAACGTTGTCAAAGATGGTGCCCGACTTCACCTGCCACAGATCGAACCCGATGGCACCAAAGTCCTCGTAGATTCCCAGTTTGTCGTCGGCCACGTACTCAGGGTTGTCGACCTCGGGGTGCACCCACTTGCCCTTGTAGTTGGGGTTGTCGATCTGACGGGGCTTCCACTCTCCCTTGTACTCAGGGTTATCAATCATGGGTGGCTCCCACTCTCCGTCCATCTCGTCGTCCCAGTCGTCGGGCTTCTTGGCGTCGGGGTCGGGGATGTGCTCGGCCTTGTCCCAGTCCTCGGGCTTGGTGTCCTCGGGGTCGTCGATCTTCTCACGGTCATCCCAGTCATCAGGCTTCTTGGCCTCAGGGTCCTGCAATAAGGGGGAGGTTAGGGTTAGTTTAAGTATCATTTAACACAGTTTGATACAAGGGTGTCCGAGTGGTATTTTACATCTTATTTCATACTGGTACAGTCAACCCTTGATAATCCGGTTGGTCCCGTCCCTGACCAAAAGCCACTGTAAGGTAAATCACTGGATAGTCAAATTTAGGGCATGGGGGGGGGGGGGGGGGGTCTGTAACAGTATCAATGATTCCCATAACATTCCCATGGCTAAGAATGGAGTGTGATGTACAGCAACTTTAGAACCTTTTCACAGTTTCATGTATAACATGTATGGTAAGGAATATTATACTACATTATTCTTTGTTTTCCAAATGAGATTACCAATTTAATATTTGTCTTAACCAAGGTATAGGATTACATGACTGTACGTGTTTGTGTTGTTGAGAGAGTTGTAAAAAGGTTGAGTGATGACTGGAATATTGGATCCATTTTTAGTACTAATTACATATTGTGTTGCTGATATTCAGCCACTGGAACTGGAAGCTGAAATAACTGGATTACCAAGACTATTTTAGTGCTATAAAAATGGTCCCCAGTAAATCATGGCTGGAAGGTGAGGGACTGGATTGTCAAAGACTGGATTATCAAGGGTTGACTGTATTATGAAACCATTGTTATTGAAATTTAAAAAAAACTAAACATATATTAACTGATAAAGTTAACAATTGAAATAACTTTGCCTGCAGAAAACCCTGACAAATTTAAAAGTGTTTACAGATGATTTACGTAATGACTAAATTAGCGAGTAACTCGCCAGTGCTGCATTCAAGCATCATGACGACCCTGTAGGATTGAGACACTCCCGCAGGATCGACTTGATGCACCAAAAAGGTAGGAAGTTTTTGATCAATCATCTGTAGGAAATTAATTCTATTCAATACGGAAATTCCAGCCAAAAAGTAGGAATTCCTGATAAAATAGGAAAAGCAGGGATGAAAGTCACCAGAAAAATCTTGAAATGTTTAAACTGAAGCCCCTGAATAAAGGTTTTCTTTAGTTAAGTATAGGTCTTCTCGACATTATAAAAAACTTGAAATCGGAGAAAAACTTGAAAAGTGCCAAATTGTCACCTTGATCATCTTGGGTGGCAGGAAGTCCCAGTCGGCCTCCAGGTCTCCGCTCTCCACCTTCTTGTTGTCGATCTTCACCTCGTAGGTGCCGTCAGCACGCACGATGAGGGTGTACAGGTGGGTGAACACGTCGTCCTTACAGCGGATGTCCTTCTTAGTCAGCAGGTTCTTCCCCTTGTAGTTGAAGATGACGTGCACCTTCTTGGTGCCCGGACCGCAGATGTCGGGCCCGAACATGATGTTGTAGGGCGAGTCGCCATGCATACCTGCCTGGTCAAGCTCGCTGGAGAAGACCTTGACGTAGCCGCCGCCGCAGTCAATGTTCTGTTCGTGCTTCACCGTGAATTGGATCACGAGGGTCTTGCCCTCGTTGGTGAAGGCTTCATCAAACTTAGCTGAGAGACCGTAGAAACGGGCATCCTGGCTGGTCTGGATTCCTGTCAGAGTGAAGGGGGAGTTTAGTGTTGTTTTACAGCACAATTTAAAATTTACTTTTTCTTATTATAATACAGCCAAATGAAGTAGACTCTAATCTCAGAATTCAGATTATTACCAAACTAGATCATGTTGAGTCTGAGGTAATAAAGTAGATGCTTTGCTACTTCAGAATATCTTAGGAGTTGAAAATATATGTTGCTGTTCCCGACATTTCTGGGCATGAATCTTTTTATTTTTTAATTGTTTTATTTGACATCCACATGGTGAAATTATACAAGTCAAATGATTCCTATTCATTTATCCAGAGTTAATAAATGTAAATGTCTAGGCTGTCGTTATTGAAGGGTCAGACATGGAGTACCAATGGAGACAAACTTACCCTTGTCCTTGTCCACATCGTTGTAGAATTTTCCAGCGGTGAGGACGAACTTGCCCTGCTCGGCTCCCTTAGAGGTGGACGACACCCACCGGGACTCCCAGTCATCTATAATAACACAAATAACGACCGTTAAATACGCGTTTAGTGAAAATAAAGAACTAAGTGAAATCACATTGCTAGAACCACAATACCAAATTTTAGGGAGTGATCATTTTTTTAAATGGGGGGGGGGGGGGGGGGGGGGGGGGGATTTTGAGCGCTCTTTTCACCCCCCCCTTTCAGGGGTCGCAATCTTTTACCCCCGCCCCCCACTCCCTGTTGTTAGAAAATAAACCGTCCCTTAGTAGCTTCCATTGACCCCCCCCGACCCTCTACATCCCGCACACAATTTTACTTTCATTTTATTTCAAAACAAGTCTAATCCTCAAGTGTAACATGAAGACTAGAGAATTTGTGTAAAACCAAGTATACTGATTATGGATTGGGGAGGGGTGTGTGTGTATGTGCGACATTTTCGCGTAGAGAACCTCTTTTTTAAACGCCCCCTTAGAAGCGAATGGAACATTTCACCCCCCCCTCCCACCAAAAATTGGTCTATGTCCCCCACCACCAAATATGTGTATCTATGCCCCCCCCTCCCCATCCCAAGGGGCCAGAAATATTTACGCCCTCCGCCCCCCCCCGTTTTAGCATGTCAAAAAATGTTCTGCCCCCCCCCCTCTGGCTGACCCATCCCCCCCCCCCCCCACCTAGAGGGATCGAATTTGTTTGCCCCCCCTCCTCCCCCCCGCAGTGGATAAATAATGACCACTCCCTAAACTAGGTTAACATGACCTATATATGTCCATGTAAATACACGCCCGGTGACGTAAGGCCAGCTGTGCTCTACACCAGAATGATGTCACTGGGAGCAGGCAGCCAATAGGAAGCCTCCACAGACCCCACACCAACACGGTGCTACTCCACACCTATTTATACATCCCCATCAATGGTACACGATATTCCCAACTTAAACAAGTTATTTTGTATTGGCCATTTGAACTACAATAGATTTCTAATGAAATTTGTCTTTGCGATATTCCAAGGCCTATTGTTATAATGTAGAATGGATATTTGATTGGTCTCCTAAGCCGCTAGATTAGAGTGGGAGAATAATCGCCTTACAGTCGTGAGAATGGATGGTTACTAGTTTACCCATTATGGCTAATACTATTTATAATACCAGTAATAGGCCTAATCAGCCTAGACTAGTGCTCGTTAAATCCTGGAAGCCGCTGGTCTAGTAGTCCCTAGTACTACTAGGCGCTAGATCTTGGCTTAGGCCTTAGGGCATGTATGGGCACGTCCCCTGCTTTATTTAATTAACCCGACTTAATATTGTTACAATTTTGTAGGCTAGGGAAAACACACCTTTTCAAGCCGACGTCCAATTCATACACAGGCCCAGACAGGGCATTTTACACCATACGTTGTACTTGATCAATACACCACAAGTTTTTCATTTGCCTTTTTATTGCAATCACTCAGGCAAATGTTTATTCAGATTTCAGAATCCAATACACATCATTTATATCATTTCCTGTGTACACAATTGCTGTCAATGGGATGTGTATTTTGGATGGGATATAGATACCCATAATGTAGGAGAGAGTGGTTTCCTGCCCATCCCCCCTGGTGCTAGAGTGGTGTAGGATGGTGTGCGTGGCACTGAGACAGACGCGACCCAACCCACCCCACAATCCATCCTACCCGGCACATCCTCACACCCATTACCACCCAAATATCCACACACCGCTCACTCAGCGCAATAACCACAACTGTAAACCACATGTCCATAGTTTGTAGCAACGGGAGCAGTCAAAAACAGAGCTTATAAATATGTGATAACTGCACAAACTCGAGTTACAAACATTACACACGGTCCGCATATCGTAAGTAGGCGGGGTGGCCATGTTGGCCAGGACCGGCGAGCGTCGGGCACCGACTAACTCGCGTTCGGCGTGGAATTATGCAAAAAGTACTAACCTGTGAATTCTTCCTTGAAGTATACAGTTGGGTCGGACAGGGCCACAGCCACTGCACACGCTAAGATGAACAGCCCCTTCATTTTGCTGCAGTTGTCGGCAGTTTCTGACTGAGATCTCCACAGATCCCCTCGGCGTGTTGTGCCTCTTTACGCCAAGTACACGTGACGGCCCGACAGATGGTAGATTCTCATTGGACGAGAGCCCGCAGCCAATCACAACGCACCACCTCAAGCTGCTCGGGTGTTTCCGTGACTCGCAGACCGGAAACCACGGGAATACCCGAACCCTGGGGGAGCCGCAGGGCACGCTGGGAATGTACACAAATGATGGCGGCCAAAGTTTGAAATGTTTCTGGATGACTGAGATGTTTTACTGCGTAAGGCTCCTTTTCATTGTCATTTAGAGTACTGTCAGAGTATAATAGATAGATTACATAGCTTGCTTTTAGGTGTATTATTTTGAGATGTCAAATCGAAAAACATGTTTAACTAGATGCCATAGTGTGCCAACCAAAACACCGACTTCGTCCCGAATCGAGTCTGGACCTGTCACACACTGAGTGACTGACCGACATTGAGTCAAGCTGTCAAACTCAAAACAAACTGATTCCCCGTGTTTCTGGCGTAGTCTCACGCAATTTTCAGATCATTCCACTGCTTTATGGTGATATGTAATCAATAGAGTGTATGCAGAGAGTTGCCATTGACATCCTATTGATATGTCTAGGCCTAGGGTGTAGGGACAATTTTATTTTGCTTGTGTATTGAATTATGTATAGGCTACCAACAATATAAATTATATACAATATATCTTAGTAATCATTACTAATAGTATTAGTATAGAATAGAGTGTTAACTGTTATGCCAATGGCAATGATTTATAAAGTAAAAGTTGCATCCTATACTATCTAACTATGGCTTCATTGGAGTAGTACTTATACTACAACTGCTGTGGAATACTACAACACATTCTATAACGGATATGTATTTCCTCAGGATAAAAATAAATGAAATATCAATCAATCTATACAATACAGTGCCCGTAGGCCCTACCTAAGGCTAAGTAACCTGATTCCCGAGTATGCAGGCTATTCCGAGTCTTGGATATATTATTTGGAGTAACTCCTCAGTCTCCTGCGATAGTTCAACTTCAACGCCCCCTCACCTCCCTCATTTTATTATCGTTCAATGATGTAACATTCTAAAATTGATACTCAGGTACAGTATATTACTAGATCATATAATATATCATATAGTATATTCTCCCTGTGAAGAGGGACCATCATGATGTGGGCATGATGCCTTGAAGCAGTAGAATAACTACATCAAGAGCCTTCCCTTCATAATGCCAATAGCCTCAGTGAATAGGTATACAGGACCTAACTTGAAGAGTCTTGTGCCAGTTGTGGCTGGCTGCAGTTCCCATATGCACGGACCTGGGCCTTCACACATTCAGCTGCTTTATGAATGTAAAATAAACGATTCTTTATATGTAATATGTAATAACACAACCTCATTCATCTCATCTCATCATTACCTGAACCATGTACAGTACCGGTATTCCTTTTTTTTTGTATTTTCATTCATAACTATGAACGTAATAATACTATGGATGTCATAGCTATATTACATAAGAAAGACCATCATTTTTGCCTGCAAGGGTGATTAGATTCAATAAATCCACGTTAAAAAAAAATTACAGGAATTGTAAAAGGTTGCCAAACTTGAAGGTGCTCGTGGCTGTTTCCACATGCAGTGCATATATATGGCTTCGCACTGGTTGTCTGCTTGGGCCTTCACACTAGTGGTCTGCCATATAATCTCTCCTCAGTGAACCACGTCTGAGATATCTAGGAAGTAGATTGACTAGCCCTGCCTGTTATGGTACTATTCCATGTACCAGTATATAGGACCAGGTAAATAAAAGGGACTTGCTATCCTTTGAAAAAAGAGTAGGAGACATGCACCATAGCGGTTTTCTTCCTCACCCGATAGAATCGATCAATCATCTCATGGATCCAATCACGGCTGTATTGGGCAAGCTGCATTCATATAGATCTTCCTGTGTTAGAAAAGCCCTTCCAGAAAAAAACTACCACGTAGGCCTGTATTTCTGTTACTGTATACAGCTTATTTTTTTATGCCGAAGTGGTGGCGTAGCCACCTGGTGGTGCCGCCAGGCACCACCAGAACGAGGTATATGATGTTTGCACTTTGCCAGAAGTCAGAACGGGCGCCGCCATCTTGGATTGTGCCGCCATCTTGGATTAAGGTGTCACAACACAAATTTATGCTATGTGATAACAATAATATAAATCAACCTTTGATAGTTCCTGAGGTTGATTATAATCATACCCAACCCCCCTAATATGAACCCAAGGAATTCAATGGTTCTGTCGGTTTGTTGCATATATAGCTGGTTGCCTAGCAACGGCTATTCTAATTGTTTATCTGCCTAGCAACACACATTTTCATGGTCCTGAAGTTGATTATAATCATACCTACCCCCCCTAATATGGACGCAGGGAATTCAATGGTTCTATCGGTTTGTTGCTAATACAGCTGGTTGCCTAGCAACGGCTATTCTAATTGTTTATCTGCCTAGCAACACACATTTCCATGGTCCTGAAGTTGATTATAATCATACCTACCCCCCCTAATATGGACGCAGGGAATTCAATGGTTCTATCGGTTTGTTGCTAATACAGCTGGTTGCCTAGCAACGGCTATTCTAATTGTTTATCTGCCTAGCAACACACATTTCCATGGTCCTGAAGTTGATTATAATCATACCTACCCCCCCTAATATGGACGCAGGGAATTCAATGGTTCTATCGGTTTGTTGCTCATACAGCTGGTTGCCTAGCAACGGCTATTCTAATTGTTTATCTTCCTAGCAACACACATTTCCATGGTCCTGAGGTTGATTATAATCATACCTATCCCCCCCCCTAATGTGGACCAAGAACATCAATGGTTCTATCCGTTTGTTGCTAATACAGCTGGTTGCCTAGCAACCGCTATTCTAATTGTTTATCTGCCTAGCAACACACATTTCCATGGTCCTGAAGTTGATTGTAATCATACCTACCCCCCCTAATATGGATGCAGGGAATTCAATGGTTCTATCCGTTTGTTGCTAATCCAGCTGGTTGCTTAGCAACAGCTATTCTAATTGTTTATTTGCCTAGCAACACACATTTCTATGGTCCTAAGATTGATTATAATCATACCTACCCCCCCTAATATGGACGCAAGGAATTCACTGGTTCTATCGGTTTGTTGCTAATATAGCTGGTTGCCTAGCAACGGCTATTCTAATTGTTGATCTGCCTAGCAACACACATTTCCATGGTCCTGAGGTTGACTATAATCATACCTATCCCCCCCCTAATATGGACCAAGAAATTCAATGGTTCTATCCGTTTGTTGCTAATACAGCTGGTTGCCTAGCAACGGCTGTTCTAATTGTTTATCTGCCTAGCAACACACATTTCCATGGTCCTGAGGTTGATTATAATATAACATCCCCCCTAATATGGACCGAAGGAACTCAATGGTTCTATTAGTTTGTTGCTAATCCAGCTGGTTGCCTAGCAACATCTATTGTAATTGTTTATCTGCCTAGCAACACACATTTCCTTACCTTCTAACATGGACCCAAGGAATTCATAGGAAATGCCATATTTGAGGTAATATCATCCTTCCCCCTGATAACCCCTTCCCAGCCCTGCTTTTTTGGTGTCTTGAATGGGTTCCCTTCAAACATACCAACCATGTAGACATTATGTTTCTTCGAATGCAAGAATTGCAGTTGTTGCTGCGTATAAAAATGCCTGAGGCATTTTTTTACGCGGCAACAACCGCAATTCTTGTTGTATCATTTTGTATATTTATAAGGACCAAATAGTTGTTTTTTTTAAGAGTGAGAGGTGTGTGGATATTTGGGTGGTAATGGGTGTGAGGATGTGCCGGGTAGGATGTGGGGTGGGTTGGGTCGCGTCTGCCTCAGGCTCATGAGTGGCCAATTGTTATATTTAAGAAGGGGTTTACTACTAGAAAGTGGCTTTATCAGAGATATGTACAGTGTACCGAAAATAAAAAAACAATCCAAACCGGAAAGGTATTTTAGATATGTCTTGAACATCAGATCCCCAACTAATCTTGTATTTTAACTATGTAATTGCAGGTGACCAGTGCCTTCAGACTCGTCTTGTGGCACTTACAATCTAAGTGACCATGAACCGTCCGACCGTGTCACGGGGCGGCGGCCCTCCCCGGGGGGGTCGGGGCGGCCCTAGGGGTGGCGGCCGGGGCCGGGGCAGCGCCGTCCTACAACGAGCCAACGCTCAGCTCAAGGGGCAACGCGTCCCGATACCACAACCTGAGAAAAACGATGAAGATGATGACCTGGGAGTAAGTATTAATCTACAGTAAACCTTCATGTATTTTGCTCACTGATTCTTCAAAAGGAACATAATTTTAAAGATATATGTATTTTTATTATTTTTAGATACAAGATATTAGAGCATTAACTGTTCTTTAATACTTGCAGGCATATCTGAGCAGTTTGAGTCGGAAGACAAAAGAACCTCAATGGGACAAGTTTGGAGAGAGTGACATTGATATCTCTGTGTCCAGCGATGACCAACCTAAGCCCGCCGCCACTCCAGT
Source organism: Harmothoe impar (assembly GCA_947462335.1). Lineage (NCBI taxonomy): Eukaryota > Metazoa > Annelida > Polychaeta > Phyllodocida > Polynoidae > Harmothoe > Harmothoe impar. The sequence continues at coordinate 107,799,344 of OX381705.1, read as the reverse complement.
GGCAGCGTCTAAGTTCCTGAAGAAAAAGCCACAAGAGACAAAGGAAAATGCCTCTGATTCCAAATTTCTCAAGAAGCCGGGAACCCCGGCGTCACCAGCGCTCACCTCTAAGTCTTCAGCTCTTAACAAAGCGGCTGCTTTCGTATCGAAATTTTCCGAAAAGCCGCAGAAGAAAATTATGGACATAAGTGACAGTGACCTTGACATGGACCTGAGCATGGATTCTGACATCATGGCTGACGTACGTGCCATGAAGCAGCCGCAGCCGGTCACGAAGCAACCCGTGAAAAAAACAGAACCCAAACCTGTCCACACCGAAAAGAGGTCCAAGTCAAAGAGTCCCTCTAGGAAGGCAGAGAGTCCGAGCTATGGCGACGACTCTATATCAATAGGACTTGATGGTTCTAAGTTTACACAGAAGAAGTCAAAGTCTTACGCTAACTTTGAGATGAGTGACTCGTCCGCGTCGGACGCTATCGGTAAAGGCGGCTCAAAGTTCCTGAAGAAGAAACCCAAAGCAGCGAGCCCCCCGCCTCCCAAGTCACCAGAGGGCAGAAAGTCTCCAGGTATTGTTAACTACTTATTTGTTCAAATTATAATTTGGTCTTGAATTTATATTTTGACATCATTTTCATAGCTAAATAACAATTTTCTAGAAAGTGTAATACATGTACCGTATTCAAGGTGGCTAGCGCTTAGTGCCAGTACATGTTTTATACAAGTATTTCTAGTATTTGATAATTTGATTTCCCCCAAGATTTTGAGAAAATTCTTATTTCTATTCTAAAATTTAGCCCAAATAAGGGGAGGTGTGAATTCATTATGGGATGCATGCTACTTTTTTTATACATGGTACTCAGTACAAATAACTTTATTCAAAAACTGTAAAATTCAGCGTCCCCGCAGCGCCAGTCGATGTTCCGGTTAAAGAGTGCAGATAAGTACAACACTCAGGTAATGCTGGACACCGATGAGGAGTCACTCGCCGACTTCATCGGGGGTCTGTCCTCCTCTACCGACCCCGGGTCTGCACGCACTCCACGCACACCCAAGTCACCCTCCTCCGCACGCCAGGCCGCCAGTAAGGTAGGGACCACTATCTTGGACCTAGAGACGAAGTTAGGCCCTGGCATCAGGACCCTACTCTTTTTGGGCTGACCCTAATATTTCTAGACAGTTTTTTTTTTCCTTTGAGAAAACTTTGAGAAAACATTTTTTTATGTTTTTACTACCAGTACTACAATTAATATTTTTACTAAAAATAAAGATTTGAAAAAACATGATGTACCGTTATCTGTAGATTTATTTATGGAGGACTATAACAATTTTACTCCTGTTCAGCAAAAGAAGCTCTGCATAATATTTAATAGGGGGCATATTGGAGAAATTGTGTGTTGTACTTTGCAGCAGTTCCTGAAACCCAAACTGAGTCCTGTCGGCCGGCCGAGTCCCGAACCCACCATAGACACCATACGAGAAGTGGAGGAACCGTTGGACGAGAGCGTTAAAACAGAGAGTTCTATAGAAGAGGATTCTTTTAAAAGTAAGCGTTGATGATTCTTGTTTTTTCCTAGTTTACTGTCCGTGCTGATGTACAACGGTATCAGGACTTTAATATCAAGGCATCATGCAGACTCATCCTCTAAAAGTTGACATTTGTCATCATGATGCACCAATGCAACCTCAGTGAATAACTCGCCAGCGCTGCATTGGTGCATCATGCCGACCCTTTGGGAGTGTATCAACCCTGTAGCGTCGGCATGATGCATGAATGCAGGTTTGGTGAGTTACTTACCAGGGCTGCATTTATGCATCATGATAAACAAGGGTATGATGCGGCAAAGCGTCATGCGGTCCTTGAAGGTTAAAGGGCCGCATGATGCCTTACGTAATGCATCATGCCCTCTGTTGTCCTGATACATGAATACAGCCCTGGGGAGTCTACTCTACTCGCCAGTCGTTTTAAAAATCGACGGACACAGAAAACTTGGGTATGAAAGTCGACCTAAAGATATTTTTTTTAGTTCCTATATACATGTATATACATCAAAAGAGACGCAGTGACACCCTAAAAAATTGGACTACCCATGTAGAGGCACACATATATACCATACTCCGGTGTGTGTGCTGTGGTAATTAATGTGGATGAGCGGGCTGACCGGCCACGAGTAATGTGCTCTGGTGTGTGTGCTGTGGTAATTAAGGTCACATATTGATCAGCTGAATGCATTATGCAGATTGCCATTCACGGGGCGTACCACATGGACAACAGGCACACAGGGACGGCCAGCTACTGACCACAGGAGGGGGGGGGATATATTATACACAAAATGTATGGGACTTGGGGGCATCATTGAAAAAAAGCCCATGAAAGAGGATCCAAAAATTTATAAGCTTTCTTTTCTTTTTTTCTTTTTTTGGTGGGGGGTATATTTCAAAATCAATACCAGTACTCATCGGCTTCGGAGGGGGGATGTCAATTAATTTCATAAGTTGATTACTTTGGATGTTTTGTAGGGTTTTTTTGCCTCTGGCCACTGGGGAAATGTTGATACCCAGGGGCTGGTGTAGGGCAGCTTTTTTTTCTTTTTTTTTGCCCCTGGCCGCCCAAATAATAGCTTTAATATCCAAGTTACCATGAGGAAATGGCCTGATTCTGAAAAAAGGTATGTATCTGTTGGGGGTGGGGGTTGGGGGCGGGGCTGTGTGGTAGCAGGTTTGTGTGTGCAGTGGTGTGTGAGAGGCCTGGGCGCGTGTTGGGGGGGGGGTGTAGGGGGGGGGGGTGTGGGGGGGTGTAGCAGGGTGTAGCGGCCTGGGCGTGCTGCCTGCTGTGTCAGGGTTTACCTGCAGGTCCATCTGTCACACCGTCATGTTAATCTGCAGGTACTTGACATCCCCCACACCTGTACCACACCTGTACTACTCGGTATCGATTAGATTACTGCACCACTCTCACCTGCCCCCCCCCCCCCCCCCAGCCATCATTTAGCCGCACAATTAGATGCCATCATTTATGGATTTTAAATAACGATTATAGTGACACTTCAACGTATTAAAGGGATACAGGGTAATAAAGCGAACCATGATCTATTATATCTAAATCTTAATATATTGATATATAGTATTTGGAAATGAATTAAAATGTCTTGAACCTAAAAACCACATCATTAAAGGAAATAAGATTCATTAAAAAATATATACACATAAAGATAGTGTAATCGTATTTTATTTTCACGAATTTCACAGAAAACAAAATCCGCAAAAAACAACAACAGGTCCCTCATGAATACAGTATTGAAATAAAGTGCCAGATTCCGGAAATCTGCAAATCAAAAAAGGTAAAAAATTTACTTTTTTGGCCACATTCGCGAAAATGTTATACCCGCGAAAATATAAATATATACGTTTACAGTACTTAATTGTAATCCTGCATGCATGTCTAAACTGTGGTCACTATCAGTATGTGAGCCCTGGGGGGGGGGGGTGTAACCCTCCCCCCCCCCCCCCCCACCACACACACACACACACAATACACAAACCGCCAGTTGAGGGAGTGGCCATCATTTAACAACAGGTGGGGGTTGGTGGATTTTTTTTTCAAGCGTGTGCCAAAGTTGCACCCCGCTTCAGATCAGTAACGTAGAGGCTTTTAAAAAGCGCTGTCATATCCCCCCGGGGGGGCTACTCCCTATATGATCTATAGTAGCTATGTGCGTACACAAAATCCCGGAAAAGGGGTCCTATTTGGGCCCCATTGGCGGATCCGGCCGGATCCGGCAATAGGGGTCCTCCTTGGGCCTTTTTGGGGCAAAAGGGGTATGTTTTTGGGTCAGGAATATCCAACCAAAGAGTCAAAATAAATCCTGTAAAAAGGGGTATATTTTTCTTGGATTGTGGCCCAATATTAGGGTGGTATCCCGCCAAAAGGGGTCCAATTTTGGCCAATTTATGTGGGTATCCTGCTAAAAGGGGTCCAATTTTGGCCAATTTAGAGTATCCCGTCAAAAGGGGGTCGATTTTGGCCGATGAAGGGTGGTGTCCCACTAAAAGGGGCCTAATTTTTTCACATTTTAGGGGGTTATCCCGCCAAAAGGGGGGTGTTTTGATGGATTTTTGTCCCGGTAAAAGGGGTCCAATTTCAGGGTGATGTACGCACATGGTATCCATAAATGTGAGAGTGGCCCCCCCGGGCATATCCCCCCCCACCTCAAAAGGGGTTCAAATTGTGCCCCCCGCCCAAGGCGTGCACACCTGTTTGGATCCCTTCCCAAATCCACCCCCCCCCCCCCCCTGTTATTACAAAATGAGCCGTCCCTTGTGTGTGGAGATGTTACAGGATGGTTGATCATAGAGTGGAGCCACCACGTGTAGAGTATACCCCCCCCCCCCCCACACACACACACGTGTATAGTACACACACACCCCCGGCCGTGGTGGGCCCTGATTGGTCAGCACGCCGACATGGAGGCCGCTGATTGGCTGAGACACACTCTATAGTTCGTGCTGCTAATGAAGCTCTGTCACAGACTGTAGGTTGGTGCCACGTGGGGGGGGGGGGGGGGGCACGTGGGGGGGGGGGGGGGGGGCTGGGGCAGATCCATTACCGGTAGTTAACTGCTAAACGGGACTGTCAGGAGGGAGTGATATTAGAATTTGATGCTAATTGACGTGTCTCCTAGTTATAACGTAGACAGGGCCCATCGGCACTTTAATAGGGCCTAGTCAGGACTGGAGCAGGTTACGGCGACAAGCACTGATAAGAGCTGATAAGACTGTTACAAGCCTGTCCCCTGTTTGTCCCCTATTTGTACCCATAGTGGTATGTCTTATCAGTGGGTTTCACCGCAACCAGCGAAATATTAAATGGCAGACCCACAGGGTATAGCTCCAGGTTCCTATACTCTGTGGGTCCGCCATCTTATAGTTCTTATATACATAAAAAAAACGACACAATGACATAGCCGTGCCTCTACATGGGTAAAAATCTACACCGGCGACACGGTGACACGGCCCTTTTATGCCATTTTAAAAATCGACGGACACAGGAAAGTTAGGGGTAAAAATCTACCCACAGGGATTTTTCTCTAAGTTCTTATATAGCTAAAAATCGACACGATGACTCAGCCCTTTTGCTAAAAATCGACACGGCGACACGGTCAAAATTGTGAGGACCCATGTAGAGGCACATAGCCCTTTTGCTTAAAATCGACACGGCGACATGGGTAAAATTCCGGGGGGGGGGGGGCACTGACTCTATGTGGGTCAGTGGCAACTGCCGCGGTACCGCCCCACATCCTCCTACTGGGGGGAGCTGAGGGGGTCACTGACCGCCCCTCCTTTTCCTTGCTAAGGAAAATTGTAGGAGTAACCGCCCCCCTAAACAGGCTAAATAACATCTAAGCCTCCCATCTGAGCCTCAGGTGACAGACATAACGATGGCAAACTTACCAATTAGCACTTCATAAACAATCAACTACATGTTTGTGGCCCAATATTGCTGTATAAACACAAGAAACCTTTATCCAGAAAGCAGGGGAGGGGGTCACTACCCCTCCTTTTCATTGTAAGATGGTCTGACCGCCCCCCCTTTTCCCCCCCTCTGTCAACCCACCGCCACCGCCCTTGGGAGAGGTGCGGCAGTGGTTATCCAAAACATACCTCAGTGCCCCCCCCGGGGTAAAATTCAAGGTACCCATGTAGAGGCACATTAGGGAGTTTTAGCAAGCTGAACGTAGCCGTACACGTACACGTAGCCGAGCTACGTGCTCCGCTAGGTATGTCAGTAAAAGGAGTTGTAGCATAAAAACCCTGCCGTGGGCAATAGTGACGTAGCAAACAGCTTTCCTACGTATATGACGTACGTAGCTGTCACCAAACGTAGCAGAGAGCACACATATTGATGACGTCAGTAATGGTTGCTACGTTGCTAAAACTCGCTATTAACACATCCTACAGCCGCCACTCCCAGTCTCCTGGGGAACCAGCGCATGTCACACTCAGATGGACACGTCAGTTTAACCAGCCTCTTCCTAACAGTGTAGCTACAGGTAACCCTGTGTAGGCCGCCATCTTGTCCCCCCTATAGCACTGTAATTAGGCTGCCATCTTGTCCCCCCTATAGCACTGTAATTAGGCTGCCATCTTGTCCCCCCTATAGCACTGTAATTAGGCTGCCATCTTGTCCCCCTATACCCGTAATTGGTCACTTTGTGTAAGCAGCCATCTTATCCCCCTATAACTATACCCGTACCAGGTCACCCTATGTAGGCTGCCATCTTGTCCCCCTATACCCGTAACTGGTCACTTTGTGTAAGCAGCCATCTTGTCCCCCTTATTCCCTATACCTGTAACTGGTCACTCTGTGTAGGCAGCCATCTTGTCCCCCTATACCCGTAACTGGTCACTCTGTGTAGGCTGCCAGCTTGTCCCCCTAGAACACTGTAACTGGTCACTCTGTGTAGGCAGCCATCTTGTCCCCTATATAACCTCGATGTACCAAACAGTTAATTAATCCCCACATTTAAATTGTCTCTCCATCCCCCTGTATCCTGGTTGGTTGGTCGGTCGCGAGTCATTGTAACGGAAGCATCATACAGAATTAATAAACTGCTATGAGGTTACATAGATGAAAAAAAAACAAAAAAAAACTGTAACAGCTCACCCTATGTAGGCTGCCATCTTCCCCCCTATGCTAGTGTAACGGTAGCAGAAAAGTCATTTGGGGAAAGCAAGATTCAAACCAACGACCTCTAGACCCACGGGCCAATGTCCTACCACTAAGCTACATCCCCATGTAACAACTTAACTGCGCCGTACGTTACTGGTTCGGTATGGCATATATATAGGGGTGCAGGATTACCCAAGTGATACATCCTTGCGGATTTATCACCAAGGTGCGAGTAATCCGAGCCCCTACACTACCCCTACTCAGCTTACATCAACCCTTCTAGACTTGGATTCTCCGGGACTGGACTTTCTCTCCCTCCTAGAAGGGGCTTTATACATGGTACTTAACTGTTTCTAAACGCTTACTGCTCGTAGAATAGATCAGATTGTTGCTCATCCCCTAGATATGATAGTGTAGGAGCACACATGTACAGGGTAGCTATCAGTACCAGAGCTGCCAATGATCCATTCAAGTATCATGCCAACCCTTCAGGGGTTGATATATTCCTGGAGGGTAGGTATAATACATTCTACAATAATGCATGACTGGCGAGTTACTCACCAAACCTGCATTCCGGTATCAAGGGCATGATGCATTAAAACATTACACGGCCCTTAACTCCGGTATAATGCTTTAATACATCATGCCCTCTGTATGATGTTTGAATGCAGCTAACTCGCGAGTGATCCATTCAAGCATCATGCCGACCCTATGGGGTTGAGATACTCCCGAAGGGTCAGCATCATGGACCAATGCAGCCCGGCGAGTAACTCGCCAGGGCACCATTGGTGCATCATGACGACAAATGTCATCTTTTTAGTGACATGCGTCCTTACAGGGTTGCGGTGTATAGCCGTGGTACTAATTAAGGTGTGGTCCCCAGGTACCAAACACCACCTACAGGTGGCGCTACCACTCACAGCACCTGGAGTCCAGCCTCCGTCAGCCTCTATCCTACCAGGGGGATAGTCTGGGAGCAGACTGCCTCCGTCAGCGGCTATCCTACCAGGGGGATAGTCTGGGAGCAGGCCAGCCTCCGTCAATGTCTATCCTACCAGGGGGATAGTCTGGGAGCAGGCCAGCCTCCGTCAGCGGCTATCCTACCAGTTGGATGGCCTGGGAGCAGACTGCCATCCTATCCCAATACACATCTTTTGATTACATCTTTAAAGTATAGGTGTTAATTACACAGTAGCTCCCAGCTACTTTTATTACCCCCCTTTATCTTTCCAATACACCCCTTGATCTCTCCAATACACACAAAAAGTGAAAGCAGCCCTGCTACCAGCCCATACCATAGAATTGGGCTGGTAGTCCGAGACTGCCTCGAATTACACCCACGTACACCCCCCCCCCCCCGCCCGCGTCCACCGTCGCTCCTCAATTTGGTGAGGCCTGTATTCTCAGAGAGGTGCTGATACAAGATTCTGTGTTAGTGCTCTAGGCACTTCATAGCACCTGTACATTATCAGGGTTCCCACCCGTCAGTTACAAGTCAGTTTTGATTTATTTGCTTTAAAAGTCAGTTAAAAATGAAATGTCATATTTTGTCAATTTCCAGGTTTTTGAGAAAATGTCAGTTAAAAGTCAGCCATATTTACAGAATGCACAATTCAATTTTTAGATTTCGAAAAAATCTTGAGATGGTTATACGTGAAATGCGAGTTATCTGCGGATTTTTTGGTACAAAACGTGTCAGTTAAAAGAATTTTCTGTCTTTTAAAAGTCAGTTAAATATCAGTTAAAACTGTGACTGAAATATAATAGAAACTCTGACTCTGTCCAACTTCCCATAAGTCTTCCAATATCTATTGTACCCCGCACCTCCCTGCCACCCCTCGGCCACCCCTTCCCAACTCGCGGATCCATGTCTAACCCCTTTGTAATGTAATACCCTATCCCCCTCTGGCCTTGACCATAATTATGTCGTCATGATACACAAATGCATTGCCAGCAATTTACTTATGGTGTATCATGCCAACCCTTTGGAAGTGTATCAACCCTATACGGTTAGCATGATGTATCAATGCAGCATTGACGAGTTACTCTCCTGCATTCATGTACATTCATGTATCAACCCCATAGGTTCACTGTCCTGATGCATGAAAGCAGCCCTGGGGAGTTTAGCTATGATACTTAAATACGTCATTGGTGAGTGAGTGGCCCAGGGCTACATTCATGTATCATGACGTCCAAAGTGCATCATGCACTGTGCATCTTTTAACCCCTGAAGGAAGCAAGTCTTCAAATTATAAAACATTTGTCGCCAGGTGAGCAAGTTGTCGGTGCGGTATCATGATGACCCGTCAAGACATAGTCAGCATGATGCTTGAATGCAGCCCTGGCGAGTTACGATTTACTCACCATAGCTGCATTCAATAATTCATGCATCATGACGACCACGGGTATGATGCATTAATGCATTAAGCCGACCTGAAAGGGTTAAGGACCGCTTGATGCCATTAATAATAATGCATCATGCGCTAGGTCGTCATGATGCATGGGTACAGCCATGGCGAGTAACTCGCCAGGGCTGCATTGGTGCATCATGACAAGAAATGTCATCTTTAGCAACATGCCGGCCATCCTTAATGAGTTCATAAAAAATATAATTTTAATTTTGAAAAAATAAAAAATAAAAAGAGTTAATAAAGGGTTAAGTGGAGTTGGTGTGGCAGTGCCTGCTGCAGTATAAACCTGCGTCAGCCCTGTGTGTTCCCACAACACGCGGCCACGTGGTCGTGTTGTTGTGGTATGCTAATGAGCTGTGGCTGGTGGAGGGCTGTGATTGGCTGACCCCCTGACCCCCCCCCCCCCCCCCCCCCCGCCGTGTGGTGGAGGGGTGAGGTGTGGCCGCGTGTCACGGTGTGCACCCTTAGGGAGTGGTCATTTTTTAACAAAGGGGGGGGGGGTGGATTTCGGGGGGTACCAAAAAATAATTGGACCTCTTGAAGGGGGGGGGGGGGGAACAAACAAATTGCACCCCTTTTTAATGAAAAGGCCAGTGCGTTACTATAGCTCATACAAATTTGATCCCTCCCGTTGGGGGGGGGGGGGACCAAAAAGATTTCAGCCAGCTCGCGCGAAAATCCACCGACCCCCCCCCCTTTTTGTTAATAAATTACCACTCCCTTAGTACAGGTACTGGTACAGCCACACCTCCAGTGTCTTTAGACTATATTATATACTACAGATATAGTACATTGTATATATGTATATCCAGGCACCAAGAAAGGGACATTTTCCTGTATGAGAAATACTTTGTTGGGGCAGCCAGAGGCGTAGAAAAAAAAGTACCGATAGCGACTCTTTTTTTTGGGGGGGGGGGGGGGGGGATCAGTGCCTTTAACATTATTACTCTGAAATATACCTCCTTTTTTTCTGAAATATACCTCATTTTATTTTGAAGATAAAAAAACACAGAAAAACGTGTACGGGTAATCCAAATTATTAGAAAATGGCCTCAATATGTTCAACAATGAGTAAACAGACTGTGCCTCCATGGTTAAAGTGCTGACAAAGGCTTAGGCCGTTTTATTTTGATAACTTGGATTACGGATCCGCCGCCGAGATTTTTGGCATTTTGCAAAAAAAAAAAAAGTTTTTTTTTTTTTTTTTTACCTTCCCCCTTCGAGATTTTTTGAGAATTTTACCAAAAAAAAAAAAAAAAGTACATGTTGATCAGAAAAAGGTAGAATGAGGCCTCTCAGATTGGGGATAATTCTCAATATATCTTCATTAGATTGCCCAGAAATGTGATTTTCCATGCCTTTTTTTTTTTTTTTTTTTTTGCCTCTGCCCTTCGGGAAATTTTGTGATCTGGTGCCCGCCGTAGGGCAGCTTTTTTTTTTTTTTTTTTTGCCTCTGCCCTTCCAAAAATTTGGAGCCAAAAGCCCGTAATCCAAGTTATCAAAAAAAGGTGGCCTTAGATATGGCAGCAAGATATTTCAGCAGGAGGATCTAATATTGTCTTTTAATTCTCCTGATATAGAATGTATTATACCCTTAGCTGTTTGCGTGTACTCCTGACAAGTGAACTTTGAGCACTCTATCGAAACCAATGTCAACCTATATATAAAAAAAGTTGGGGTGCGGGTTATACGCGAGGTGCGGGTAATACGCGGGAATTTACGGTAAGTTTAATAGGGACCAGCTGTACGTCTACCGGGCGAGGTGACGTGGGGGTCAGCGTCATGAACCGGTGTCATGTCTCCATGTCTATACCCCTGTAAGGGCGGCATCATGCCTTAATGCATCATGCCCTTGGTCGTCGTGATGCATGAATGCAGCCCTGGCGAACAACTCACCAATGCTGCATTCATGCATCATCCCGACCCTATGGGATTGATACACTCCTGAAGGGTCGGCATGATGCACCGATACTGCACGAGCAAGTCACTCACCGGGGCTGCATTGGTGCATCGTGATAACAAATGTCATCTTTTAGTGACATCTGTAGGGGTGCTTGAACATGTATTAAACTCATTCACAATGAGATATGTATAATGACTGCTATGTACCTCAATCTGTATACATTGTAACTGACTGTGTTTGCCCCCCCCCCCCCCCCCCCCACAGGTGGACCAGGTAAGGTGGACGTTAGTGTGTAAGCAGCACCCGGTATTTATATCACTTTTAAACGCACACAATTATTATTTTATTGCACTTTGATTCTGACACCGGGTATTTGTGTGGCTGCGAGTTGGTGCTTATCGGTACTTGGTAAGTAAAAATACGGCCACTCAAATTTGGTTTCTCCCCACCGAACAATGAATGATTATTTGCGACCATGGCACGTTTGTTTATTTTATGTCAATTTCATTTTTACTGAGGATGGGACTGTCCGAGAAAATCTCACAATTGATTAGTCAAGACTCTAGTGGCGTGCAAATTTTGTTGGTTTAGTAGGTCTCGCTCACTATTAATTGACGTCATAAAATTCTGTTTCCTAGAATTTGTCTTAAAAAAGAGAGAAGGCCTATCCACCTTGGAGCATTTTTATCACATTTTTATTTACTTTTTGACATTTTTGTGTGGCCTACGGTAAACGACAGCTGACCGTCCCAGCAGTAATGGAGTAGAGAGCCGACACTAATTAAAATGCATCAAAACAAACAGCATTCCTTGATTTCATCAATGTAAAAAAGATCAAGTCACAATTGAAACTGATCAATAAATTAAGGCAATAAACAAAATTTAAAAAAAGGAAAATAAAGCCCTACAGTATACCCGGTAGTATAGATTATAACAAGCCACATATTGTGTTTTTTTTTTGTAACAATTCGATTATATTTGGCATTTTCCACATCAAAACAGTTACATGAAGCATGTCAATGTTATTATCGGGTATCCTGCATATCAACAAAAATATTGTACACGTAGAATTGAATTCTGGCGTATACATACGGTACATGTATCGTACACACGCCTTATCCTCTGTTGCTGCATGCTTCCTGCACCTTTTACTTTGCATGGTTTATTGTCGTGTATACGTGGTTTCTTTTATCTGCATGACTTTATGTTCTATATGTCTAATTGTGAAGTGCATGTTTGATTTTTAAATGGGCAATAGGGGTTACATTAACATACACATGTTACCGGTATATGAAGCAGTAATTACTACCGGTACCAAGAATGAATTGAATAAAACTTACCGGGTAAATGATATATACTCAAATCTTTTTTTTTTATGAATTAAAAAAAAAAAAAAATTGCAATATTGTTTTTTGATAAGATGAGGAGCGATGATGGTTTGCCCTGCACATATTCTGTTACATACACTTACCACACTACGCTGCTGTATACGGCTATTTAAATGTGAATGAAACAATTAAAAAGAATCCATTCCTCCTCTCATTGAGGACATACAAATACTCTCCATAAATCTAGTCCTATACCTGCATCAATTCTTCATCAAATTCTCCATTCTTCCCTTCCAGTTAAAGTATTTGACCTCGATGACCTTGAACCTGCGATTGACATCCAACCATCGAAACCCTTGAAGCACGGTAGCAGCAAGCGGACATCGCCGTCCAAAACCCGCACCCCTCGGTCACCGAGAGAGAAGTCTCGGAAGAAGGAGCCCAAAAAGGTAGATGTAAGGGATTTTGAAATTCCTGAATCTATTGTTAGAAATAACCAAAACATGTACCGGTAGGATTTGAAAAGCAGTTAATGTGATCAACTATTATTTTTGCTTTAACAACAATCATCTGGATCAATTTAAAGCTGCTATACCACATCAGATACATAGATAGTTCACTCTGCATGTTTATTAGGGTCTCCTTAGTGCAGTGTACTGCTGAGATCCCAATCTGATTTGTGACTTTTAAATTCAAGAATCTCTTGCCAAAACAAATGGCAGATTTATTATGATATAATAATGAGAGGGTTACAGAATCATATGAGATACAAATGAAGAAGATGTAGGTGGGGTTAAAAAATTCGACCCCTTAACGGCGGAGGGTAGGGGGTCAAAACAAATTACCTGTTTAGAGTGAAAAAGCACACACTTTACTATGCTTCAAGAGGGGTACGTACCCAGATTTTCGACCAGTGCGACCAGATTTTCAATTTAGTGCAAATCGCACCCTCCCCTCTTGTTAAGAAATGAGCAGTCACTAACCCAAATTCTCCTTTACCACCCAGGATGACAGGAAGCGGAGTAAGCCGGCGGCGGTCAGCGACTCCTTCTTCAGTAGCATGGGTCTGCAGACCGTTGACGAGCTGCTGGGTGGGGGGGGAGACAGCCCCCCCGAGGGGGGAGACAGCCCCCCCGAGGAGGTCCCCAGCGAGGTCGAGGAGGACGTGAGACGCTCCCCCCACCCCACTACGGTCTATCCTGTCTCCTACCCCCGCGGTCCTACACTCCCCGCCGGGTGCGGCTCTCACTGAGTGAGGTTATGGAGGTAAGTATACCCCCTACACACCCCCCCCCCCCCCCCCACTAACGGTCTATCCTGTCTCCTACCCCGCGGTCCTACACCCCCCGCCGGGTGCGGCTCTCACTGAGTGAGGTCATGGAGGTAAGTATACCCCCCCTACACCCCCCCTACACCCCCCCTACACCCCCCCCTACACCCCCCCCCCCCCCCCCCCCCACTACGGTCTATCCTGTCTCCTACCCCGCGGTCCTACACCCCCCGCCGGGTGCGGCTCTCACTGAGTGAGGTTATGGAGGTAAGTATACACCCCCCTACACCCCCCCCCCCCCACTACGGTCTATCCTGTCTCCTACCCCGCGGTCCTACACTCCCCGCCGGGTGCGGCTCTCACTGAGTGAGGTCATGGAGGTAAGTATACCCCCCCTACACCCCCCCTACACCCCCCCTACACCCCCCCCTACACCCCCCCTACACCCCCCCCTACACCCCCCCCCCCCCCCCCCCCCACTACGGTCTATCCTGTCTCCTACCCCGCGGTCCTACACCCCCCGCCGGGTGCGGCTCTCACTGAGTGAGGTTATGGAGGTAAGTATACACCCCCCCTACACCCCCCCCCCCCCACTACGGTCTATCCTGTCTCCTACCCCGCGGTCCTACACTCCCCGCCGGGTGCGGCTCTCACTGAGTGAGGTCATGGAGGTAAGTATACCCCCCCCTACACCCCCCCTACACCCCCCCCTACACCCCCCCCTACACCCCCCCCCCCCCCCCCCCCACTACGGTCTATCCTGTCTCCTACCCCGCGGTCCTACACCCCCCGCCGGGTGCGGCTCTCACTGAGTGAGGTTATGGAGGTAAGTATACACCCCCCTACACCCCCCCCCCCCACTACGGTCTATCCTGTCTCCTACCCCGCGGTCCTACACTCCCCGCCGGGTGCGGCTCTCACTGAGTGAGGTCATGGAGGTAAGTATACCCCCCCCTACACCCCCCCTACACCCCCCCTACACCCCCCCTACACCCCCCCCCCCCCCCCCCCCCCCACTACGGTCTATCCTGTCTCCTACCCCGCGGTCCTACACCCCCCGCCGGGTGCGGCTCTCACTCAGTGAGGTCATGGAGGTATGTATACACCCCCCCCTACACCCCCCCCCCTACACCCCCCTACACCCCCCCTACACCCCCCCCCCCCCCCCCCCCCCCACCCCACTACGGTCTATCCTGTCTCCTACCCCGCGGTCCTACACTCCCCGCCGGGTGCGGCTCTCACTGAGTGAGGTCATGGAGGTATGTATACACCCCCCCTACACCCCCCCCCCCCCCTACACCCCCCCTACACCCCCCCCCCCCCCCCCTCCCCCCACCCCACTACGGTCCATCCTGTCTCCTACCCCGCGGTCCTACACCCCCCGCCGTGTGCGGCTCTCACTGAGTGAGGTTATGGAGGTATGTACACACACCCCCCAAACTCCTACACCCTGGTCCTACACCCCCCCCCCCTCACCCACCCCCGCTATGGTCTATACTGTCATGGAGGTATGGGCTCAACGTTCACAGTTGAGGAAAGAAATATAAGATATTAAAATATTTGCTTCATTCTTAAAAGCTCATATGATTCGTTGGAAAGAAAATTTCTCTTTTGGAACAGTTTAAACAGCTTTAAACTTAGGCTTTATAATTACTTTGATTTCTTTTTAAAAAATCCCTTAAAGAAAGCTGACCTGCTCTACGCCACTTTGAGAAGTTCTGTATTCTGATATAGGCCTCAATTTCCAAAAACTTAAAGCTTATCAGAGTTGAACTAGGGTAGCACTAATTGTCGCTTGTTGTTTAGGTGCGGTCCCGTTCCCCGAGCCCGGAGCCCATCTCCACGGCGCGTGGCATCACGAGCCGCATCTACACGGAGGACTTTGAGGAGGACGTGTCGGCCTCGGCCGCCTCCATCCACTCCTCAGACGTGTCAGACACGGAGTCTGTCCGCACCCTGACCGAGTCCGGCCGCTCCAGCCCCGGGGGCCGCTCCTACTCCCGGCACAGCTCCCTCACCCGGCAGCGCTCCGAGTCCGAGTACTACTCAGACGACTTCACCGAGACGAGCGCCGCCTCACGCAGACACACCTACTACAGCAGCGACCCCAGCGAGGACTCCAGCTACAGCGAGGACTACACCTCCTACACCAGCCGGTAAGTACAGACGTGTTTAAGTACAGACGCGTTTAAGTACAGGACTACACGTCCTACACCAGCCGGTACGTACAGACATGTTTAAGTACAGACGCGTTTAAGTACAGGACTACATGTCCTACACCAGCCGGTACGTACAGACATGTTTAAGTACAGACGCGTTTAAGTACAGGACTACACGTCCTACACCAGCCGGTACGTACAGACATGTTTAAGTACAGACGCGTTTAAGTACAGGACTACATGTCCTACACCAGCCGGTAAGTATAGATGTGTTTAAGTACAGGCATGTTTAAGTACAGGACTACACGTCCTACACCAGCCGGTAAGTATAGGCATGTTTAAGTACAGACGTGTTTAAGTATAGGCATGTTTAAGTACAGGACTACACCTCCTACACCAGCCAGTACGTACAGACGTGTTTAAGTACAGACGTGTTCAAGTACAGGCATGCTTAAGTACAGGTGTGTTTAAGTACAGGCATGTTTAAGTACAAGACATGTTTAAGTACAGACATGTTTAAGTACATGGTGCGTTCATTGGTGAGTTTGTTAGGCGAAAAATCCGCCTATTTAGTAACTACGGTAACTAAACCAGCATGCCTGTAATTTCCGGTAGAGGCTTGCAAGCAACCAGTTTTGCAAGGCTCTACTGGGGCTGCATCACGTGGACCCCACACCCATAGCTACACAGGGATGCAGCAAGCACGCTGGTCTAGTTAAACACTAAAAAGGTGGATTTTGCGCATAACGAACTCACCACATGTTAGCCGAAAAATCTGCCTATTCAGCAAGCTGAAGCCTGTTACTTGCAAGACTACCTGAAACTACAGACGTGCTGGTTAAGTTAGTTACTAAATAGGCGGTTTTAACAAACGCACCAAGTACAGACGTGTTTAAGTACAGGATGTGTTCAAGTACGGGACGTCTTTAAGTATAGGACGTTTATAAGTACAGACGTGTTTAAGTACAGGACGTCTTTAAGTATAGGATGTGTTTAAGTACAGGACGTCTTTAAGTACAGGATGTGTTTAAGTACAGGACGTGTTTAAGTACAGCACTACACATCTTACACCAGCAGGTGGTGCAGGGCTCGACAAATCGTTCTGCACATGTGTGTCCACTGGGCACAGAGACAAAAATATGTTGTGTCCAGTTGATGGAATCTGTGCCCGACCGGGTAATGAAAATATAAATATATACTTTTTCATTGATAACAGGATCGTTTTCATCAAGATCTTGTATTGAGATATTGACTTGCATATTTAGAATCCTAATAATACAAGCTTTCCAACGGTGCATAACACTCATTATTTGCCTGGTGAATTTGCCACTGGAAAAATTGTCCGGAAATTTTAGTTTCAGTCGTGCCCACTGGGCACAACTTTCAAATTTTTCTGTGTCCAGTTGATTTTTTCTGTGTCACGGGCACTGGACACAGCGATTTGTCGAGCCCTGTGGTGCGTGTGTTCTACTTCAAAGCCCTCCAACCAAAAAATAACATTTTTGTCCATTTTTGAATTTTATTTTGGGCCATATAATTTTTAGCGGACCGGTAGTTTTGATGGTCCACACATCGAGGTCGTTTTCGGGCCAATGCGAACTGAAACACTCCTCTATTTTTTGGCCTAAATAAAATTTAATTAAAATGAAGTGGCGCTTCTTTGAAAAAATAACAATTGATGAAAAGACTATCATACATGAAATTTAACAAACAGTAGTGTGGGGCGATGGCATATTCTCTCTGTGATATTTTGTGAATTAATTGTATAAAATGTACCTTTGCTTGTTTCCGTCAGGACGCCGTCTCCACGGTCGCCCCGCTCTCCCCGGTCACGGCCGGTGACACGGAGCGTGCGTGTGCAGACAGGGGAGGAGCCGGGTCTGTGGTACACGTGGCACCGGGAGGCGGGGGGGCAGGCGGGGGTCGCGCCCCCCCTGGGGCTGCATCACGTAGACCCCACACCCATAGCTACACACGTAGTCAGTGCAGACGCACTAGAAGGTACGGATATACTACTACTACTACTACTGCTACTACTACTACTACTACTATAGGGTATAAGGGAGGGGGGGGGGGGGCAGGCGGGGGTCGCACCCCCCCTGGGGCTGCATCACGTAGACCCCACACCCATAGCTACACACGTAGTCAGTGCAGACGCACTAGAAGGTACGGATATACTACTACTACTACTACTGCTACTACTACTACTACTACTACTATAGGGTATAAGGGAGGGGGGGGGGGGCAGGCGGGGGTCGCAAACCCCCTGGGGCTGCATCACGTAGACCCCACACCCATAGCTACACACGTAGTCAGTGCAGACGCACTAGAAGGTACGGATATACTACTACTACTACTACTACTGCTACTACTACTACTACTACTATAGGGTATAAGGGAGGCGGGGGGGCAGGCGGGGGTCACACCCCCCCTGGGGCTGCATCACGTAGACCCCACACCCATAGCTACACACGTAGTCAGTGCAGACGCACTAGAAGGTACACACATACTTCCGTAAATTACCGCGTATAACCCGCATCTCGCGTATAACCCGCACCTCGACTTTAAGAGAACCCTATAACCCGCACCAGAGGTATGAAAATTGCGATTTCAGTACTGTACTATACTACCAAAAACCCTCGTATTACCCGCACCTAGACTTCGGGTTATACGCGGGAATTTACAGTAATATTAGCAAGTACTGTAAATTGTCCAGTATAAGCCTAACTCATGTATAAGCTGAACCCAGGCTTTGGGCCGATCCTATAAGCCTCACCAGCAATCTGATTTCAACCGCTTGGAGAATATGGTACATTTTATACTACATTATGGCTTGTTTATAGTCTAAAAATCTGCCCATAAAAAAGGGGCGTGTGCTTTTTCGGGAATCTTTGCTAATTATGTCAGATGCAGTATTTTAATGATTGTAACCAAGGATATATATAATGATGCAGTTTATTACATGTACCCCAAATTTTACCCAATACTTCAAACATAACATTTACTCTGTAA
>OX381705.1:107714255-107780394 GCA_947462335.1 Harmothoe impar | reverse complement strand
TAAGTATGGGGACACACAGGGGGGGGGGGGGGGGGCTCCGGTACCCGACCACCACTACACCACCCTACAGGACACTAAGGCTGTAAGTATGGGGACACACAGGGGGGGGGGGGGGGGGCTCGGTAACCGACCACCACTACACCACCCTACAGGACACTAAGGCTGTAAGTATGGGGACACACAGGGGGGGGGGGGGGGCTCGGTACCCGACCACCACTACACCACCCTACAGGACACTAAGGCTGTAAGTATGGGGACACACAGGGGGGGGGGGGGGGGCTCGGTACCCGACCACCACTACACCACCCTCCTACAGGACACTAAGGCTGTAAGTATGGGGACACACAGGGGGGGGGGGGCTCGGTACCCGACCACCACTACACCACCCTACAGGACACTAAGGCTGTAAGTATGGGGACACACAGGGGGGGGGGGGGGGCTCGGTACCCGACCACCACTACACCACCCTACAGGACACTAAGGCTGTAAGTATGGGGACACACAGGGGGGGGGGGGCTCGGTACCCGACCACCACTACACCACCCTACAGGACACTAAGGCTGTAAGTATGGGACACACAGGGGGGGCGGGGGGGGCACGGTACCCGACCACCACTACACCACCCTACAGGACACTAAGGCTGTAAGTATGGGGACACACAGGGGGGGGGGGGGGCTCGGTACCCGACCACCATTACACCACCCTACAGGACACTAAGGCTGTAAGTATGGGGACACACAGGGGGGGGGGGGGGGGGCTCGGTACCCGACCACCACTACACCACCCTACAGGACACTAAGGCTGTAAGTATTGGGACACAGGGGGGGGGGGGTACCCGACCACCACTACACCACCCTACAGGACATCAAGGCTATAAGTCATCTCCATTACCGATATAAGACGTGGTAATTTCCTATGAGAATTTGAGAAAGTTAATTGAATGTTTTTTGGACATTTTCATGTGTCATATTCTTAAGAATCTCTTGTTTTTGAACGAGTGAAACTTGAAGAATTCAGAACATGTAAATACGACAAAAACTAGTCGGTTTTACATGATAACAGGGGACAGGTTTTATGTGAGGTGTTTAGAAGTAAACTGCAGTAGATGTATTATTCATGGGTTTCATGCGAGAATTTACAGTACCGTGAATTCCCGCATATAAGCCTAATTCACATATTGATCGCACCTCCAACTTTCACAAATCTTATAAGCCCAACAGGGGTCTGAAAATTGTTAATTTAGTACAGTGGTATACTTATAAACACTCATGTTTATTCTCCGTGAAAACTTTTTTGCCTTTTCGAATCAATACAGCTTTCCTGTATATTCCTATTGATCATTGTAAAATCTCGAGTAATGATTTTCAAAATATTTATGCAAAATGCGTTTTCTCTAGAGACCTTAATAATGGTCCGATTTACAAACCGTAAAAACTGACATGTAGCCAAAGATCCAGCCAGTCATCTGGACCAGCAGTAGGACCAGTCCAGCCGGTCCAGAAGCCTTTTAGCCGGGTATAGCCGGTGTCCGGCACGTTTTCACGGACACTGAAAGTTTAAGCTGCACTTTGGGCCCATCTTATAAGCCAGATCTGACCCTCATACTATTGTGCCGAAAACTTTTTCCAGATGCAGGCCAAAGTGGCCTTTGTCTTAGGATCTTACGCAGGCCATTTTTCCCTCACTACAATACTTGATATAGCGGCTAATGTGTGCTTGCTGTATTTTCAGTACATCGCCAAACACAGGAAGCCCAAGCTGACCTTTGATGAAGCTCTGCGGCAGGTCAAGGAGGAGATGGGGCTCGAGTGAAGCCCCGACACACCAAGGGAAGCCCCGACACACCAAGGGAAGCCCCGACACACCAAGGGAAGCCCCGACACACCAAGGGAAGCCCCGACACATCGTCTTAATACGGGACTCGAGGGAAGCCCCGACACACCGTCTTAATACGGGACTCGAGGGAAGCCCCGACACATCAAGTGAAGCCCCGACACATCAAGTGAAGCCCCGACACATCACGTGAAGCCCCGACACAGTCTTAATACTCTAAGGGCAGCATAGGGATGTAATGCATCATGCCATCCTTTGTTATAAGTATACATGAATGCAGCCCTGGTGAGTAACTCGCCAGTGCTGCATTCATACATCATGTCAACCCCACAGGGTTGATACACTCCGGACTGATTTGATGCACCACTGCAAGTTACTCGTATTTACACGTCAGCACTGCATCTATTCCTCAGCCGTCCTTATTAAAACGCTGCGTGTCGCCACTGATTGGGTCGGGAACATCATTATGATGTCATGTTCATCTATGTACCTACCGGTATCTGTCATTTAGACACATCATGTAACTAGTCTTCACACCCCTGTGTACCACCCGGTATAGCGCATCATGTGACCCTCAGTTATAAGCCGAATTGTTTTTTGTTATAAGCCATTTTTTACCCATTCGGCTTAAAACTGAGGTCGGCTTATAAGTGAGCTTTTATGGTTATAAGCGCACACCCTCATTTTTGGGCCAAAAACGTGTATGGTATAATTTGTTGAGCACTCTGTGCTTATTAGATCGAATATGGTACAGCAACAGCAAAACAATTGGGGGAAAATAGGTGGGGGTGTGCGCTTACTAGAATCAACTTTTATATTCATTTTTTTAGTTTAAAATAGGTTTTTATGCGAATACGGTAAGCGCATTTGGCGCCGCATAACGTAATGTGATACGTCGCTGTTTAGCTGGCATCCCCTCCCCTACGTGTATTGTGATATTGTGTAGTGTTTGTAAATCTGGTCACGGATGCCGTACATTCCCTCAGCTCACATTGAACATTTTAAGGGCGCTATGTCCATAGTCGTCATGACGCGTGAATGCAGCCCTGGCGAGTAACTCGCCGCCGTGTGAGACAAGCAGCTTGGTACATCCGTGTCACTACATCCCTGTTTAATACTGTACTTCATATCACGTCCGTCCAGACATTGAAATGTAATTGTACTTTTTGTACGAGTCAACTATAATATATTGTTTTTATTGGATAATAAAATATTTATATGCTAAATTCTGGTTTGAGTTTTTAAATTTTTAATATCCATTTGATTGTTTTCTTGTCTAACTTGAAATGTCATTTATTATGTAAATGATTCAATCGTTGATTGGGTTGGCGTTTTATGAATAGTAAATAGCAGCATGTGGAATACTACCACAAATTTGGGGGAAATACTAAAAAAAAAAAAATTATAAAGTCCCTGGGTTTGTAAGGGTTGTAACAGGTTAGAGGACTGTCCCACCCACTGCTGCCACCTGCAGGGAGTGGGTGAAAACACTTAGTTAAGGGAGTGCTCATTTTTCAAGAATAGGAGGGGAGGGCAGTGAGATTTCTCGCGGAGTGTATATATGAAACTTTTTTATTTCCACAAACGAAAATGTATTTTTCACACTACCGACCACCGTAAAACTTCTGTAAGCCTGGCTAACCAAATTTTGGGATCGCGGGGAGGGTAGGGGTCTGGCTTTATAATCAAATAACCGGGTAGTTTAAATGGGCCCAAATTCGGCAGCACTGTTGTTAGAGTATATGCACCTTTTGCATATTTAGTTTATGAACTGGGCTTCATCGAGTGTGGCTCAGGATATGAACCGTCAAGATGCCTCAGAATATTAGTCCGTCGTCACGTCCCCAGGTGGCGCCCTGGTCCCTATTCAGCCCCTACGATGGCCGACTGCCTACCGGTACTCTATATAGATTGATATCCATATACATGTTTCAGAGTTCAATGATCTTGTTGAATCGTAAAGTTTCTACCGTAAAACCTCGGTTATAAGCCGAATTTTATTTTGCGAAATTTTGAAAATAATTTCCAGGGGCCTTTAATAGACATGCAATTCTTTTAATTTGAGGACTTAAATTTTTCCAATTTTCTGGATTCCTTATACAAATACAATTTGTCAAAACCTCGCCTATGAGCTGAATGGGACTTGAAACAAGAAATTCGGTTTAGCAAAATAAAATGTGGCTTATAACCGAGGTTTTACGGTACATCGAATACAGCTCATCAAAAGCTCAGACTCCAGATACAGCTTATTATTTTCGATTATTTTAAATTGTGGTCACAATCACTTTACACTTGAAATGGAAACTCAAAAACTGCATAAACAACAAATTTTACAAAAACTTACATTACAAAAATATGAGTCAATGAAAACACAAGTAGGCAAATAATATGTTTAATTGTTTTATTCCTTAGTTGGAGAACACCGGGACATGGGAGCAGAGTTGTACGCACTGTTAACCTTTTATTACGGCATAATGCATGAATGCATCATGTCCTTTGTCATCATGATGCATAAATACAGCCCTGATGAGTAACTCATCAGTGCTGCATTTAGGCATCATGCCGACCCTATGAGATTGAGACACTCCCGAAGGGTCGGCATGATGCACCAATGCAGCACTGGTGAGTTACTCGCCAGGGCTGAATTTCAGCATTATGCCGGCCTTATGAGATCGAGACATTCCCAAAGGGTCGGCATGATGCACCAATGCAGCATTGGTGCATCATGACGACAAATATCATCTTTTAACGACATCTGTCCTTAAAGTGCGAACTTAGCGCTTTTTATGCGCGGCGTCAGGCGTCCCATACCCGGCCGCTATAACACCCAGAACCCGCCAGCTGAGATCAGCCCATGCAGAACCCGTGCAGTACTGTCACATACAGACACAGGGACACAGTAGTTTCGTTTCCATGCAGCACTGTACATATGTATACATAGCTTCAGTTTATCATAATTCCCACCACTGTTGCACAGAAAAATAACTCTAGTGGCAAAAACATTTTTCATAATTCATAATTTTCCTAATACATTGTATTCACACACTGCCGGCATTCACGATGGCAGCGCCTTGACCTAATTCTTGTCATTTGTTGAATGCATTTCCCTCTCACACCAGAGTGGTACTTCAAATTTTTTTTTACATATATATTTTTTTTTCAATTTGCTTCTTACCCCTAGACTAAGGTGTGTTACATGCTGAGACTGTGGGAGGCCAGTTGGACAGCCAGTAAAACAGTAGTCAGTAAAACCATTATAATTACCACATACACCAGGTCATTCTGCAACATTACTATATTGATATATTGTGTAGAATTAACTAAAAGTCCTATGTATGTCCTATATTACCCGGCTGCGTCCGTCACAGAGGAGGCAGGGTTGGGGTGGTTACGTGCGGCCCCCGGTCTACAACGACTGGGGGCCCACACGGGGAGTGGATGACGGTGGTTACTGTAGGCAGCTACACATCGGGCACCTGCAACAACATAGACAGTGTTAGACCACTTGTAACGTGTCCTTAACCCTTTATATTAAAGACGGATATCGCTAAAAGATAACATTTCTCGTTACGATGCACCAATGCAGCCCTGGCAAGTAACTCGCCAGGGCTGCATTGGTGCATCATGACGACCAAGGGCATGATGCTTTAAATTAATAAGGCATTATACCGCTCTTAAAGGGCTGCATAGTGCATTAATTCGCCAGGGCTACACTTAAGCCGAAAATCCACGGTGACAAGAACCTGCGTTAAAACGGTATCGCCCCTCTGCCGCCACAATTTCGCCGCTATTTCGCCCTGCCGCGCCCTTTTCGCGTCCACAGCGTTATAGGGGCGAAACCGGCGCGGCAGAGGGGCGATACCGTTTTAACGCAGGTTCTTGTCGCCGTGGGTTTTGGGCTTCAGGCACCGTGACGACCATGCAGCGTTTAGTATTAAGGCTTATTACATGGTGGATACAGCACCCTATGTTAACCGCAGACGACAGACCGCGACGCAATCTTGAATTGAAGCATTTCTTCTTCTTCTTTTGAAACAGAAGAAAAAAACAACCCTATGTTTAATTCTATGGCCAAGCATTTCTTCTTCTTTTTTTTTAAACAAAAGAAAAAAACAACCCTATGTTAAACTCCATGGCCAACAAGTTAGTTGATTTTCTTCATTTTATTAAGATATCAGTAACATGTAATAACCACAAAACCCCACTTACTGACATGCGTTTACGTCATACCTCACTCATTGAAGTCGGGTCACATCACACTCAGCCTTTAGCTTTGTGTAGTATGACCCGGCTACAATGAGTGAAGTATGATGTACATTTATGTCAATGGTGTGGAGTCTTGTCTATTGCCAATATCTATATACACCATAGACAAACAGGATAAAACCACCAGAGTAAAGGGGCAGGGACTTATACAGGGACTTACAGCAGCTTTGAGCGCCTGTTCTATATCAGCGATGAGATCCTCCGCGTCCTCCAAGCCACACGAGAGGCGGATCATGTTGTCATGGATACCGAGCACGTCACGCTCCTCCTTAGATACCGACGCATGCGTCATCACAGACCTGCAACACACACATTGATATTTACTTGATAGTCTCCCGTGCTGGTGGTATAGACCACAGGCGCAGTATTGGTTAATTATAATAAATTATCAACTACCGTATATACTGAGCCATGAATGTGGAATTCAGTGTAGGGAAAAAAATTGATATTTAGTATATAGATATATATGTACACACCGTAATTTGTTTTTTGCCAAGGGGACATGGCCTAAATATACCTCCCCCATTTAGTTTATTGCCATGGTGAGAGCCATGTAACCCATGGGTTATGCGCAAACCAAACCTCTAGTGTGGTTTATACAATATTCTCAAAGTCTAGGTGCGAGTAATAAGAGGGTTTTTTAAACTATGGAACTACTATGGAACTACTCCACATCTGATAATATTTTTATATGAATTCATATGAAATATTATGTACCGGTAATATTGAATGCTAAGTGATACCCATAAGGACATTATTTGTACATATCCTATATGAATGACATCTCTATAAGCTATGTACCTGAATTGCAGAACGCAAACAGGGCCTGGCCCTACGTTATTGCAAGTAAAATAAACGAATTAACAACAACAACAACAGCCATGATGCTAATATTGGCTGATAGAGCAATATCTTACTCATTGTATTAGAGATTTGTAGATATTTGTGTCTATAAATTTTCGCGAATTTAAATCAAAAGTACAATTTCGCAAGCATTTAAAGTAAAAAAATTACAGTACGAAATTCGAAATTTTCAGACCCCATATGAGGGTTATAGGATCCAAAGTCGGGGTGCGGGGTATACGCGAGGTGCGGGTTATACGTGGGAATTTACGGTATACTTGATAAATATTCACGCTGTACAAGTTTCTGTGGATTTTCATTTTCACAAAATTTGCGAAAATATGTACTGCACGAAATAAAATATGCTAGTAAAAGGAGAGACTCTCCTTGTAGGTATTTCAACATTGTGCGTTTTATCAGACCCTTTTGTAGAACAAGTATAGTAGATATAATGTTATGTAGAAGACAACATGAATGAGCTTTTCTTTTAACGGATTAAGCGCAGCGGGCACTGTACTGCACTGTACGACAAATACTGTACATTATTCCAGTTATTCCAGGTGCCCTTTATTATCTCTCACCTTTTAGAATCCTAATTAGTTTTTAATAATAGTTTTACAATACTGGTATTTGTCCTACTACATGAACGTTTTGAGTACGTCATCTAAACTTGCCGACTCACTATCGACACAACGACAACACAGTACTCCAAAGTACTTGAGTGATAACGTATCGAGTACATCTCTCTGTAAGTGGATTGAGTGGTGTGTGAGTGCCGCGCATTACACTGACCGGGCACAGAGAGCCTTAGTTCTGTCCCCACCACCAGGAGGCCTCCCTGGGGGCTGTAGGGACGCTGTAGGGACGCTGTAGGGACGCTGAGTACTTTAATCTGTTACAGCCTTATCGGATACAAGCATTCCTCCTGGTTTATATACCGTAAAACCTCTCTGATAAGCCGACCTTTTTGGGGGATCTTAAGCTCAATTCGTCTTATAGCATTGTCTCAAAGTGGGGGGGGGGGTCGGCTTATAAGGGAGGTCGCCTTATCAGAGAGGTTTTACAGTCCTTCTTTTCATGATGCATGAATGCAGTAGCTCGCCACGGCTTCATTCATGCATCATTCCTGGCACTACATTGGTGCATCAGACCAACAAAGCGTCCAAAGTGCCCAAGCTGTACCCCACTGACCAGCAGAACACCTGTGTAGTAGAGGTTGTGAGCCCTCCATGCACCACAGACCCCGGTCTGGGTCAGCCCCCGGTCAGTGGGTCAGGGAGAACTAAGATGGCGGCAGATAACGTCTGATAGCACAGAGATAACGTGATAACGTTACGTGTTTAACCGTTAACGTAACATACTGTTTTAAATGATGTTCTGTGTCATTTGTCGGCCTGATGCACTCATGCATCATGACGACCCTTTGGGAGTGTATACATAATCCCCGCAGTTCATGCATCATGGTGATACCGTAAAACCTCCGTTATAAGCCAAATTGTATTCAGCGTTTTCATTGTTATAAGCGGAATTTTAACCCCTAAACTCCCATGCGGCTTATAGGTGAGGTTCTGATATATAACATCCTAGGAATATAGTGAAAACTAATTTCAAGCACATTTATCATAGGCTGAATGTTTTCTCTCAAACTCCCATTCGGCTTATAACCATGATTTTACGGTGTATCAATGCACTATCTATATGATAAGGTATCGTGTTTTGCACTCACGGTAACTCAGCCAGACTCTCGTAGCCTCCCAGACTCTCAGCGAGCGTGAACACCTGAATCAAGACGGTTATAGCGATGTAAATCACAGACGGCGGATGTGTGGGTCTAAAAATAGGATTCAATCTCATTGAATAAATGATGACACAGCTCAAATATCTCCAAATAGAATGATCCCCAATCCCATGAAACTTATTTTTAAGATGTATTTATTTCTGTTTCAGTTCAATGTTTTTATTGCCCAGTCCTTTTATTTAAAAAAATTTACCGTCAGGCCACACCAAAAAAATGAAGTTTGTCAATGGTTTTTCAACAACTTTTTTTTGTTAATGGATTTTGTAGATAGATAAGGGGAGGGAGCGACAATTTTTTTTTATCCAGTCTCCAACGAAATTGAAAGTTCTTAGTGAACCCATATAATAAAATTAATTGGTTGATCTGGGGAAATTACTAGAAGAAAATTTTGAAAAAAAAATGAGGCGAGCAAAATCAATTGACAATTTTTCTTCCGGAAAATCGAAAATGGTGCAAATCAATTAACCAACATTTTTTCTAATCTGGCCTTTAGAAAGTACCATAAATTCATTTCCCACAAAGGGGCATGTGATACCTTAATGGTCTGCAGGAAGAGCCGGGACTGTTCCATGCCCCCCTTGATGTAGAAGGACAGCATGCCGCAGAACCCCCTCATCTGCCGCTTGGCCAGCTCGTGGTCGGGGTGGCTCGGGAGGCCGGGGTGCATCACCTTCTCTACACGCGGGTTCCCCTCCAGGTACTGAGCAACCAGGAGGGCGTTCTTCTGGTGCTCCCGCATACGGACATGCAGCGTCTTCAGCCCCCGGTTAACCAGGTAGCAGTCAAAGGCCGAGGGCACCGCCCCCGCAGCTGTCAACACAATGGGTGTTTATTACATGCTGTTCCCTCATACGGACATTATTACTTATTACTACCTTTAACATACATTCTTACATAGAACCCAATCTTCCAGTGCTGGTTACAAAATATTCTAAAAGTCTTGATTGATTGATGGATTGATTGATTGATTGAGTTTAACGTCCCAGCGCACAATAAGTCTAAGTGTTAATATTCTTAAATTGTAGAATATACGAGTACTTTTATAACTATGGTATAGAACTAAAGTAGCCATTTTTAGACCCCTTCTAACAGCAGAAAGTATCTACTGTAAATTTCAGAGTAAAAGCCCTGGTTTCTACGAGCCAGAATTCTATGGAAATCTCCCAAGTTAGGGGTGTGGCTTATACGATAGAAATTACAGAATGTTGGAATTTAAAGGAAATTCCATTCCTGTGCTGCATAGCGCTGTAGTACACCAAGGTATTTTCAGATTTGTCCACATCAATTAATTTAAAGCAGCCCTTAACATGTTAAGTCTTTACATCTAAAACACTCACCGTATTGGATGAATCTCAACTTTTCCGTCAAACTGTCGTTCTTTGAGACCACGGCTCCCATAACGACATCACTGTGACCTTATAATGTGAGACAAATGTTGTAAAACAAATCATGAAACGGTAAAACAGGACATACAGGATACTGTACTTCTAACACAGTTTAATATCTACAGGGATGAAAGTCGACTATGTCAAAAAAACTTGAAGATATAACATACCTCATAACTACATTATAGAGCATATGAATGTTTATGCATCTATAGACACATATATCTAGTGCTGTGCAGCAGGATTTGTCATGTCTATATTCTCCTGGACGTCGTCTAATGCTGAGGAGAAGCATTTGTCATGTCCATGTGGTCATGGACGTTAGCTCCTCCTGAGGAGAATGAGAAATCTGTCCATACACTCTTCATGCATAGCACCTTAGTTTCAGTGGCTAAGCCTCATGTGAAGAGTGTAAATGCATGAGACTATAGAGGAGAGTGAGGGCTTCAAGCTTTTTCAAGTTAACTTGAAATTGGCTGAGAAAAACTTGACACTGAGATCAGTGTGGTGTAGCCTGTCTGTGTATGTGTATGACCACTGATGTTGAACCAGTGATGATTCTGTGTCTTATCATAGGATTACACAAACAAAATAAGTTTGGTTGAGTTTATATTGAGTAATTATCAAATATATCCTAAGAGTGTCTACAGCTAAATATCCTGATTATATTTTTTGTGATTGAAAAAAAACTTGATTTCAGGGAAAAACTTGAAGACTTTCATCCCTGAATTTATCTACTGCACCATATTGACATCAGAGAACACCGCCACAACACAACAGTTGAACACAAGTATTGAATTGATTGATTTATGGGACTGCTAAGTACTGAAGGCTCATACAGTAAAATGTGGGGATATTTCATGATTCCCTATATGTAATTTCTCATAATAGAATTAGCTATCATATCATCCATTGATCCTTGTTCCCAGTCCCTAGGTAACATCATCAAGGAAGGACAGGCGCAAAATGCTGCTTACAGGCTACCCAGAAACATGATACCGTAAAACCTCGCGATATTAAGCTAACCATTTTTTTGGAATTTGGGGCCTAATTCGGCTTATAGATTTGCCTCCAAATATGGAGTCGGCTTATAAAGGATTTTTTTTTATGCAGCCATTATAATTTAAAACGATTTAAATGACTCACAATTCGGCCTTTAAATTTCTCTCAAAGTGGGGGCCGGCTAATAAGGGAGGTCGGCTTATCAGAGAGGTTTACGGTAAATGTCTAGGAACTGGGAGGACTCCAGATGGCATTGGTATATTGAATTGCAATATCTGAATACATATTGTTCAAACAAAACCAATAAAAGAGTCAAGGTGTAAGTGCACGTACCGTTCATGTACTTGGTGATGGAGTGGAGAACAAGGTCAGCCCCAAGGTCAAGGGGTCTCTGTAAGGTGAAGGTGGTTGTGGGGTGAGACAAGGTCATGAGGAAAAACTGTTTTTTCTGTGCACTGATATATGATTCATTCAATTTTATTTTTCATCAAACTGGCATTGAACTCTCAAAGAAAGGAACAAAATATGACAACTTTTTTTTGAATTGACATATTGGCTTTGAGAAATTTGGGAATTAGCCTTTCATAGGCCTCAGAGTGCATGGATGCATCACGTCCTTGGTCGCCATCATGCATTCATGCATTCATGCATGAATGTAGCATGACGACCCTATGGAAAATTTCAACCTTGAATGCAGTCCTGGCAAATCACTCACCAGGGCTGTATCCATGCATCATAATTACAAGAACTCGCCTCAGCCTCAAAAACTTATCAGTGAACTGTCCGAGGTTCGACAAAGTCAGGAGCGCGGGGGGAATATTGAATGATGTAGAATCTCACCTGGAAGTATGGTGTGGCGAAGGTGTTGTCTACCACGACAAAGATGTTGGGGTGTTGGTGCGCGATCTCACACACGGCCTTGATGTCCACAATACGCAGGGTGGGGTTAGTGGGCGTCTCAATCCACACCATCTACACAAACATGATAACATTCATGATAAAACTCACTGTTCATTGTATTACATGGTGGATACAGCCCTCTCTATGTTAATGTTATGGGAGCTCTGTACTCCATGCCCCCATGGAGTAGCCATACTCCATGGCCCCCAGATTTGTTGATTTTCCTCATGTTAAGATAGTAGGGCCATGTAATAAACACAAAACCCCACTTGTTAATATATATGCACATTATACATCGTACATCACTCGTTGAAGCTGGGTCTTATCACACTTCGGCATTGTGTGATATGACCCAGCTTCAACTCATGAAGTATGATGTGTATGCATGTCAATGGCGCGGAGTTTTGTCTATGTATCACCGAAAATATGACATTCAATGGGGTACAAAATCTAATTCAACATTTTGAGGTGAGAAATTAAACTTTGACATTTTCCATTGCCTTGATATGCTTTCTAGCAAAAATAATGATGTCTTAAACTCTTTTGATCTGTCCAGTAAAAGTCAGGATTTACTCTATTACGGACACCATGATGCTCCAAGGGTTAGCGACATAACTACCCCCTGATAAACACAGTCACACTCCTCTTTTGGGGTCTATTTTCAGACTCTAAACAACACAAAATGTATAAGTTTTGAGCCCAGTTTAACTCTGAATTACTATAACCGTGTTTTGTCTGAAACAAGCTAACACAGACTACCCACCCGTGTGTTGGGTTTGATGGCATTCTTGACGTTTTCTGCGACTGTCGCGTCGACAAACGACGTCTCCACGTTGAAGCGTGCTGCGATCTTACGGAAGTAACGGTTCGTTCCTGATGAACGGAGAACAGAATGTTAGTCTGTGGAACATTCATATTATAGAGACTAGGGATAGTTTTATGGTTAGTTATTGGTGATAGAAATTGAATCTCTATATTTTTCTGTTTTATTATTGCTTTCCGATTGTTCAGAAGTTGTACGAGAGTTCTAAAGAAAATCTGGTC
Organism: Harmothoe impar; assembly: GCA_947462335.1. Lineage (NCBI taxonomy): Eukaryota > Metazoa > Annelida > Polychaeta > Phyllodocida > Polynoidae > Harmothoe > Harmothoe impar. The sequence continues at coordinate 107,767,323 of OX381705.1, read as the reverse complement.
AATGGCTTCCGCCCAACTTATTTTTTGGAAATGCAATTCATTTATACTCTTTTTAATTTACGATGGATTTCACTCGCCTCACTTTTTCCAAAAATGTAATTCAAATTTGTCCTTTAAAATTTGATTTACCTGAAGATTAACGACAATACTTGTTGCAGTGGGTTTCACTGAAGTTTATTGTCAGAGGCCGGGTATAAAAAAGAGAAAACAGACTGTTCCTTACTACATTTTTCGTTGGACAATATCAATTGACAAACAAAAAAGAAGAACTGAAATAATCATTTTGCTCCCTCGAACCCTTTTTTCACAATTGAGTCGAGTTGAGTTAAACCTCTTTTTTTGGGCACAAAATTAATCACATTGAACAGGGCGTTTTTCAACTAATTGAAATCCATTGACCGACATTTTCATTAATGTGGCCGTGTAGAGGGACGTACCTCCGTACAAGTCGTTCATGGCCACGATGTGCTCGCCGGCGTTCAGCACGTGGGTAATGCTGAGGGTGGCCCCCAGTCCTGACGCGTACAGCAGGCCTGCAACATGTTACACAGGTTAAGTACAACAACCAGCTAGTGGTCATCTTACACAGGTTAAGTACAGCAGGCCTGCAACATGTTACACAGGTTAAGTACAGCAGGCCTGCAACATGTTACACAGGTTAAGTACAGCAGGCCTGCAACATGTTACACAGGTTAAGTACAGCAGGCCTGCAACATGTTACACAGGTTAAGTACAACAGGCCTGCAACATGTTACACAGGTTAAGTACAGCAGGCCTGCAACATGTTACACAGGTTAAGTACAACAGGCCTGCAACATGTTACACAGGTTAAGTACAGCAGGCCTGCAACATGTTACACAGGTTAAGTACAACAACCAGTGGTCATCTTACACAGGTTAAGTACAGCAGGCCTGCAACATGTTACACAGGTTAAGTACAACAGGCCTGCAACATGTTACACAGGTTAAGTACAGCAGGCCTGCAACATGTTACACAGGTTAAGTACAACAACCAGTGGTCATCTTACACAGGTTAAGTACAGCAGGCCTGCAACATGTTACACAGGTTAAGTACAACAACCAGTGGTCATCTTACACAGGTTAAGTACAACAGGCCTGCAACATGTTACACAGGTTAAGTACAGCAGGCCTGCAACATGTTACACAGGTTAAGTACAGCAGGCCTGCAACATGTTACACAGGTTAAGTACAACAGGCCTGCAACATGTTACACAGGTTAAGTACAGCAGGCCTGCAACATGGTACACAGGTTAAGTACAACAGGCCTGCAACGTGTTACACAGGTTAAGTACAACAGGCCTGCAACGTGTTACACAGGTTAAGTACAACAGGCCTGCAACGTGTTACACAGGTTAAGTACAACAGGCCTGCAACATGTTACACAGGTTAAGTACAACAGGCCTGCAACATGTTACACAGGTTAAGTACAACAGGCCTGCAACGTGTTACACAGGTTAAGTACAACAGGCCTGCAACATGTTACACAGGTTAAGTACAACAGGCCTGCAACATGTTACACAGGTTAAGTACAACAGGCCTGCAACGTGTTACACAGGTTAAGTACAACAGGCCTGCAACATGGTACACAGGTTAAGTACAACAGGCCTGCAACATGGTACACAGGTTAAGTACAACAGGCCTGCAACGTGTTACACAGGTTAAGTACAACAGGCCTGCAACGTGTTACACAGGTTAAGTACAACAGGCCTGCAACGTGTTACACAGGTTAAGTACAACAGGCCTGCAACATGTTACACAGGTTAAGTACAACAGGCCTGCAACGTGTTACACAGGTTAAGTACAACAGGCCTGCAACATGGTACACAGGTTAAGTACAACAGGCCTGCAACATGGTACACAGGTTAAGTACAGCAGGCCTGCAACGTGTTACACAGGTTAAGTACAACAGGCCTGCAACATGTTACACAGGTTAAGTACAACAGGCCTGCAACATGTTACACAGGTTAAGTACAACAGGCCTGCAACATGGTACACAGGTTAAGTACAACAGGCCTGCAACATGTTACACAGGTTAAGTACAACAACCAGTGGTCATCTTACACAGGTTAAGTACAGCAGGCCTGCAACCACCGTAAAACCTCGCGTAGAAGCTGCGGCTAGTACAGGAATCAGCTTATAGGATCGTGCCAAACTCGGGGTGCAGCTTATACGCGAGTTTTTCCACAGTATAATTGCCAAAATCACCATAGAATAATCTTAATATAACCCCAGGAAATAAAGGGGATGCTGTGGGGTTGGGGGGGGGTGGGGGGTAGCCCTACTACTCATGGATACCTAACGGGCCATGGGGAGGCAATGCGGGCCGCCGGGAGGCCGCACAGAGCCACCAGGAGGACCCTGACTCCATCTGGGGCTCATACACTTAGGCTAAAGTTAGGGGTGCGGCTTATACGCGAGTTTTTCCCTGTGCCCATTCAGAGGGTCTCTGCGGCTTATAGGATCGGCCCAAACTCGGGGTGCGGCTGATACGCGAATTAGGCTTATATGCGAGGTTTTACGGCAGTAGTGGTTATAGTGTAATGGTCATGAAATAAGTTATACAGGGTTCCCACAAAAATCTCAGATTCCATGACATTTCCATGACATTCCATGCCAAAAATCTCAATTTTCCAGGACATTTATTACATTCTTGTGGGGGGTTAGGGGGCTTGGCCCCTGAGAAAATTTCTAATATCTAGAAAGTACATTCTCGGATATTTGGTAATATAAATCATAATATTTTCATTTTCCATGACATTCCATGACACACAGCAAATTTTAACAAAATTCCATGACATTCCATGACAGCTTTCAAATTCCATGACATTCCATGACACGTGGGGACCCTGTTACAGTGCTCAGGTAACATGGGCCATACAGATTGGGTAAGTAGGTAGAATGAATTGGTCCACTTAGGGCCCTTTACAGTAGAGAATCGTTTAAAAAGTCTAGGGATGAATTTTTTTTTTTAAACTGAAATTGAGGCGGCTTACAAGTTTTCACGACATAAAAAAAAATCAGGGACAGAATTGAAGACTATCCTAGATCAGCCCCTGCATTTGTCTTTAAAAGCCACTCAAATAAAATAATACGGTTTCTCATCACCGTGCGCATCATAAAAATCAGGTTTTGAAGAAAATTCCTTACTCCTAAAGTGTGTATTTTGGTCATGAAAAACATCTTATACATTTAAGTCCTTGAGGGGAAAAAAAGAAATCCTCCCATTGGTGATGAGAAACCTTTTTTTTTTTGAGTGGCCTAATCTGTTACCTGATAACCACCCCCCCCCCCCCCCCCCCCATCACGTCTAAGTCCACTAAGTACACCAAGGTCAACACAACTCCAACCTACAGTCCTTGCCGTTCTCCAGGGCCGCGATACACTTCTCGGTGCAGTTCCTGGTCGGGTTGCCTCCACGACTGTACTCAAAACCCTGACGAAGAGAACAAGGAAAGTGTCATTAAATACATGTATTACAGTGTCATAGTACCTTTAACATATCGGTAATCCTGAAATAAAGCTACGCTGGCACTTGTAGATACGATAGCTATGGCTTGAGGATTGGTTTAGAATTGTTGTTGGTTTTATGAAGTAATATTGATTTATTGATTCTCCTGTGTGAATGATTCAGCCGCTCCAGTATCTTGTGGATATACATTATCGTGACGCCAACGACACTACAATACACGGTTACGGAGAACGATGGGTATATGATGGCTCATGGTGCCGAGTCCTCAAACAGAAAAGTACACAAAACATTTTAAAACATGAAATAAAAGAATGAAATTCCATATATATCTGCCTACGTGCGTGCACTATTGATTCCATATAAATTATACAAAGTCTACAAGGGAACGTTTCAAAGTAAACAATTTCTTCTTAAGGCTTTAAGGCCGAGAAGGTCCCGTTCCCGTTTAATTATCTATTCTGGACTTATTCAGCTGGGAGTATATATCCTTGTCAAGACATACACATTATGTCACTGGCGTAATAGCGGTATTATTACGCAGCACAGCTCTAGGGTTAATAGGTACCTGTTGTGAGTTACAGTAGGCCCTACCACGGGGGGGGGGGGGGATAATATGTAGTGGTAAATACAAGTCATTCGCTAACTCGGTAAGAGTGATAGATCGCCTGAAAGCAACATGTTATCATGATGCACCAACGCAGCCCTGATGAATTGCTTTGGTGCATCATGCCGACTAAGGATGGTCAGCAGGATGCCTGACAGCTGAATGAAGCACTGGCGAGTTACTCGCCAGGGCTGTATTTATGCAACCAAGGGCATAGCAGTTTATTTTACCTATGAACTATAACCACAAAGCATACAGACGATCTATTGTTAAGCACTGAAGATACCGTCGGTGTATGCGGAGTGCATACATGACGGTGGTACGCCACGTTGGTGTGAGAGGGGCGTCCACAGTCATCTATCCAGGTACCCTCCACAAATTCAGCTCTAAAATGTATATTTCTGGACGGATTTTCATAATTGAAAAAAATGAAAGGATCATGAATATTTGCTATTGTCATTGTAGGTAGAATATATAGAAAACATCACTTGATTTGCATCTGGCACATGATTGTACGCCACTTATGGGCCCCTCGAACCCACTCGTGGCCATGGCGTAGCGTGCAAAATGCCATATGCCATAAGTCGGTGGTGTTTTACGTTATTAGGGAGTGCTCATTTTTTAACAACAGGGGGGGGGGGGGGGTGGTCAGATTCCGCGCGGAGCGCGTGAATTTTTTTCACCCCCCCTCTAGAGGGGTCGAAATTTTTTACCCCCCCCCCGGCAGGCCGAAAATCGCGCGCGTTCGCGCCCCTTTGTAGCATAGTAACGCGCTGGCTTTTCCCCTCAAAACAGGTTGAATTTCCCCCCCCCCCCAAGAGGGGTCTGAATTTTTACCCCCCCCCGGTCAAGGGGTCCAAATTTTTTACACCCCCCCCCAATCCACCACCCCCCCCCTGTTGTTAAAAAATGAGCACTCCCTTATATCCTATTATAGCACTAGGTGCCCGGTAAGGGTTAATCCCGTCATGATGAGGCAATACGTGGTTGGTGCAGCTTTAATGTTACAGCTGCGTGACGTGTCATCACATGTTGTTGCCGTCATTAATACTGGTTCTTTTTGGGGGGGGGACGCTGTACATATTTTCGCGATTTTCGCGATTTTTAAAAATATGTACAGAGCGGAAATTTATACAGTATAGCCATTCAACTACAATCTTCCAAAAATCGTGAATTTAAATACAAGCGAAAATGCACTTTTTTTACAGCAAAATCGCGAAAATTTATACGCGCGAAAATATCTACATTTACAGTATTCCTCTGGGACAATTGTTAAAAACGTTATTATATATTTGAAAATGTACGGAGGAAATAAAAGTAGTAGCCAGAGGCAGATACGGTGTAGAGGTGGGTTCATAGTCAGGGTTCATAGTCAGGGTTCCCACAAGAATATCTGATTGAATTCCATGACATTTCCATGACATTTCCATGACAAAAATCAAAATTTTCGTTGACATTTATAACAGCCGTGTGGCGATCGGGCGGCTTGGCCTCCGAGAAAAATTCTAAAATATAGAATGCAAATGATAAATTGTAGGAGATTTTGTTATATCAATTCCATTATTTTCATATTCCAAGACATTCCATGACACAGGGCAAATTTTTACAAAATTCCATGACTTTCCAGACAACTCCCAAAGCCTAAAAAATTCTGATCCCTCTTGAGGGGGGGGGGGGCGTAACAATTTAAGCCCCTTTTTAGCAAAAAAGCCTGCGCGTTACCATAAAAAAATGTCGCCCCTCTGCGCGAAATCTCACCCCCCCCTGTAGTTAATAAATGAACACTCCCTAAAACCTGCAAAAACGGAGAGGTGGTGGGTGTGTGGTCGGGTAGGTGGGGAACCGTAGGTAGGGGGGGGGGGGTAAGGGGGGAGGGATGACGTTGCACATGACGATGCACATTTCTTCCCTTGCCATGACAATCCCCCTGTAGTCTAGTATACGGATACGTACTACCCGCACCTTAGAGGAGGTACACCCATCCTACAGGTTAACCCTTTAACGTCAGCAGAGTGCTATAATGACCCTTTTGTTATGTCATGATTCAAATTCAATTCAATGATGCATAAATGCAGGAATGCGCGAGTAACTCGCCGGTGCCGATCCTACACGGGTTGATGCACTCCCCAAGGGTTGGCAAGATGCACCAGCCTCGGCCAGCGTCTATCCTACCAGGTGGATAGCCTGGGAGCAGCCTGCCATACTGCCCGATACACATATTTTAATTACCCCTTTGATCTAGATAATGATCTGTTTGTAGTTGGATGTGTATTGCCACTAGAGACAGATTTGCGCCACCAAACTGGCGCAAAAGTCAAATGCACCCCTGCTCCCAGCCCATACTTTAGAATTGGGCTGGGAGTCCGAGACTGATGATGCACCGATGCAGTTCTCACGCACTGTATCAGGGAACCGTTAAAGCCAGCAGAGTGGCAGTGCTATAATGCACTTTTTGCTGTGGTATGATGCACCGATGCAGTTCCCGAGCACTGCATCATGACGACAAACCGACATGATGCCTAGCTGCATCATGCCGTCCCTACAGGGTTAGACCAGGCGGCGTGACATCATACGTTGTGTTGTAACATGTATAGGAAGCACCACTGTACTAATTATACCCGGTAGTCATGTTCTAGTCTAGTTTTTAACTCCGGACCCCTCCGGATTATGCTTAAACAAATTTGCCTGTACAATGCAGTGTTGCCGAAAACTTTTTCTCAACGCAGGCCAAGGTGGCCAGCGTCTTGGCATCTTACGCAGGCCATTTCCTTCTCACGCAGGCCATGTGGAGTTTTATATTTCAAGGTACCTTAATAAATTTCATTATAACTTGTAATTGTATTATACGATGCAAAAACTTGAAAGAAATTTAAAAAAAAATTAATATAATTTTTTTTTACAAATATGGCCCTATCTTCGCTTCTAATTGACCGATTTGAAAAATTCTTTCACCATTAGGAAGCTGAGATTATGGCAGGCCATTCTGGCCTGCGTCCTAAGGCCCTACGCCGGCCATTAGGATTCTACGCCGGCAAAAGCCGGCGTGATTTCGGCAACACTGCAATGTAGCATAGAAGTGACCCTTGGCTAGAGGGATTTTGCTCAAAAACCATGCTTGCCAGCCGCACACCTGTGTATACAAAATATACCAAGTGCCCCTCCTCCTCCCCGGGTCATAGGTGGTCTATGTGGGGGCCTAAACAATTTACCATAGAATAAGTTGTACCATCCCTTACACCTGTCGCCCAAGGACACCCGTGCTACAATAAACAGAGTTATTACCGTAAAACCCCGCCTATAAGCCGAATTTATTTTGGCGTTTTTATTTCCTATAAGCCGAATTTTTTCTTCCAAACTCAGATTCGGCTTATAGGCGGGGTTTTGTGGAAGGATATTGAAGATAATGGTGTAGAAAAGCATGACAACTTTTAAGGCCTTACAAATTATTTTCAAGTGAAGTATACATCTAAACCAATTACAAATGGTATTCTTACTAAATAAAAGGCTAAAAATCTGTTTAAAAATTCTTTTTTGGTAGGGTCAGGGGGTCCCTAAGGCTAAGGCTAAGGCATTCGGCTTATAGGCGGGTTCTCTTAAATGTTAAAATGATTTCATATAAGCCGAATTTTTGTCCTTAAACTCACTTTCGGCTTATAGGCCGGGTCGGCTTATAGGCGGGGTTTTACGGTATATTTGATACATCCAGCGTGTTCTTTCTGCCTTGCATGTCTCAACATATACATCATGTACCTTTTTGTTGACATCTGGGTGCGTGTTTTCTATGGGTACGTTGTTACTGACTGGTTCACACTGTTCGCTCGTCCACCCACCGAGCTGGGACAGCTTGGTTGTTGGGTCTTATGCATCATTAACATTATTTATGATTACCGGTATCAATAAACACTATTATGTATGATTTTATTGCATTTTCCTCACAAAGTTGGATCCCCAATAGCCTACATGACCCTGAGCTGCTACCGTAAATTCTTTACATAGATGCCGCGCCTTGTACGCAAGTCAATTTCAGCTTTCATTCGATACCAAAAATGCCTACATAAGGTGCGGTTTATACAGGTATTTTTGTGGTGGGCGTGGCCGAATACCACAACTAAATGTTATATATTTGATTTAAAAAAAACGTTTTTGTTTGCATTGAATGTAAACCGCCCCCAGCTAAGGCCACTCCAAAAAAAAAAAGTTGGTCTACGGATTTTCATTTAGAAAAAATGGTGCGAGCGAGCGAATTTTTTTTTTTTTTTTTTTCCAAATTTTTTTTTTGTCTGCGGATTTTAACCTTGAATCAAGTGGAGCGGGGGCAATTTTTTTTTTTTTTTGAGGGAAACATTTTTGCAAACTCCCAAATTTGACTATCGATCAGAAAAAATCAATCCAAAAAAAAAAAATAAAAAAAATTTCAAATTTCTCAAAAAGTGGTGCGGGCGCATCCGTAGACACTTTTTTTTTTCAAAAAAAAAAATAATTTGCATTTTCAAAAATATGATGCGGGAAATCCGTAGACCAACTTTTTTTTTTGGTGTGGCCTAAGACACTTTCTCCTCCTGACTTCTATGCCGAGTAATTAAAACAAGAATTCCTCCCTATAAACATATATAATTATACACGGTAAACCCTAGTCTGCCCATATGACCTGGATAATTGATGAATAACATGTGAACTAATCATTAGTGTGTTGGTCTCTGACTTGGTTCACGGAGGTTATGGTCGGGGTGGGACGCATGTGAACCTCTAAGGGCAGCATGGTGCTCTTTTGTTGCCATGATGTACGAATGCAGTATCGGTGAGTAACTCGCCCGTGCTGCATTCATGCTTACTTTGTGGGGTTGGTACACTCTCAAGGCATCAGCATGCGTGTGACTAGACGCACGGCTTTGTGAATTGCTTCAAAAATGGCGTCACATGAACTGGAAGTCTCACGTTGCGGCATTATCGTCCCTACAGGGTTAGTGAGCTTCACGGTGCCGTCGGAATAGCTGCATTAATTATGGAGTACATTAGATTGGTTATAGAGTAGACATAGTTTAGCAATGCCCTAATCTACCATTTTAGGGAGTGCTCATTTTTTAACAACAGGGGGGGGGGGCGGTGAGATTTTGCGCGGAGCGCGTGAATTTTTTTTCACCCCCCCCTCTAGAGGGGTTGAAATTTTTTACCCCCCCCCCCCCGGCGCCGAAAATCACGCGCGTTCGTGCCCCTTTGTAGCATAGTAACGCGCAGGCTTTTGCCCTCAAAACAGGTTGAATTTTTTTTGCCCCCCCCCCCCCAAAGAGGGGTCTGAATTTTTTTACCCCCCCCCCAGTCAAGGAGTCCAAATTTTTTACCCCCCCCCCCAATCGACCACCCCCCCCCCCTGTTGTTAAAAAATGAGCACTCCCTTAGTCGCCATGCTAGCTTAACCTAACCCTTTAAGGACGGATTTCACTAAAGATGACATTTGTTGTCATGATGCAGCCTCGGCGAGTAACTCGCCAATGCTGGATTGGTGCATTCATGTATCATGACGACCATTCTTAAAGGGTTAAAGCGACATTTGTCGTCATGATGCTCGGCACTGCATTACTGCATCATGCCAACAATTAGCGCCCCAGACGGGTAAAATCGACAAATCGACAAGACCTAGTTTCACAATTGTGACAAGGGACAAGTCCTATTTCTTTAAGTAGACAAGTAACATCGGCATGAATGCAGCTGTGGTGAATCAATCACCAAAGCTGCAGGCATGCATCATGCCATCAAAGGGCATGTCACATTGTTAAAGCGCTATGCGGCCTTGGGAGGGCTAATTGGCGTTTGGTTCTAAATACCTACCGCAACCGGTCATATTCATAACGCAATACTCATTATACTGTAGCCCTCTCACCAGGAATACAACCCCACCCCCACCCCACAACACTCACACACACGTCAGCACCAGGATGGTTTTACACCAATAGAATAATTCACTGGTATTTACTTGAGATGAGTGCGGTGGGGGGTGCAGGGCTGGGAGGAGAGGGGTACTTAGTCCTGCTCCTTGAGGGGTGGAGAGGGATGAGGGTGAGGGTGAAGGGGGGCTTACAGCTATACATAGAACCTGTGGTAGACCTGTCCCACTTGTCTGCAGACTATACTATAGACTCTACACAACTGGGAGCTAACCCGCTTATAAAACCATTTAAGGACGGCATGTCACTAAAAGGCGATGTGAATCACTCATTAGTGCATCATGACAACACTTTCTGAGTGTATCAGCCACAGGGGGTCGGCATGATGCATGAATGCAGCTGTGGCATGTTACTCATGATGCATGAATGCAGCTCTGGCAAGTTACTCACGAGTGCTGCATTCAAATACCATGCTGACCCTAGAGGGTTGAGGACACTTCCAAAGGGTCGGCATGATGCACCAATGCAGCACCGGCGAGTTAATTGCCAGGGCTGCATTGGTGCACCATGATGACACATGTCATCTCTTAGCGACATGTCGTCCTTAGGGAGTGTTCATTTATTATTTACAGGGGCGTGCGGAATGTTTCGTGCCCCCCCCTCGCCGAAAGCGGTGAAAATTTTTCGCCCCTCCCCCTTTGAACTATAGTAACGTGCGGGCTTTTTTGTTAAAAAGGGGCTTAAATTTTTGCGCCCTCCCTCAAGAGGGGTCAGAATTTTTAACACCCCCCCCCCTCGGGAGGGGTCGGAAATGTTTACGCCCCCCCGAAACCCACCACCCCCCCTGTAACTAATAAATGAACACTCCCTTAAAGGGTTTAACATGTTCCCTGGGGCATGTTCCCTCAGACGTTGCATCGTCTTACCACCGTGAGTTGCATCATCCGTGCACACAGAAGTGAGAATGACACAGCACAATTCTCTCCTGGAGGTGGGTGGGGTCAGACTCACACAGGGTCGGTGAGTGCAATCACCACCGTGACCGCCCCCACCTTTAAGGAAGTGAACATTTTTTAACAACGGGGGGGGGGGGGGGGGTTTCACTCGGACCGCGCACATTTTATGGGATTGCACCCCTCCGGTCAAGGGGTGCAAGTTTTTTTACCCCCCCCCCCCTTGACGGGTTGAAAAGTGGCGCGTGCGGGCCCTTTGAGGCATAGTAACGCGCTGGCTATTGGGCTCAAAACGGGTTAAATTTTTTTGAGCCCCCTGGTCAAGGGGTCCAAACTGTTTCCCCCCCCCCCTGTTGTTAAAAGATGATCACTCCCTTAATAGAGTGGTGGGGGCAAGTTGAGTAGAAGACATTTTTCACTCGAAACTGGTGACTCCCCCCACCCAACCCCACCCCTCAAAGAGAGATCAAAATTGTCACAAAGTCTGTGTACACAACATACACCATCCCCCACCTCTTACCCCTTGGCCTTGTAACACATTGACACAAGACAAGCCTGACAAGGCTCATGTAGACTTGTCAATTTTACACTCGCTGTGAAGTCTAAGGGAGTGTTCATTTATTAATTACAGGGGGGGGGGGGGGGATGGTGAGGTTTAGTGCGGAGGGGCGAAATTTTTTTACCCCCCCTCTCAAGAGTGCGTGGAACGTTTCGCCCCCCCCCCCCCCCCCTTGGCGAAAGCGGCGAAATTTTTGCGCCCACCTCCCTTTGAACTATAGTAACGCGTGGGCTTTTTTGGGCAACATTTTTTACACCAACCCCTCAAGGCCCCGGGCTCAAGGCTCAAGTGGAGTCAAGAGGGGTAAGAAGTGTTCGGAAATTTTGAGCCCCCCCCCCCCTTGTAACTAAGGGAGTGATCATTTTTTAACAACAGGGGGGGGGGGGGTGGTTTTCCGCGCATAGTAACGCGCGGGCTTTTTGGCCCAAAACAGGTTAAATTTTTTTGACCCCCCCCCAAGAGGGGTCCAAATTTTTTACATCCCCCCCCCCGGTCAAGGGGTCCAAATTTGTTTGCCCCCCCCCCCCCCAAACCACTCCCCCCCCCCCCCCCTGTTGATAAAAAATGATCACTCCCTAATAAATGAACACTCCCAAACCAGCTGTGAAACATGCCACATTGAATTAAATGTGGCATTGACGGCTAGAGCTGACACTGACAGACATCAGACTGGATGAATGGATGACAGTAGCGTTTACTCACGGCGATCAGTTCTCCCGGCCCCTTCTGTTTGAAGGTGGTGGCCAGGGAAATGGGCGGCACCACGGCGCGGGACTCCCACTGCTCCGGCTCTTGTCCCACGTGAATGGCGTCTGTCCCGAAATGTGGGAAGGGAGTGAATTCTGCCGGGCCGTTCGACATCTTGGATCTGTTTGTAGGGAGTGTGACTGTGACTTGTGGCGACTTGAAACACGCTGGGACTGGATTCACGTGCGACGTCGCTTTATTTTGTGGCAGAAAAGACTTGGGGTTGGATTGTGGCTGGTAAGCTTTGTTGGGAAATGAGATATGAAACCTGAAGGTGCAACAGTTTGAGTCAATTATCGATCTAACAACCTCACTTAAGCACCCAATTAATACTTGTCGAGTATTAAGATTTTTATCTTTCCATTAGGATGATTGTAAATGGTTTTGATCATTAAAGACCAAACATGTCTAGCTATTTCCGACACCACTTACGAGCCCCACCCGGCACACCTCCACTCTGAGCCAATCAGCGGCCAGTATGCAGGCACACTCGGAGCTATGGCAGGCCATTCTAACATTTAACTTGTTTTGTAACTTACTATGGCGCGCCGATGCAACAAAATATATAATCATTCGTTGGAGAGGCATGTTAAGGCCATGGGAATGAAAGTTAGAGTTTACCGTCCAGGACTTTTGGAAAACAGATGCGGCCCTTTTTCATTATTCATTTTTCATTATTATGGATCTCCCTAAAAAGCTGGATTTTCGGAGTTTTCTGGGGCATAATTTTTTTGAAAATTGTAAAATATTGTTCAGATCTTTGAAGAAATAAAAATAATGAAAATTTACATTAATAATGAACTTTTCATGCGGCCCCTTTGAAGGCATGCGGGCGGTGGACGATAAACTCTCTCTTTCATTCTGATGGCCTAATGTGTGGAATTTTAACAATATACTGTGTGTATACCCAACCGACACCATATATCAATGCTGACCTTGCAAATGTTGCAAACTGGTGCAAGAAAAATAAGCTCTCCTTAAATATCAAAAAACCCGGATATGCTCTTTATGGAACTAGGCAGAGAAGGAAGGCACACCCTGTTATTGAGTTAAAGATTGACAATCAAAATTTATTGCAAACATTTCAATATAGTCTTTAGATACCTTGGTATGGAACTAGATGTTGATCTAAATTGTAAAGGCCACATCGGCACAGTTTATAAAGTATAAGAGTATGTCCTATAAGTCTCTCCTTATGTCCAGACTCAGATGTGACCTGACTACTGATGCAACACATGACGTAATTACTACAATGTTGCTACCTATAGTAGATCATGGCCAATTGATTCATGGGTCAGGTAATAAGAATGGCCTTGAACGTTTAGATAGTACTTTAAATAGACTCTTAAGAATCTGTTATTACCAAGAAGGTCACCAAACCATTGAAAACTCTTAGTTAGAGCTGGACTTACCTCTCTGCTTAACAGAAGAACTAGAGCTGAAAAAATAGCTGCCTTTAAACATGCACAAATTCCTGACAACCAGGACATGCGAGAAATCGTTACCATGCAGGAAGCATGATGCAAGGCTAGTAAAGGTAGACTGGTTTAAAAAGGCCAAGGCAAGGCAAAGTGTGACATACAAAATAACTCACAGATGGAACTCATTGCCAGTGGGTCTCAGACCACTCGACTCCCTTGAAGTGTTTAAATCACGTGTATAGGTTAAGTAATAGTATGTTGGAAATTTACCCCCTTAGTAGGACATAATTGTTGGTGCCTTTTGTACTGTCTGTACTTAACGGTCCCCTCTCACCCTCCCTAGTACACACACACACTGCCCCATTCAGTCTATGCTATACATATATACTGATCTTAATTAACTAGATAAGCCTATGACTAATCACACTAAGTTAAATGTACCTATTAGATAAATGTCAATGAAGTTATTGGTATATTACTTCTACATGTCAACTGATCTCAACGCCGACAAATGAGTATATAAGAATGTATTGTAATAGGATAACTCGGACCAATTGTGTCCCCTTGTTGCAATTTAATAAAAAAGAAAACATTGAATTGAATTGAATTGATTGAATTGACCAACCTGTTTATAGTAATTAAGTAACATCGTTTTATCTAGGACTATACATTTGTGATAGGGCCTAGAACTAGCACCACAATTTATAACCCCTTTTAGCAAAAAAAGTAAGTCCCACGCAGTAGACATGTTTCGGCACCTTTGGGGGAGGGGGCACAAAATGTTTCACACACCCTCATTGTTAAAGTAATAACCACCAAAAGGCCTACCCAGTCAGCAAAATTCTGTTTTATTGACGTAAAAAAAAAACGTTATGAAAAGGTTAGAAAACTTTAGAATAAGAAGGTTGTAAGGACATAAAATGTGGACTCAATTCTATGTTCCTAACCTTTTTCCAAACGTTTTTTAAAGTGTTCTTATCTCTGAAATTATATTAACCTCAAAAAAGTTTTAATAGTGAAGTTGCACTATAGGATATATAATAAGTCAATATATTGGTTTTCTATTTTATAATTTTATAACCCCAGATATAAATTCTTTATTTGAAAGATTCTCCATATCTCCAGAACTGCTTAAGTTTCTACCTCAAGAGGGATAGACCATTTATCATAATTATATCAGATAAATATCATAATCAAAGGTTTGAATGTGTAAGACTTTAAGGACTCTCAACAGGTTTGTTCAAATTAACACATATGCATGCATTATTTGACACAGATATGTTGAGACTATACACATTGTACACCAAATCAATCATATTAATGTTTCTATCAAATTAGTTCCATTTTGGAGGGTTTAAGAAGCCATAGAGTGCAAATGGAACAAAAACGTTATTTTTTCTTAAAACAGCATTATGTGATGGAAAAAGAACACTTTCATAACTTTTGAAAATTGGAGATGAATCTAGGGGTCATTCCCTGGGGACCTTTTCTTTCTTTTAGCTATATCTCAATTATTAAGCTCTACAGAGCTGTTCAAAGTAGCATAGTCACTTGAAAATGGTTGAAAATTGTTGAAAACAGGCGAAAATAGGGGATTTTGGCCATTTTTCATGAAAAACCATCAATTTTCAAGTAACTATGCTTCTTTGAACAGCTCTGTAGAGCTTAATAATTGAGATATAGCTAAAAGAAAGAAAAGTTCCCAGGGAATGACCCCTAGATTAATCTCCAATTATCAAAAATTATGAAAGTGTTCTTTTTCCATCCCATAATGCTGTTTTAAGAAAAAAGAACGTTTTTGTTCCATTTGCACTCCATAGCCTCTGAAACCTTCCAAAATGGAACTAATTTGATAGAAATATTAAATATGATCAATTTAGTGTACAATGTGTATAGTCTCAACATATCTGTGTCAAATAATGCATGCATATGTGTTAATTTGAACAAACCTGTTGAGAGTCCTTAAAGTCTTACACATTCAAACCTTTGATTATGATATTTAACATATCTCAACATATCTGTGTCAAATAATGCATGCATATGTGTTAATTTGTACAAACCTGTTGAGAGCCCTTAAGTATTTTCTAATTCCAGATAATGGGTGTTCATATAAGTCTACCTCCTGCATATTGTCTGTAAATGGAAGAGTGATAATTTATCCGACCCCATCATCAATATCCTGATTTAATAGAATGTATTGCAGCTGCAATGTTTGAAACATTTTAGAATTATAATTGTTATGGTACTTTACAAAAAAAAGAAACCAGCAGCTCGGCTGCTGGCGATCATAGCGCAGGAAAATTGGTGGCGTTCATCTGACCTAACTACACTGCACTGTGGGAATGCCTTAGCCTATCGCAAATAGTGGCGTAATGTGGAAACATTTTTGTGGAAACATTTTTAAACGTTTGAGGTACAAACATTTTTTATAAAAAAATTGTAAACGTTTCAAAACGTAAAAAAACGTTCTTTGCCCACTGGGTAATGCATTAGTTGATTTGGTGAACAAAAATGCTGAATGTAGTAAATACTATATAACACACAGTATTAAATAGACATGGATATTTAGCATGAGCCTGACTTGTATGCCTATATTGTATTTTAATATTGAATGAGTATTTTTGGAATGAGGGGTATTTTAAAGACATGTGTGAAGTATCATCACTGCTATTATTATATAGTTGTAGACGAGGACAGGGCAACTACCACCCTTGATGGTGTATTTAGCCACTTTACTCAAGATCTCTTACAATCTGTGGCAGAGTGGACTAATTCTCTGCATGCTTTAGTACACCAAGCCCATACAATCACGTATTAGGAGATATTTGAGGTAGAGAAAATAGCGCTGCCGCTGCCGCTGTAGTCCGCCCGTTTCTTTGGTCCAATATTCACCCTTCCTAGAAGCACCCCAACTGGTCCATTGCATAAAAATAGCCTTATTTCTTAAGCTCACATTTCTTAAGCTCATTTTAATCACAAGATCATGACAAAATTATGGTGACCTTTTCTGTCTGTGTTAGAAGGGTGCCTAGGGCCAGTGCTACAGTGCATTCAACTGATGTGTATATACATGTTTATTATACTGTAAAAGGACTAGGGCAAACACTTCGCTAGGAAATAGAACACAACACAGCTTCAATTAAGGTTCAGGGAAAGTTATATTATAGCCTCACAAGATAACACAGAGCACATCAATTTGGTGTAACAGGAGCGAGAGCCGACGTCCGCGCACTTCAGCTGCAGGAGAGAGAGTGATCCGCCAGCCCCGCTGCGGATCATTATATAGGGTGGCGACCGCCGCGCCGTCTAGCGGAATCCGCCGGATCCGCCAGATCCGCCAGATCCGCCAGATCCGCCAGACGACGCGGGATCCGCCACCCGATCCGCCGCTCCCGCTACACCTTCCCCTCACTAACTAAACACGTGGGGCCCTCTCCCACACAAATAGGAGGGCTAAAAGGTTTATACAGGATATGATAACTTTAATATGGGGCTAGGCCCATCCTTACTAATGGCTGTACTGTCCGAAGGACTTACTAAAAACTGCGCCATGAGTACGAGGTCATCAGATTTGCTTTACTTAGATAAAATATTTTACTTCTACATAACAATTGAAACACCAGCCTTCTTCGCGCCCCAGGGGCGGCCAGTGGTGAGTTAATTAGGCTTAAGGCATGACTTAGTACGAGGTAGAAACACCAGCCTTCTTCGCGCCCCAGGGGCGGCCAGTGGTGAGTTATAATTTAGGCTTAAGGCATGACTTAATACGAGGTAGAACCAGATAATTAAAACAAGCTAGTGTCTTCGCGCCCAGTGGGCAACCAGCTGAATGACTAAAAAACGCTTAAGGCATGCATAACGCATAATTTCGAGGGTGCCCCCTGCTAACTTGAACACTTCGAACTTGGAACTGGGATGGTGGTGTTTGATCATGGCGGACGCCCGACCGGCATTCCAGGCCTAGAACGCGGCCCTTCCTGCCGGCCCTCCGCAGGGTGACGGAATGAAGGTGGTGAAATGGTGATGAGCTGGTGCGATGGTCGGGTGGTTAACCCGGCGGCCTGGACCAGGCCTGCTCCCGCCGGAGCCCGTCTCTCGCCTGGGTGACGCTCACTGGAACAGACAACATCAATTTTTCAGTCCCCGTCACTACTTCCATCCGCCGCGCACTTAACCCCTTCCCTCGTATCAGCTTCCCCTTACGTCCTAGGCCATGCCTCTACTGGCTGGCCGGCGTCCCGCGCCACATGAGCGTTCCCTGATGCTGCTACTCCCGTCCCTTCTGCCTACCCCAGTAGTTTCCCTTAATGTAAGGGGTGATGACCCACCTGGTCCTGCTGTCTCCGCTGGTCCTGCTGCTGCTGCTCTCGTTGCTGCTGGCGGCGGCGGCGCCGGTACCGCGTTACCACCGAGGCGATGACGTCGAACACGCCCGGCCCGACCACCCTCACGCGGCTAGACATGTCCCCTCCCACCGACTCGTAGTCGCCTCCCATGTGGAGGGGAGGCAGCACGAAGGCGGCCCACCTCTCCAGACGGTCGGGGTCACGCCCTGTGACCGTCAGCCAGGGCATCCACACTCCTGGGGCGTTCGGTGAGGTTGGCAGACCGGTGCCGAAGGGGGGCGGGCTCCCGACCGGGGTGGTCCTCCCCGAACCACGGGGTGACGGACCCCGGCGAGGCGACCTGGGGGGTGGGGTAGCGGCTCGTGAGGCCTGGGGGTCCCTTCTCCCTCTCTCCCGGTACTTGGCCTCAGTCTGCAGCCGACCCCAGCGTCCGGGCGCTCGGTCGCCTGTGGCTGCGGCATGGAACTGGGGCGAGCTGGCTGAAGGCTGGTCGCTGGGTGGGAGGCGGGGTGGTGGCGCCCGCGGGCTCCTCCAGTCCGGCGGGAGGGACTCCATCTCCGAGTCGCTAAGAGATTCCGAGGGGCCGGCCTCACCCCCGGCCAGCCGATCCAGTGCTGCACGTTCATCCTCCTCCACCGTCGCCCGCGTAACGGGGGTCACCTCCGGCGGCAAGTCGGGCCTGTAAGGCTGGAAGCGAACTGCAACGGTGGGCTGCCGCGGGGGAAGCCGCACCGTCATGGTGCGGTCCCACGTCTCGGACTCGGTGCATCCCGCCAAAAAGGTCACAGGGGAGCACCGGTCCCACATCCGGCTGAGTAGCTGCATCACCTTAGGGTGGAGTGTGAAGGTGTCCTGTTCGGTGGCCCGGGGCGCATCCTCCCGACGCGAGGTACCGGCCTGGGGCTGCAGAACCGCCTGGCGAGAGTCCTGCGCCTCCCCCGTGGCGTGTGTAGTGGACCCTCCCCCCACCGTAGCCGTAGCCAGGACCACCTGTCGAGTGTCCGACAGGGGCTGCTGCCGCGAGTCCGGGGTGTCCGACTGAGAGGTGCTGTGTGGTGAGGGGTGTGGGGTGCTGGTGGCAGTGTTGATGGGCACTGGCGTGTCCGACAGGGGCTGCTGCCGCGAGTCCGGGGTGTCCGACTCGGGGGTGCTGTGTGGTGAGGGGTGTGGGGTGCTGGTGGCAGTGTCGATGGGCACTGGCGTGCGCACCGGACTCCCTGCTGCGGCGGGTGCAGTCGTCGGGAGCAACACCTCCCCGGCGTCTCCTGAGCCTGAACCGGCTTCAGCCTGGTCGGCCCGTGGTGATGAGTCGCCTGCACCAGGGGGCCCGGGAGCGGTGAGAGTCGCCTCCACGAGCGCGGCCTCGTCCTGCTCGGCCAACGCCGGGGACGAGCCGTCTGCACCGAGGGGGGAGGGCATGGTGGCGGCCTCCGTGCTGCGGGGGCTGGGAACCGACGAGGCAGGTGCGGACAGGGTGTGGGGCGCTACTCCGGCATGGAGTCCCCCAACCTCCGTGGCCTCCTGCTGCCGCTCCGTGTCCTCCGAGCTGGTGGCGGTACTGCAGGCCGTGTGGGGCGCCACCCCGGTAGAGGGTCCCCCGACAACGGCGCCATCTCCCCCCACCCGGACCGTCACCAAGCAGCCCTCCCTCCCAGGAGAGGGGGTCCGCAAGGTGGTCTGGGGCAGCTGCACGTAGACGTTATTGGTGGGATCATACCGGAAGAGCAGACCCGCCAAAGTGGGGCTGATGGTCGCCCCCTCCCTGTAGATGGCTGGCTGCCCTGTCCCGGCCAGCTGGGAGTGCAGCTGGTGCAGCACCGAAGAATCCACCCCTGTGACGTCCTGGGGCGCTGCCACCTGCGGAGGACGGGGGCGTACCTCAACCTGTGGTGGTGCATCCGGTGCCGGACGCTCTTCCTTGATGGCGAGCTGTCCAGGGGGGGAAGCCTCATCGTGGGGAGGGGGGGAGTCGGGGTCTGAACTGTCCAGGTCGACCCGTGCGTACTTCACCTGGTCGTCGGATCGGCCCGGCCTCTCCCTCCGGGGGAGGTCTGGTGTCCTCATAGCCATGAGGTTCTCTGCAGCAGAGGCGGCCTCTCGCTGCATCGGGGAGGCCCCATCCTCGCTGCCGCTGCCACCCGGGGTACCGAGGGATATGCCCGGGGACTCTCCCAGGCGGTGGCGCCGCGTGTAGTGTGGGAACTATGGGGTGTGCCTCGGGGAACTCTCGACTGCTGGCAAACCAGGGGTGGGCGACGCCCCGCTCCCCGTGGTGGCGCTGGAGGTGCCGCTGCACGTCCCCCTTCCTCTTGGCCGTGTAGGCCGTGCGTCCCTCCGCCACACGGTCTCCCCCGTCGCACCCCTCCAGCGGGCACATCCATCCCCTAGGGGGACCGTGGGCCTCCCTCATGTGCCTCGCCCTGTTCGAGGTGTTGGAGAAGGTGGCGCTACACACTGTACAGTTGTACATCTCGCCCTCCTCCCCCTCCTCCAAACACACTTGAACAGGGGGCAACTCACCGTCCGGCTCTGGGGGCACTGGCCCTGTCACTGGGGCAGCTGTGGTGTGGATACTCACGGGGACCGGGATCTTTAGGAGGCTCTGGAGTGGGGCTGCCTGCGTGGAGACCGCTGCTTCCGGCTTCTTAGGGTGCCCGGATCCTCCAAGGAGGCTAGCGACCACCTGTCCTTTGGCGGCACTCCCGCGATCCGCTACGGTACCGATCCGAAGACTCCCCGAGGAGGCTGACACTCTTTCGGCGGAGCTGGCGGATCGTCTCTGCTGTTTACATCCCGCGGAGTCACGCTCCCTCTCGCTCCGCACGAGACCGGATCGTGCGGAGCCATCCGGCTTGGCGGATTGTTTAGCTCTCGCGGCCCCGCGGGACTTCTCGCTCCGGGCGAGATCTCCGGCGGATCCGGCGGATCGCCCGGAATGGCGGGAGCGGGAGCCATCACCGTGACCTTGGGGGCTACCGCGTGCGGATTCCCTTCTCCCTCTCTCCCTGGGGGGGGTGGGCTCCCTTTTTGACCGCCTACCTCCTCTACCCTTCTTCTCCTGCTTGTTTTTCATTTTGGGAATGACGAAGCGTGCCAGCGACCTCTTCTTCTCTTTCTTAGATGCTCCCAATCTCGCCCATACGTCCGCCATTTTAACGTCCGGATCGCTGTCAAGGATCCGCCGCGCCGGAAGCGGAAGCAACCCAATCCGCCTCCCAGCTGATCCGCCAGATCCGCCGGATCCGCCGGATCCGCAGCACCCCTCCACAGCCTGAGTTAAGTTGGGGGGGGTACTTCCTATACTCCGTACTACCTGTCCCACTGGAACCGTCCCTCCTTCCTGCCCCTCCTCCTCTTCCGGGCGTGCCGGGCGTGCCCCTGGGGGTGGATCAGGCACGACCTTCAATCGATCATACGGTACTATTTTTACGGCCCTGGGCGGCCGCCGGATCTCATATACTACTTGGGATATTTGTTTTGTAACCGTCCACGGCCCGGTCCATAACCGTTGCAACTTCGGGCTGAGCCCCACCTTCTTCCCGGGCCAGTGGTAGTACACCGTGGCCCCTACCGGGATTACGTCTCGCACTGCCCGGGCGTCGTAGTTACGGGCCTGCCTTTCCACTGCACATCCAATGTTCTCCCGAGCCAGAGAGTGGGCTAATGCGGTCTGCCGCTGGAGGTTGGCCACGTACCCCTCTGCACCCCCCCCGATGGCTTCCTCTTGTTCCGGGTACAGGAGTGATAGCGGAATGTTCGTCTCCCGCCCCAACATCATCATGTTGGGCGTCACCCCAGTGCTAGAGTGGAGTGACGCCCTGTACGCGGCCATGACCATCCCTAAATGCTTGTCCCAGTCTTTGTGGTCCGAGGCTACCACCGCCGACAGGAGTGCCTCTATGGTTCGGTTGGCCCTTTCCACCATCCCGTCAGACCTCGGGTTGAAAGCGCACGTCCTGGTTTGCTTCGCCCCCAGGATCCGTACCACCTCCCGGAACAGGTTGGACTGAAAGTTCCGGCCCTGATCCGAGTGTAGCTCCGCAGGGGCTCCGAACCGGCATACAACTGTATCCACCAAGGCCCGGGCTACGGTGGCCGCCTCCTGGTTGCGCAGGGGCACCGCCTCGGCCCACTTCGTGAAGTAGTCCACGATGACTGCTATGTAAGCGTTCCCCCCTGGCGTTCGGGGTAGGGGGCCCATGATGTCTATCGCGACTCTCTCCATCGGCAAACTGACCGCTACGTGGCCCATCGGTCCCCTCCTGGGATGGGGCGGGGGTTTCCGCTCCAAGCATCGGGTGCAGACCGCGGTCCAGTAAGTCACGTCCCGGCGGAACTCCGGCCAATACCAGCGCTCCTGCACCTTCCGCAGCGTGCGGTCACGACCGAAGTGACCGGCTACCCCAGCCCCGTGCGCTGTTCTCCAGGCCTCTTCTGTCCGCTTTTCCGGCACTATGATCTGGAATGCCCTCGTGCTTCCCGGTACGAACCACCATCGTCCGAGCAGTTCCTGCCATATTTCCAGCCGGCTCATTTGGCTGACTAGGGACTTCAAAGCGTATGGGGCGGCGGCTATTTCCTCTGCCGTGGGGGTCACCCCCTTTTCCACCCATTGGTATACTGGTCCCAAAACGGAGTCCTCCTTCTGGTCCTTCACCCATTCCGCCCGTACCTCCTCTGCCACCGTGGGGTCGGCGGCGCCCTGCCGGGTAATGGCCCGTACCACGTGGCTAACGTCTTCCGGCTCCCCATCGCAGCGGCCGCACTGTCGACACGGCGCGCGTGAGAGGCCGTCGGCGTTACCATGTAGCCGCCCTGGTCGGTGCTGAATGGAATAGTCGTAAGTTCCGAGGATTTGCAGCCACCTGGCCACCTGCCCCTCGGGATCCTTAAACGCCATAACCCATTTGAGGGCTGCGTGGTCCGTCCGTACCAGCACGTTACGCCCCAGCAGGTAGTGCCGGAACTTCTTTAGTCCGAAAAGGACCCCTAGCAGCTCCCTCCTGGTGACGCAGTAGTTGCGCTCCGCTCTCCCCAAAGTCCGGCTCCCGAAAGACAGGACCACCTCCCGTCCCTCCTGCATCTGGGACAACACTGCCCCCAGGCCCGTGTCGGAGGCGTCCGTGTCGAGTATGATCTGGCCCTCGTCCTGCGGATACCCCAGTATGGGGGCCGATATAAGTAGCCCACGCAACGTGTCGAATGCAGTCTGGCATCCCCTATCCCACCGGAAAACCCGTCCTTTCTCCGCCAAGGAGGTGAGGGGCTTGGCTACGATAGCGAATTCCGGTACAAAGGACCTGTAATAGCTGGCCAGCCCCACGAAGCTGCGAACCTCGGTGAGGCTCTCCGGTATGGGCCAGTCCTTCACCGCCTCGATCTTGCCGGGGTCCGTGGCAATCCCTTCTGCGCTCACTACGTGGCCTAGGAACGCTACCTTCCGCCTGGCGAGGTGACACTTCGTCGGCTTCACCTTCAGGCCCGCTGCCTCAAGGCGGGCCAACACCTCCCCCAGCCGCGACAGGTGGCTTTCAAAGTCCCGGGAGAAGACAACGATGTCGTCTAAGTACACCAAGCACGAGGTCCATTGCAGACCTCGCATGGCTACTTCCATCAAGCGCTCGAACGTCCCGGGGGCGTTACACAGGCCGAATGGCATGACCGTAAACTGAAACAGCCCCCGGTGCGTTGCGAACGCCGTCTTCTCCCGGTCCTCCGGTGCCATGGCTACCTGCCAGTAGCCGCTGACAAGGTCCATGGTACTGAACCAGCGGGACCCTGCCAGCGTGTCGAGCGAATCATCAGGCGGCGGTAGTCCACGCAGAAGCGCATCGTTCCATCCTTCTTCCGGACCAACACTACCGGGGAGGCCCAGGACCCCTCTGACTCCTCTATTGCCCCGGCTTCCAGCATCTTGTCCACCTCCAGGTCCACAAGGGCGCGCCTGTGTGGGGCCAAGCGCCGCGGGGGAAGCCGCACCGGTGCGTGGTCACCCGTGTTGATGCGGTGCTGCACCGTGTTTGCGCGGCCTGTGTCCCCCGGCCGGAGTTGGAAAGCGGCCTTATGTTTCCGCACCAGGTCGGCCAGCGCTCCCTGCTTGTCGGTCTCCACTCCGTCAGTCAGAGTGCTAACGACGGCTTCCGTCTCCTCCGACGTAGCAGGGGGCTGTAGCGTGACCATGCGGCAGCTCTGTCCCGCCGGCGGCGGTCCCCCTTCCTCCGGGGTGCTGACGACCTCCAGCGAGGCCAAGGTCATATCTTTGTAGATGATGACTGGGTTCTGGCCCGGGTTGAAGACCCTCACTGGCGTCACCTCCTCCCTGGTGTCCACGAGCGCGCGTCCTACCAGGACGCCCCTATGCTCCTCCATCTCTCGTAGGCCTTCGATCATGCCAACATCCTCCCCTTCCCAGTCTCCAACCAGGTAGCCTCCCAGGATGGCTTCCTCTCCCGGGCCAACCACAGCTGTCCGGCAGCTGATGACTCTGCAGACACGGAGCTCTTCCTGCTCCGTTTCGTCCCCCGCCTCCAATATTATGCGCTCCCGCGCCAGGTCTACCAGGAACCGTGATTCCCGCAGGAACTTCGTCCCCAGTATCGCGTCGGTGGCGATTTCCGCCAACTCGAACGGGACCGTCCACACCCACTTGCTGATTTTTAACGGCACCTCCACCTTGCCGTGTAGCCGCATGGGCCGGCCTTCCACCGAATACACCGTCTCCGAAGTAGTCATCAACGACCGGGGTTCCCCGTTCTGTCTCCACCATGAGAGCGACAAGATATTCACCGTGGCCCCGGTGTCCATTAAACACCCGACAGCCCTCCCCGCAATCTTGCCCTCCACCAGGAGCCCTGAACCGCCCGCCTCCAGTCGTCCCGTCACTACCTCTATCGTGTGCCCATGCTCTGACCTGTCGACCCTAGAGTGGCTATCCTCTAGGGTCGGTTCTAGTTTTCCGCCACCGGGACCACTGCGGGGGGCGCTGGGGCTGCCGGTACGCCGGCCGCTACGGCCCGCTCCCCTGGCTGCTGGGCCCTAGCGTCTGCAGCCGCCATCTGCGCCTTCCACGTGGGGCAGGTCCGGCGCTGGTGTCCGAGAGAGGCGCAGTGGAAGCACCGCATCTCGGACATCGGTGGGCGTGGGGGGCGGCTACCTTGTCCTCCCCCGCGATTCGACTGGCCGGAGGACACTCGGTTAGTGGGCGCCGACAGGGCGGCCGTCACGGTATCGCGGAACTTAGCGTTGGCGATACGCTCCTTCTCTTGGTCCTCCCGCACCCCCTTCAACTCCTCCCCCATGGTCTGCCCGGTGGCGCGCACCACCTGTGACCCGTAGGGCCTCATGCAGGCCTCGGCGTGCAGCGCTACCTGCACTGCTTCCAGGAGGGTAGTTGCGCTGCTCTGGTGTATCCAGATCTGCAGCTGCTGGTCGCGGAGGGACTCGATGAACCGATCTTTGGCCATAACATCTATGGTGGCCATGTCTGCGCCAGGGTACGCCAATCGGGTGTATCTCTCGACTTCCTCCGCGTGGGCTTGGAGGCATTCGCCCTTAGACCGTTCCTTCCCCCGCAGCAGCGCCTTATACATGGCGGCCTGGTTAGGGGGCTGGAACCGTGCCACCAAGGCGGCGCGCAACTTCCGATACCCTCCCTCCGCTGACGGCTCAATGCCCGTCAGCAGGCGCCGAGCCACCCCCGTGAGACTCAGTCCCATGAATACGCCAGCGCTCCGTTCGTCCCATCCACTGGCCTCCCGGCACAAGTCGAAATGAACCAGCCACTCGGTGAGGTGCCCTTGGCCGTCGAACTTGCAGGGTGCAATAACGGGCTTTGCCAGGCGACTAGCCCCTATCCCGGATGACGCGGACGTGTCGCCCTTGGCCTCCTGTTTCATGGGTTCCCCTTCCGGTCCCGTGACCTTTGTGAATGGCACCCCGAATTGCGGCTGCTTGTGGTGGGGCTCCAACTCGTGGGTAGGTGGGACAGACCCCCCCCAACGTGGCTGCATGGGTGGGAACATGGGCATGACCGCAGGCGTCGCCTGGGGCGGTGCCATGACCTGTACTGCCGGTGCGGCCGTGCCATATGATCCCCCCTGGTGCGGCCCCGGTTGGGCGGCCGATGATGCCCACTCCCGCTCCGCCTCCATCCAGGTAGGTGCCCCGTACACCGGGGTACTGCGCTGTGGGGCCATTCCCCTGTGCACCTCCGCATCCATGGCGTCCCTGTAGGCGGCCTCTCGCCGCTGGACCTCTGCCCGAGCCTCATCCACCCTGGCGATCTCCCGCTGCACCGACTCGGCCGTCACCGCCCTAGCCTCGGCCTCTTCCAGCCGCTCCAGGTGTTCCTGTTCCGCCCGACGACGGCCCTCCTCAGCCATATCCCTCTCCCGGCGGACCGCCAATTCCGCCCCCCGTCTTGCTGCATCCCTTAATGCTGCGGCCTCCGTGAGGGCCCTAATGCGGCCCAACTGCTGGGACCTTTCAATGGTTGCGGCGTCGGCCACCCGGCCCGTTCCTTGGGGCCCTCCCCCCCCGCTGTTCTCCAACAACGATGCGTGGCTAATCGTGGAGGTGTTGGTGGGGATCCCTGGGCCGGAAGCGAACGAAACGGCGGATCCGGCGGATCCGGCGGATCGTGCGGAGCCTTCCGCCCGCGGTTGCGCAGGAGCCACTTCCCCTTCGGCGCCGTTCTGGCGATGCGGGAGCCCGGCGGATCGTGCGGATTGTGCGGAGCCCTCCTGCCCCGGCTGCCAAGCGACCGTCCCCAGCTTACTGGCATCCTGGCGGATCGGGAGCCCCACGGACCATGCGGAGTCACCCGGCTCCGCATGGTCACCGTATGGTCACCGTTGCCTAGCGACCGCTGCCACTTTGTTGACGTCCTGGCGGATCTGGAGCCCGGCGGATCGTGCGGAGCCGTCCGGCTTGGCGGATTGTGCGGAGCCTTCCGGTCTGGCGGAGTCTTCCGGTCTGGCGGAGTCTTCCGGTGGCGGTTGCATAGCAACCGTTCCTTTGTTGACAGGCTGGCGGATTCCGCTGCGGATTTCGCCGAGCGGGGCGTAGGGGACTGTCTCGTCTTGGGCTGCCAGAACTTCCCCGATGGGACCCCACGTTCTGCTGCCTTCGTCTCCTCCCTGCTCCCCGGCTGCTACCCCCAGCTGCCCGAACATCTCCACAGCATCCGACCATCTAGAAGCCCTCTCTGCTTTCTCTGCCTCCAACCGTTCCAGCCTCCTGGTCTCCTCCTCTCTCCACCGGATGACCCACTCCCTCTGGGCTCTCCTGTCTCTCTCCAGTTCTTGCTCGCGGTCTCCCTCGTCCGAGGGAGCTTCCCCCATTAGAATCCGAGCAGTCTCCGTGGGTAGCCGCAGGAAAACGTCCTCTCCCACTGGCCTCTCCATCCTTCCTTCAGTCCCCGCTGTACTTCCTTCTGAAGCCCTATCCATGGCGTGGTTCGTCTGTTAGTTGAAACCGCTGTCACCACTGTAAAAGGACTAGGGCAAACACTTCGCTAGGAAATAGAACACAACACAGCTTCAATTAAGGTTCAGGGAAAGTTATATTATAGCCTCACAAGATAACACAGAGCACATCAATTTGGTGTAACAGGAGCGAGAGCCGACGTCCGCGCACTTCAGCTGCAGGAGAGAGAGTGATCCGCCAGCCCCGCTGCGGATCATTATATAGGGTGGCGACCGCCGTGCCGTCTAGCGGAATCCGCCGGATCCGCCAGATCCGCCAGATCCGCCAGATCCGCCACCCGATCCGCCGCTCCCGCTACAATACGATATGGGCGCACACCGTCCATTTTAGGTGATATTCGTGTTCTGATATTCCTGCATACCCCACACTTGGGGGGGTGAAATCGTTCTGATATTCTGGATATCAGAACGATTCTGAATGGGGAATTCAGAATCGTTCTGATATTCTGAATATCAGAACGATTCTGAATGGGAATCGGCAGCCATAAAATCCGAGGTTCTATGGAGACTCGAACACGCTACATCAAGACTTGAAGTCCGATGTGCTAACCACTACGCCGTGAAGGCGCTGGTGGAGGTAGGTGGCGAAACAAGGAGTCTACAGGCGGATTTCCAGCCCTGTAGGACCATTATTTACCGAGTTACAGAAGAAAAGGCATTTTTTGGTATAGTTTCTTTGAAAATCAATATTTTTTTCTAATTTCTTTTTTACTATAAAGGTAGAAGTTGGACTTTACTTAGCCTTTCGTTAAAATAATTCTAGGGATTTTTTTTCACATAGAAATAGGCATTTTGAAAATGGTTCGTTTCCACCCAGGATCGATCCGGGTACCCTTGGTGTGTGAGGCGGAGACGCTAGCGGCCCTGCCTATCCGGCTGTGGTGCTTGTGGAGGGAAACGCTGGTTAGTATATAACATAGCCCCAAGCTGGCCCCCTCACAAATTCTATGTTGAACTCAGTGTTGGAGATTGAGGCTATGACGTCACCAGGCTCCACCAATCAGCGAGCAGGGTTGGTGGGAGGTCAAAACAACATGGCGCTACTGCTGTACGAGTGATATTCAGTCAATAATCCTTCAAAATGGCCAAATTAGGACTCATATAAGGTAATTAAAGACATTTGAATGGAAATATCGTATAATAAACCTAATAATATATGAATATCACCGAACTTGGGGTGTGTATTCATGAATAACAAACCTCGGTGCTAAGCACCTCGGTTCATTATTCAAGTATACACACCCCGCGTTCGGTGATATTCATACATTATTGGTTAAATATAGGTGCCCTCTCCTGCCTAGATCACAGAAATGGGGAAAATGTTCAGATGCATTCACCATGATATATCTGGATCTAGATATGATAGAAACCTGATCTTTACAGATCTGAAAAGCTCCCATATGGATCTATACTAATGGAACCAATATGTATTCTTTAACTCATTTTTCAAAATTGATCAAACTTCCTACGGCTTGTGAGTCACATATATCAGGTGTTAGATCCATATCTTACACAGATAAGACATTGTCAGTAAGTTCAAGTACCTGGTCGGCCATTGTTGGCCTGCTACCTGTCACGTCCACACAGATAACAAAGATGGAAGACACACAGGTCAGAGTCTTAAAGTTTAACAAAGTTCAGTTTAAAGATCACTGCCAACTCCCTCTGGCGTATGGCAAGCGATATGCTCACCCCCAATATCAGAGTTTTTAACTCTGATATCAGAGTTTAAAACTTTGATATCGCCGATAGAAACTCTGATATCATAGTTTCTTGGACTGAACATCTAGCTGTTCAAAGCGAAAAAACTGTATAAAATTAATTTTCAACTACTAATGAAGTTTGTATGATCCCAGTTCTAATAAACCCCGTTTTCAGACGAAACAGGAGTTTTCTAAAACTTTGATATCAGAGTAATAAATGTTGATATTGAAGTGATAAACTCTGATATCAGAGTAATAAACTCTGATATCGGAGTAATAAACTCTGATATCAAAGTCTTTTGGTAAACTCCCGTTTCGAGGCGAAAAGGGAGTTTATCAAAAACTCCGATATCAAATTTGAAACTTTGATATCGGAGTTAGGAAACTTTGATATCCAGGGTGAACATTTGGCTTGCCACAGTAGCCATATAAATAGTGGACCACCACACCCGAGTTGGTACACCTACAGATCCCGCCTCTGACACCAGGGACCACTGCTTCCAGCCGGGTTGCCGCACCGTGAGGACAGAACCAGGCTCAGTGTTGGGAGCCATCACTCTGTACACAGGTAGGTGTACAGCCATGGTGAATGATTATAGGGTTTACAATCCTGTTTAGCCCTTTTAATGAAAACTGTTCTAATGTATAATGTATTATTCAGGGGTTGGCATATCGGAACGCCTTGCAGCCAATACAGGACTGACTGTAGCCAAAGTACAGACATGCATTGGAAGGACGTACACTAAAGATGGCATCCTCCATATACATGTTCACAATGCTCAGTTAGGCTAAGGCGGGGGGGGGGGGGGGGGGTCGGCAGTTATGCCCTCCCCCTCCCCCATAGAAAATTTGGGAAGACTAGACTGTAAATGGTGCATTTTGGAACAAAATATATTACAGCTCAGTTCTGTAGGCTATTTGTCCTCTATGATTGGGGCTTGAAAATTGTTTGGGAGGGAAAGGTTTCTGAAATTTCCGAAAATGTAAGCCTAAAATGTTGCAATCTGGTGCATTTTGGCACAATTTATAATAAGGTACAGATCTGTATTCCTCCTCTATCATTGGGGCTAGGACAATCTTTTTGGAGCGAAAGATTTTGGAAAAGTCTAGACTTAGAATAGAGCAATCTGGTGTATTTTTGGAGACAGAAACTTTAATTGTTGATATATAGGAACGATTTTCAAGTAACCTAGAATTATCATTTTTTCCCCAGATGATTTCTTTTATGTTTACTTTAGACAACTCTGGTTGTAAGTCAAACCCCACTCTCGGAAAATGGTATCAATTAACCTACCTAGAGCCCAAATCCCCCTCCCTACACCTGGCCCTTGGGCATCAGAAAGGCAAATACTGGATAGCTCTCTCAGGTGAGAGGACAGACGTCCAGAGCGTTATCTTAATCTTAAGTCTTAAAGTCTTTAATTCAGTGTCTTACGTTGAGGCCGCGGTGTTATGTATTGAGACACCGTCACAATCTTCCCTCGGCATCCAAGAGAAACGAGATACTGAACACAGAGGAAAATATGAGAGTCAGCTGGACTCACATGCCATAGTCAGGCCCATGTCGCCAAAACCACCCTCATGTGAGAGTCTAGCTGACTTTGACTGTAGAGAGAGTCCAGCACTGCCTGACTTTCATCCCCGGCTTTCATCACAACAAGAGCACAACCTGACCTTCATTACAACGAGAGTCAAGCAGTGCTGGACCCTTGTTTATGAAAGTTCAGCACTACCTGATTTTCGCACTAAGGGTAGTCTGACAATGCTGGACTTTCCCTAGAGCGAGAGTACAGCGATGCCACACTCTGGTTATTGAGAGTCTAGCCAAGCTGGACTCACATACGGATGTGAGTCTAGCAATGCTGAACCTTTGCCTCAATGAAAGTCAGGCATAGCTAAGCTCTAGTTAGGCTAGTTGCTTATTTGCATTGGAGGATAATGTTTTAAAAGATATATTTGGCCTCCCTGACACAAAGAAATCCCATACAAAATAATTTTGTTGTCCTGACCAGACAAGGATCTGCTATCACAGACCACATGTCATCTAGGTATGTAACAACATAGAGATACATGTACATGTACCAGCATATGTCAGAGGTGATCCCAGAATCTTAATGTACATGTATATCATCTCCAAATCCACAAGAATGGTGTCATATATCCTACCATCAAGCTCAATACTGTATTGTGTCCGCACCTGGTAGCAAACAAAGAAGGCTCAGGCTAACTGACCCTCATCCCAGAGTCAGACATTGCCTGACTGTGGAAAGAAAGTTAGGCTGACTCTGGTATAGAGATTTGTCTTGCCTGACTGTCATTCAAGGATCAGGCTGACTGTCAATAGAGAGTAACTTTATGGGACTGTCAAAGGAGGCTCAGCCTGACTGTCGTTTAATGGAAGGGAAAGTCCAGCAGACTATCCTGCCTGAGTCAGGCAGTGCTTGACCCTGGGGAGAGTCCAGCTGACGCTCAGATTTTTCTGTGAAGGCTTACCGGTACATGGATAGATCATATCAGCCCCCCCCCTGCAGGGGTTTTTTCGGCGACCTGGGCCGTTTTCCAGGCGACTTTTCGACCTGGGGCAATCATTTAAGCGACCTGGCGACTTTTGCACAAATTGATCATAGGATAAAGGGTCTAAAAAAACGACATTGCGACTTTACGACCTGGGGGGGGGGGGGGGACTCCTCTGCAC
Organism: Harmothoe impar; assembly: GCA_947462335.1. Lineage (NCBI taxonomy): Eukaryota > Metazoa > Annelida > Polychaeta > Phyllodocida > Polynoidae > Harmothoe > Harmothoe impar. Next base: position 107,735,439 of record OX381705.1, on the reverse strand, counting down.
CCACAATAAAAGTCTGTTGTATTGTAAGATAAGTTAGAGCTGAATCGCAGTATTCATATGGCCCTAGACCCTTAGATTCGACATGGCGACATGGACCTTTTTTGGCCCTAGTGACAAGGGACATGAGGAGAAATAGATAGTGACATGGGACAGCAGGAAAAAATAGACTGGGACATGGGGAATTTCTTAAGATCGATATGGCGAAATGAGCATTTCTTAAGATTGACACGGGACATGGGGAACCCCCCATCAAAGGCCCCATTCATGCAGAACATGGTGGAAGGTACAGTGGCAACTTCAGGAACTAACATTAAGACTATTAAGACTGTCTTAATAGCCTTATTAAGATAACGCTCTAAACGTTTGTCCTCTCACGTGGGAGAGCTAACCCGTGTGTGCATCAGAAAGGGATAGGAAATTTTGAAAATGTGAAAGTCAAATAATGTGTCCTGGGGCAATTTGAATTGGATCACAACTCCGGTTCTAGTTGGACTATTTACAAAATTCTTTCAGCTTTAGAAAGCTTGAGATCAGGAGGGCATTGTCGCCAATTTCAAGCCCAGTGTCGCCACTGGCGACAGCTGCCCAGCCCTGATTATTGTCGTCATGATGCATTAATGCAACGCCAGCAGAGGCCTGGGTGGCCCGTAGCAAGGTCCTAATCTTGCTCTACGCCAGTTTTTACGGCTTATGAATCGGACCTTTATTAAGGTTTCTAGCCCTTTCATATGTTTCATATCATACATTTTGAAAGCTATTGAAATTCTCTTTCCATTACTGCTTTAGAAAGTATTTTAAGTTGGGTAACCATGACAACAAGAAACTTTTTTTCACTGATATTGAATAATATTGTGCCTCCTCAGCAGAGGTCTGTTTCTGCTCTTTTAGTTGGGAATATGCCATTTGGGCTTAGAAAATCCTCTTTTAGTGTACTACATAGGAGCATATGTAATGGAAAGAAATGTAAACCATTATTATGAAAACTTATAAAATAGATATTTTTCAATATTTTTACCATTTTTGTCCAATATTTCTGTAAAGATCGAACCACTCATCTCAGCATATCATACTTGGTATCATTTGAAAGCTTGACTTAGTACAAAATGTACGCTTCCTTTGCTGTAGGAAGCATCCTGATCTGGTGACCATGTGCCTCTACATGGGGTAAAATTCGACACGTGCAACACGGCGACACGGCCCCTTTAAAAATCGACATGGGCGACACGGCCCCTTTAAAAATCGACGGACACAGACAGCTTTATTATATCCTAGTGTGTACTGTATGCATAAAAATCGACACAACGACTGGGCCTCTGCTCAACACGGCGACAGGGTCAAAAATCTGGGTACCCATGTAGAGGCACGACCATGTAAGTCAGGGCCCTGTATGAAATATAGATAGTGCTAAAACCGTGTATTTTTGGAGTTCTGGGCACGAAAAACTCTCAATATATGGGTCCATTTTACTGTACAACCTTAAGAAATTCCCGGGCCCACAGCTTTAATCCCGGGCCCATAACTTTCAGAAGTTGCGGGCCCGGGTGGCCCATGGTCTAAAATGTTAGTGTCTACCCCTGTCTGTACCGGGTTGAAAGTTCGCCTGGAAAACAGCTCAATTCGCCAGGTTGCTTTTCATCTGTCTGGAGCCCCATAATTGGGGACAAATATACCCCTTTTCAAAGGAATTTTGGGATGTGTTGGTTGGATATAATTATATTGCCTAAAGCATACTAATTTACCCTCTTTTGTACTATCTAATTTTGCAAATTGGCTGGCCATCATACCATGCCACACATGATGTGATTGCAGGAGCGGCCCCTACATTTGGGTAACTACAGCTAGTTGGTCACCCTCCCATGGCAGCCATCTTGTCCCCTAAATTAAATTTTGCTTTCTGGAGTCATTCTGTTCATCACAGTGATTATGTATGGTAGAAAATTGCTTAATATAATACAGACCAGTTACATACATTGCCTTAGATTTGCATGTTCCATTTACTGTGGCACAGTCATAAACCTGAACATAAACATGAACCAAATACATCCCTATACATTTGACATCACATTGCAGTGGCAACCGGGGGAGGCGGGATATGCCCCCCCCCCCCCCACTTTTGACCAACCTCAAAAAAGGTCAAACCAAAATGGTCAAGCAAAAAGGCTTCCAAAGGGTCAAAATACCCCTCAGTCCCCACATACTTTGAAACTGCTTGCCACGCCCCGCACATAGGTTGCCGAGTTTTATGGAGTACAGGACGATAACACCCTTAAAGAGTTATCAGATTATAAAGTGAGATTACCACGGCATGGATCAGGAGATTTACAAAGTATAAGTACTGTGTTTGTCTACAGAGTCATAAGGCCAAAAAAGAAGAAGGTTTGTTTCAGGTCACCCGACCGACCCTACCAAAACAGGGCCGACCCTACGTTTTTTATGCAATTTTGAAGAAATTTCCGTATTTTTCCCCTCTTTTGGTCAATTTTAGGGTCTTCCGAGAGGCTGGCCAGTACATTCATATTTAAATAAGAAATCCGACCTACCGACCTGTTACCTGAAACAAACCTTCTTTATTTGGCCTAAGGTACATGAGTGTCACGCCTTACAGATAACACAAGTTACTCTGTGCTTTTTACTAAATGCATGCCACTGCCTGTCAGTCCCGCACTAGCAGAGTCACTATACGCCGCCCATTCTGTGCGTAATCTTAAAAAGCCCACTTTTCCCGTAATCTTAATAACGAAGCCCCACTTTTCCCGTAATCTTAATAATGAAACTCAATCTTGTCCTAATATGGATGGCGTCTCATGTTGATAGCGGGGCTCTTCCCCCAACCCCCGTTCTTCTTTTCCTTTTTTTCCCTCTTTAATAATGGTGAGTACTATTAACACTTTAATATTACACCAAAAGTGGGGATTTAAGATTATGCACAGAATGGGCGGCGTCTAGTGACTCCGCAGGTTCGTCCCTTGTTGCGTCAGGCACGTGGGGACGAAGCTGCGGAGTCACTAGACGCCGCCCATTCTGTGCGTAATCTTAAAAAGCCCAATTTTCCCGTAATCTTAATAATGAAACCCCACTTTCCCCTAATCTTAATAATGAAACTGGATCTAGTCCTAATAGGGGGGCTCTGCCCCCCAACCCCCGTTTTTCTTCTCCTTTTTTTCCCTACTTTAATAATGGTGAGTACTACTAAGACTTTAAGATTACGCCAGAAGTGGGGATTTAAGATTACGCACAGAATGGACGGTGTCTAGTGACTCCGCAAGTTTGTCCCCTGTTGCACCCTATACAGACCAATACTTCCCAGTCCTCTATCATATTCTGGTGCCCAATGGTCAGGTGATAGCCAGTATCGTGCTGCAGCACTATTAGCCCAAATCACCAGTGTGGTCGTGAAATAGGGATGGTACACAGAATGCTTGTCTATGACTAAATAACCTGATCCTCATGGATAAACATAAAGTCTATAATAAATGATTATTTTGTTACTTTAAGAGGGTTGTAGTAAAATGTTTTAATCTGTTTCTACACTTCATTCTTCACGTGTTTTACAGTTTGTTATAATGTAGAACCTTAATCCACATCCAGGTGTCCAAGATGGCCTTCACCAGGGAGGATGTGAACAGGATACTGGAGAAAGCCACACCCGACCTTCTCTCCACACTTGGTAGGGGCAGTACTGGTATTACAGATCTAGTCTAGAAGATTTTCTTCCTATAATAATCATAGTTGTTCCTTCCGTACAACATAAGAGTTTTTACGGTTAGCCCCCCTTGGGGCTATCCATACTCACACTGTCAATACCGTAAATTTCCCGTTTAACCTGCATCTTGCGTATAACCCGCACCCAGACTTTTGGGAACATAATATAACCCGCACCTGGGGTCTGAAATGCCACGTGAAGAAAGAAAGGAAATAATGCGGTCATATCTTTACAGATCTGAACCTGCATCTGCAAGCGGAGCTGGAGCGAGTTGATGTGATAACAGAGATACTGAGGAACAAACTCCAGGTACTAGATCTTCCTTTTATCTATGTTCCTGATTTTATGTAGGACTGTTACTTTTTATTTTAATAAGCAAAGAGTTAAGTCCATACTGCAGGACATACATATTTGGCAGGTACAAATTTTGCTAAAAGCTCCACTGTTTACTTATTGGTTCACATACTGAAACTGGTTCATTTACTTTACAGCCCGAGAATTTGACTCCCCATGACAAGAATTACAGATTCCTGGAAGATTTGAGATGCGGACCAGTGAGGAGGTTTGTGGCGTTCTGCAGGACCCTACAGACCTGTGGGCAGGGCCATCTGTTGCAGACTATGGACCCTATGGACGTCCAGCGCATTGAGGCACAAATACGTAAGTAGGTTTCTAATTCAATGCAAAGGATATCTGCTTAACTATAGCGTATGGATCCTGATGAAGGCTACTAAATGTAGCTTAAAAATAAATCATCATTTTATAGTTCCACACAATTTCTTTTATCATTGTTCTGTATCATCCTATAACACCACCATTAATTTCATTTAGCTGTTTCTGTTTTATGTAAGTCAACTATAGTATTAAAGAAACCCAATATAAATTATGACTGGTGATAAGGACAATCAACCTATTCGGTCAACATGTTTAAAGTTTTGTAAGAATGGTATTTTAGATGATAATGCTTCAATGTTGTACCAAAATCACTTAAATAGGGAGTTACAGGATAGTGTTAAGATTGCCTTAAGTTTGTCATTGCCCCCAGCTGGGGTTCTCCCTGTGCTGTGATTGTCACAGATTCCTGCTATATAAAATATCTTCCAAATATAATTTTGTAATAACATTTGGAACACATCTATGTAGAATTTAAGATGTGAGAAACAATTTGGACCATGCATTTTATACAATTCTCAGTGGCTGTACTGTTTTATACCATCTAGGGTTGAGTGACCAGTCGGCAGGGTCGTCAGGAGCAGCCTCATCCACATCAGCAGCCTCGTCCCACACCTCCACATCACCAACCACTTCCCACACCGCCACATCAGCAGCCGCCACCTCGTCCCACACCTCCACATCACCAACCACTTCCCACACCGCCACATCAGCAGCCGCCACCTCGTCCCACACCTCCACATCACCAACCACTTCCCACACCGCCACATCAGCAGCCGCCACCTCGTCACACACCGCCACATCACCAACCACTTCCCACACCGCCACATCAGCAGCCGCCACCTCGTCCCACACCTCCACATCACCAACCACTTCCCACACTGCCACATCACCAGCCGCCTCCCTGTGGGACGCACACAACCCCCAGCAGCAGCAGCTGGTATACAAACATGACAAGTACAAGGACCTCCTGAGGCAGAAACTGCCAGAACTACAATCCCGGGTGTATACAGATCCCCTTCTCTCACATCTGGAGGTGCTCAATGTTACAACTGTTGCAAAGCGGGAGGAGATAGAGGTGAGCCTTGGTGGATGTTTGCAAATCTAGTAATAGATAAATCTAGTAATAAATCTAGTTTGCATATGACCAGCTGTACGCTGGTGCTGTCTTGGATTTATTCTACCTACAACAACAGCAGACAATCGTTTTGCTTTTTTAATTTTGAAAATCGGCCCAGAAATAAATATTTGACAGCTGCTTTTGCCAGCCATCAAGGTGGGATCAAGATGACTGTGAATGACTGTGATACGACAGCCTGGCGTACCACCATCGTACGCCACACTATCTGGCATATGAGGTTCAGTGCTATAAATATACAACCTCCATATGCTTTATTGTTGTAGGTTGTTGTAACAATTGAATTATCATCACTTTGCTATAGTAAAGATGACAGGAATGCCTTTTTACAAATCTTCATGTGAGCTTTATGCAAATTTATCTATTAAATGTCATGTTTTTATCAATCTCTATGAGGATACAAATCTGGAGTTCATGTAAGCTGTATGTTATTAGCCATGTTTCACAGATTAAAATACCCTCATAGAGTTTATAACTTACTGTGGACAATTACCTGTTTACAGCACAATGCTCCTAAAGCCTTGGTGGTGCGTCGACTGGTAGACCATCTGGACCAGGGTCCTGTCTGGAAGCTGCATGGCTTCTTCAGGGCCCTGGTTCTGACTGACCAGGACTACATCCTGAAGCTGCTAGGTGTGGACCCGTCACAGTACCAGGACTCAGGGGTCTCAAGCCAGCCGCCTCCCTCTAAAACGATGAAAGGTACATTTATTGTCAGCCCCTCATAACACTGACACCTACACCACCTGCTACACTTCCCACACACTTATACAAATACAAATGACCTGGTCAATAATACAATACCAATGCAGATAATTTTACAGCAGTAAAACAGTACTGCATTATATATGTCCATGAAGGATCTCTGTAGTTGGATACTCATTAATGTATATCTCAATTAATCTTAATCTAAAATAACAATGGTATTCACTATAGGGATACACCCTTTCCCAGATAACAAAGTATTATGTAGTGTTAGGGTTATGCTTTATACTCATGCCCAGAGAAAAGGTGAAACAAACATTAAATAATTTACAGTTATATGGGCTGACCACAATACATCTAAAAAACTTTACTTCAACTTTAGACTTTCTACATAATGGGCCAATTTAGGCCTATAAAATCACCAATATTTAAAACCGCTTTGTTGATTCTTGGCATATGGAGAAAAAGCGTTTTAATATTTGTTGAGTTATCTTGCTCACTGGGTTGATATTGGCATTTACAATCCCCTCTATAACAATCCTTTCTTCTATTTCTGCAACAGGAACGCCTCAAGCAAAGCAGCACTTCTTCAAGAAAGTGGAAAGTGATGTTAAAATTCCCATATCTCAAGACCTTCTACCTGGTATGTGTATTATAGCAATTATATAAATAGCCATAGCATATCAAATTTGTCCAAGTAAGATTTGGGTACGGTAATTAAAGCTGGATATATTGTAATACTGATTTATGTCATATAGATCTGGAATACTTTGGGGATCTGCTAATATTTTTCAGTGTGTGATAGGTAATCGTGTGAATATGTAGATTAGAAGATTTATTGATATAGGTATTTGTATTCCATCCCCTAATGTCCTTACACACATTGGAAGCCAAGGCAGTTGTAAGTTACAAGAGCCCTTCTTCTCACATCTAGAACACCTTTTCTATATGAATTATCCAGGTCTCCTGGAGCACTGCAAGGTCTCAGAACGCATGCTGATGAGAGCCGGTCTATTTGGTTTTCACGATGACATTGTCATTGACATCACCGAGTTCCATATATGTACTGATGTTAACTGTGAGCACAACAGGTATGTAAACAATAGACAACATAATATTGGCATCAAAGAATATACATTGCAAACAAAATCACTAGACACCTGCCATGTATATCTCTAAGATGGTGCTCATGTTCTGATAATTCATTATTAGCTAATTAATGCAATAGAATAAGTGGAGTCAATACAAGCACTTATGGTGTGTATTGTGGTCAGCAGCAGACTGGTCCTCCCACCTGTTTATAGTACAGTGAGTCAGTATACAGGGGATTCATTGAGACAGCACTGGTGGGTGTAATGCACACCAGTGGAATCTATCAGATAAGTAATTAGATACCCCACTGATTTATTATGGTACTGAATGAGAAGATATATATAGAATTAAGCCTAAATAAATTAGTCTTTGAGAAATCAGTTGTCCCACTTGTCAATTATAATTTATGGCAACAATTCTGATTACACCCATTCTGTTTATAATTTCTATTTTAGATATCCAGTTGGTAACTGGTCGTTTTTTTTTATCCAAGCGGATGGGTCCGTTATATATCAAGGTCCCACTATGAATATGGGCTATAAAAATTGTCCTTGAATACTTTATAATGTATCTTATTTGGTATAAGCCTATTCAATGAAACATTTCCTACACTTGACATATCTTTTAGGCAGAAGACAAGTATCAACCCAAAGCAGCTGTTCTACCGCTTGTTCCAACGCAACGCTCCCAACACCCTTCTCCTGGAGGGTGAGGCAGGCAGTGGAAAGTCCACGTATATGCAGGACTTCGCACACAGGCACTGCAAAGAGTTTATAGAGTGTGAAGAGAAGGGTCCCCAGTTTCCTTGTCCAGGTCATAGCTGGAAACTTATTCTGTATATACCTGCCGGGTTAGTGATAGGTTCCCAAGAAGCTGCTATAAGAGAGCAATTACAGTGCACTGAAAATCACAAAGACCAACTGATGGGTATGATCAAAAATGATGGGGAGGGGGTGCTCATCATGAATGACGGCCTTGATGAGCTTCGTAAGAAAGCAGAAATTGAAAGCATCAAACAGTACACAAAAGCTAAACAGAAAAGTGGTAGAGTAAGAATTCTGAATTCTTCCAGAACTGGCCTTTGCCAGATGAAAGAAATGGTTTTCGACCGAAAAGTGACCCTTGATGGGTTTTCTATCTCTCAAGGAGTAGAGTATCTATTTCAGTATATTGAGAAAAGATGCTCGTTCAGTAAGGCTGACAAATTAGATATGCTAAAGTGTATAGGGGATCAGGCACAAGAAATAGGGTGGGTGCTGACCAATCCGTTATATGCCCATGTGTTCAGCGAGCTTGTATCCAGTGGCAAACTGACAAAACAAGACATTGAAACTATCACCAGGGTAAAACTTATTACAATTCTAGAGAAGTATGTTCTAACAAGGGATGAGGTCTGCCGTGAAGCAGACACACAAGGATTACATTCCCTTGCATTCTATAGAATATGTTTAGAACATTTCTTGAAAGATACAAGGAAAATTGAAGAAGACCATGTTTCAAATAACTCACCTTACAAAGCCTTTCTAAACAAAAAAATGAGAATCAATCTGTCTGCTGCTGAGGAGAACTATTTCATGTTTGGACATGAGGTCTTTTTTGAGTTCTTCTCTGTACAAGGCATTATTGAGTACCTGAAGTCCAACCATCCCAACAAAAGAGCTTTATTGCTGTGCCTGTGCGCAGACTCCACTAAACGTAATGCCCTTCAGCTCCTGTGTGGCTGTATATCTGAATATGCACCAGAGCTGCAGCAGGACCTGGTGTTTATCATCCAGGCCTGCCTCATCCTCCAGGTGGAGGAGCAGCGATGTGAGAAGAACCAGCTCACACAGAGACTGCTACAACTACCTGCCCTGATAAAGAAGAACTTCACAGCTAGTGCCGTCTACAAGGGCATCAGTGAAGAGCAGGGGAAGATGGCGATGAACATCTGTGAGGAGATACAAGTAGCCTTCAGCGATGATGCTGAGTCTCTGAGAACGGCTGGCTGGTTCTTAATTCTCTACAAGGAAGACACGTGAGTAGTTAATGTTTTCCATACTCACAACAATTTGTCATCACAGACAATGGTATATCCGGACAAAAAATATTCTGAATTCTCTTATTTCTGATGTAATAGGCTGTACCTATATTGGTGTGATATTTTGACAGTAACTACCAATAACATGTGGAAAAATTAAATTATAAGATAGTGAATCTAAACATTTGCCAAAAACTGATCTTGAACCAATTGGTCAGACAGACATTTTATTTCCCTGAATAATCTTAAAAAAATATATTAAAAAATACATATCACACTTATTTTACTATATAATCTGTGTATATAGTTGGAGAATGATCAGACAAAACCAACAAGTTGAGTACAGTTGAGTGGGGAAATTTATCTCGGGTACCCGCGGGTTATACGTGAAACAAACCTCTAGTGCGGGTTATACACTATTCCCAAAGTCTAGGTGTGGGTAATACAAGGGTTTTTGAATGTATGGAACAATTTTCAGACCCCAAGAGCGGGTTATAGGCTTCTCCCAAAGTCGGGTTGCGGGTTATACATGAGGTGCGGGTTATGCGCAGGTATTTATGGTAGTAGTTAGTAGTATAGTATGTATCGGAACGGGACTATAGTTAACTACTGTTTATTACTCAATCGACCTGCAGCCAATCAGAGGCCTCCATTTGGTTACGTGACCGGAAGTGACCTACTTAGGGGATTAGTGGTGACGTCACGTGACCTAGTTAGCCAATCAGAGGCCGCCATTTGGTCACGTGACCGGAAGTGACGTCATATGACCTACTTATGGACCGGAAGTGACGTCATATGACCTACTTAGGGGACCGGAAGTGACGTCATATGACCTAATTTAGGATCACGTGACCGGAAGTGACCTGATGAGTCACGTGACCGGAAGTGACGTCACATGACCTAATGGCCAACCGGAAGTGAGTGACCTCATTGAGGATCACGTGACCGGAAGTGACCTGATTGACCACGTGATCGGAAGAAGAAGAAGAAGAAGAAGAAGAAGAAGTTTTTTGTTTAGGAAGTGAGGGTCTTTAGGATCACGTGACTGGAAGCGAAGTCGTCACATGAGTGACGCTTTAAGAGACTGCGCGACTTACTAGTAAAAGAAGACGTATGAAAATAAAAACACAACAATAATTTTTTTTTTTTTTTTTATTTCTTTTTTTTCAATCTTGATAAACACTCTATTTTTGAAAAGATGCACTCAATCAAGCAATAACACGCTTATTATTTTTTTTCATATCTCTAAAGGACTTGTTGTCACACCGTCAGAATGCACGCGACGCTTATACTACAAGTAGCGCACGCCGTCTTTCTCTATGGTGTAGGTGACCATTTTGTTTTGCACCACTTTGAAATTTCTATTTACAGCAATGAGAGTTTTTCGTTGGCGAAGAACATCCAAGAAGTCGTCTGGTTCCTTAGGGTTTTGTTTCTTCTGTACGCCTTTTGGATTTTCTTTCACCGGTGTCGCTGACTCGATCGTAGCAAATGTAAGTCTTAGGGTTGAGACTTAGGATCCCGTCACCTTCCCACTCCGCTTTCATGAGCCCCGAAGTTCTCAGATCGTGAAGGTACCGTCTCTCACAACATCCGCCGGGCGGCGGACACCATTCTCGCACTCTTTCCGTTTTTGTCTTCACGAAAAGCTCTAAGTGATCGTCGCACACCGCTGTCGGAAGCCACTTTCGTTTCTCTCTGAAGTACGTCTCTCTCAGGCGAGGTTTGACTAGGTCATCCAACGTGTCACCGCTGAGAGCCATGTAAAGACTGTCGGTGTCCATTTGACAAAGGGCATAATCGCGCCGATCGACGAATCTATCCAAGAAGTCGTATGTGAACTCTAACATTTTTAACTTCGCGTACTGGTATACCATGAACCCTATTTGAATAGGGAGGTTGTTCTTGACTGTTTTCGGTTGTAGTTCGACTTCAAACAGATCGGAACTCAACTCGGACGCCTTTTTGAAGCGCCACGAATTGGCCAATAGTTCTAACTTCCGACTGTCAGTGTATCTCACCGCCGTGTGTTTTTCTTTGTTGCTGATTGTTTTACCGTACGTAGCGTTTCCCATTAACTTGTAACAGTCTGACAGAATTATATAGTTGGAGAATGATCAGACAAAACCAACAAGTTGAGTACAGTTGAGTGGGGAAATTTATCTCGGGTACCCGCGGGTTATACGTGAAACAAACCTCTAGTGCGGGTTATACACTATTCCCAAAGTCTAGGTGTGGGTAATACAAGGGTTTTTGAATGTATGGAACAATTTTCAGACCCCAAGAGCGGGTTATAGGCTTCTCCCAAAGTCGGGTTGCGGGTTATACATGAGGTGCGGGTTATGCGCAGGTATTTATGGTAGTAGTTAGTAGTATAGTATGTATCGGAACGGGACTATAGTTAACTACTGTTTATTACTCAATCGACCTGCAGCCAATCAGAGGCCTCCATTTGGTTACGTGACCGGAAGTGACCTACTTAGGGGATTAGTGGTGACGTCACGTGACCTAGTTAGCCAATCAGAGGCCGCCATTTGGTCACGTGACCGGAAGTGACGTCATATGACCTACTTATGGACCGGAAGTGACGTCATATGACCTACTTAGGGGACCGGAAGTGACGTCATATGACCTAATTTAGGATCACGTGACCGGAAGTGACCTGATGAGTCACGTGACCGGAAGTGACGTCACATGACCTAATGGCCAACCGGAAGTGAGTGACCTCATTGAGGATCACGTGACCGGAAGTGACCTGATTGACCACGTGATCGGAAGAAGAAGAAGAAGAAGAAGAAGAAGAAGTTTTTTGTTTAGGAAGTGAGGGTCTTTAGGATCACGTGACTGGAAGCGAAGTCGTCACATGAGTGACGCTTTAAGAGACTGCGCGACTTACTAGTAAAAGAAGACGTATGAAAATAAAAACACAACAATAATTTTTTTTTTTTTTTTTATTTCTTTTTTTTCAATCTTGATAAACACTCTATTTTTGAAAAGATGCACTCAATCAAGCAATAACACGCTTATTATTTTTTTTCATATCTCTAAAGGACTTGTTGTCACACCGTCAGAATGCACGCGACGCTTATACTACAAGTAGCGCACGCCGTCTTTCTCTATGGTGTAGGTGACCATTTTGTTTTGCACCACTTTGAAATTTCTATTTACAGCAATGAGAGTTTTTCGTTGGCGAAGAACATCCAAGAAGTCGTCTGGTTCCTTAGGGTTTTGTTTCTTCTGTACGCCTTTTGGATTTTCTTTCACCGGTGTCGCTGACTCGATCGTAGCAAATGTAAGTCTTAGGGTTGAGACTTAGGATCCCGTCACCTTCCCACTCCGCTTTCATGAGCCCCGAAGTTCTCAGATCGTGAAGGTACCGTCTCTCACAACATCCGCCGGGCGGCGGACACCATTCTCGCACTCTTTCCGTTTTTGTCTTCACGAAAAGCTCTAAGTGATCGTCGCACACCGCTGTCGGAAGCCACTTTCGTTTCTCTCTGAAGTACGTCTCTCTCAGGCGAGGTTTGACTAGGTCATCCAACGTGTCACCGCTGAGAGCCATGTAAAGACTGTCGGTGTCCATTTGACAAAGGGCATAATCGCGCCGATCAACGAATCTATCCAAGAAGTCGTATGTGAACTCTAACATTTTCAACTTCGCGTACTGGTATACCATGAACCCTATTTGAATAGGGAGGTTGTTCTTGACTGTTTTCGGTTGTAGTTCGACTTCAAACAGATCGGAACTCAACTCGGACGCCTTTTTGAAGCGCCACGAATTGGCCAATAGTTCGAACTTCCGACTGTCAGTGTATCTCACCGCCGTGTGTTTTTCTTTGTTGCTGATTGTTTTACCGTACGTAGCGTTTCCCATTAACTTGTAACAGTCTGACAGAATTTTCTCGTTCTCGTTCACGTCGCCACGTCTTCGCGCCGCCGTTACTTCGTCCGCGAAACCGGCAAAGGAGCGTTTAGGTAGGTATTCTACGACCAGCTGCACTTTGGTGACTATCAAACCGTGCTCTAAATACCACTTGAGAAGCGGCGTTCCCAAGAGAATATTTTTTCCGTGGTAACTCCCTATCAGACATCTCTGAGGCGTGTTCAACAGCTTTTCTTCCTGCGCAAAGTCTGACATGTGAGGTCCTATGTCCGATTTTGAAACGGTCACGTTCTTGAAAACGGGGGTCATTTCTTCGAAGTCGTCTCGTAGGTGAGGCGGCGTAGTGATGTCCACTTGAACTAAACCGAACATTTTCCCGTCTTTCACAGCGGAAAGGATGTCGCTCTCGCTCATCGCGTTTCGAGACACTTTCAAAGGGTCAACCTTCCAGCGTTGTTGGGAGGCCTTAACCCGCTCATCTCGACGCTTCATCTCTCTCCATTCGCACTCCCACACGACGACCAGCTTGTAACCTAGCGCTTTCAAGTACGCGCTTACTCTAGTCGTTCTGTCGCGTCTCTCCTCCCTCAGTGAAGCGCACTGATATCGGTGCGACGGTATGCACTCGTGAGCGTGGAACCAACACCCGTGAAACTGGAAAACCGTATTAGAGGCCGCGTGAAACCCGTCCACGCGAATTCTCCGACAGCCTACAACCATCTCGCCGCCGTTCAAAGCGTGGCGCAGTTTCACGTCGCGGTCGTGCTCTACGAAGCGTAACCACTCTAAAGCGCTGTGAGAGTTTCTTTGCCTAATTTCGGGCTTGAACTCGGTCTCAGGTCGTCTCACCGCGTAATAGCCCGTGCAGTGCGCTTCGCTCATGCAGCGCAAGTACAGAGAGTTAGCGTCTAGTCCTAGGATGTGTTGGCACGGTCTCGCTTCTTCGCCGTACTTGTGCTCCCTTATCCGCGTGGTGCCCTTCTCGTGAAATCTATGGAAGATGATGGAAGGACCGCCGACTAGATTTTCTTTGATCAGAGCGTGGAGGACGGCGTCGAACTGGGGGAACGTTGTGAACGCGTCTTCTAGGTTTTGGAAGAGGAACCGTAAAGTCAAACCGGCGAGAGAAACTCCGTCTTTCAACATGTCAATGCCGCGATCTTGGAAAAATTTAGCGTGATTTTTCAGAGCTTCTATGAAAGGTTTGACGTCTTTGTTGTTGTAGTGGATCAAGTAATCTTCCATAGTTTGCATCTTCTCGTCGGACCAAACTTTCTGACATGCGGCGTAGTCGGATTCGGACATTTTGACGCCCGTCAGTTCGCTGTCAAAAGCCGATCTCGGTGGCAGCGTTCTGTTTGCCAGTTTCCTGGTAGACGTCATCCATTCGTAAGGAAAGTGACCTTTCTCTTCGTTCCTGGTGAAAGCTCGCAAATAGGTCGCGTAGTTGTAACCGGGTGCCAAATAGTTGACTACGTCAAAGAAAACCGTGTGCTGTGTGTAAACCGCCAAGTATTGATTGCTTCTCTTTATGACGCTGAATTCTTGGTTTCTTCGGTCTCCGGAGGCAAAGAACGAGTGAAGGCGTATTTTGATCAGGTTCAAGTCGTAACGCCCCGAGTTGAAGCCCACGACTGGAGCTTGACGGATGTATCTCAGAAGACGCTTCTTCAGTTGAACTAACGGGTGTCTGGTCTGAGCCGCAGCGAAGCCGCCTGGAGAAGGGTGAATGTCGCCTCCTCCAGCAGGAGAGCTTCACCTATCGCCGCATCTAACTTCGCTAACGTCGGTCGGTAAAGTTCTAGCACAGCTTCCCCGATGACTTTGGGGTTCTCGTTTATGTGATTTAAAACTCGGTCCAACAAGGGGTCGGAATCTGCGTCGGATTCTCTGACGAAGCAGACGGGCCCCTCCCACCCCGGAAAGTCGGATGCGACGCTAGCCGACAAAGGGACGTGATCCCACAGCAGGGACACGTGTTCCGTCGACGGTTCTTTGCACGGTCTGAAGAAAGACTCGAAATCGAAGGCGATCTTGTAAGGGTAGATTCCGGAATGTCCGTCGGGGGAAAAAATGGAGAAGTCTGCTAGCGCTTCGAAAATCGTTCTCGAATTTTGGTAGATGCCACCTACGTAGCGCAACTTGACTTGTCGGCAAGAGGAAAGCTGGTTCCTGTGTCTCTTCAGCAAGAACTCGGTGGTGAACGCCGCCTTACACTTGCAACATTCGTATATGCCCGCGTACGCGTTGAAGTCCGTGACGAGAGAGACGTGCAAACCGCCTTTCGCCGTCAGGTGTAGGTTGACTTTACCTCGGGCGGCCAGAGTTCTGGAAGGCGGTCTGATCAGAGTAACGCGTCTTCTCAACTTCCGCCCCGGCACTTGACGCGACGCGGTGTAGACCGCTATTTGTACGTCAAACAAGTTCTCTAACGCGGGTAAGTCGCGGATGTTCAGACCCGGAAAGGATTCAGGTGTGGCAGCGGGACAGAACTGACGTAACAAATCTGAAGCGCGCTTGCTGGTGTTGTATAAGTGAAAGGAAATGCAGCGGAAGATGCAGAGGTTGTCCTTGTTGGGAAAATCTAACACGCCGCTTCTCTTTCCAACTCGACCGGCCTGAGTGATCCTACCGCCTATGGGGAATTCCCCCGGTCCCATGTAAACGCAAATGTTCAAATTGGTAGGAAAAAGAACGTGCCACTTGGTGTCAGCATCGCAAAGTTTCCGTACTTCCTCGCAAGCGACGGTGTTTTCCATCTTTGAGAGGAGCTCTTCCAAAGTTTCTGAATTAGTTATAGTAGGGAGCGGTTGTATGTGAGTTGCGTTGTTCTGGGAGGCGTGAAAGTAGCGCAGTTTGCTCTTGTCTTCTCTGTGTTGTAAGAGTAAGCCTACCGAGAAACCCACTTTGTATCTGAATCTTTGTGTCAAGTGAATGCGACGCATAGTATCTACAGCGTCACTCAACTCGCCGGTTGGTAGCCTGAAGTTTGTTACACTCACGCGAGTCCCGTGCATCCTGACGCCCGTTTGTATCGCAGGCCAATTCGCCGTGAACGTTTCCTCCCCGTTCGGTACAGCACGTATGCGCGGAGGGATGGTCACCCCGTCCAGAGATTCGCGTCGACAGGCGATCTTTCGGCAATCGCCTTCGCCGCATAGAGGGCAAAACTTAGGTATTACTCTACAACTTTCTACCTGTCTCTCGTGGTTGTACGGTCTTTTAAAAATTTTGAAACACTTTTCGCATACGTACTGCGTCATGTTTTTTCACTCAGTTACCAACTACTTAGCCGTCTAACTATCTATCTATCTATCAATCTATCTGTCTATCTATCTATCAATCTATCTGTCTATCTATCTATCTATCTATCTGTCTGCTGTCTGTGTATCCGTCTGTCTGTCTCATACAGCGTACGTCAAACGCTGTGTGTGTGCGCGCGTGAGCGTTGAGCGTCTCTCATTCCGAATCTATACCGAGATATTTGAGAATAATCTCTGTTTTGTCATCCAACTCTTTGAGCGCTCTGGCGGACAGCGTCACCCCCTGCTGTGTGGGTTTTTTGTCAGGACCTTCGTACTTGCGCACGTGGACGAGGTTCTTACCGCTGTAGTAGCTCACAGCTGCGTACACTTCGCCCTCCTCATCCAGCACTGCGAACCAGGGGGTGTGATTAGGTCTTCCTTGCGCGGCCGCTGTGTCGCGTATGCGCACCACTGCGCGGATATCGGCGATGCGTGCTATTAGCTCGCGCAGCGCGTCGGCAGTGAAGTGCACTCGCTTGCTTCTGGTCAGAGACGCCTCTTTCACCTGGCCGTCTTTTGTGTAGCGCGGCCTCCTAGACAGTCTAGCCACGTCCTCCCAGATCTCCAGCGTCAAAGCCCCGTCTAAGCAGAACTCTAACCCGAGAAGACAGGAGAAGGGTTTCTCTGCTTCTTCTCGTCCATCTCGTTCTTTTTCTTGTATTTTTCTCTTCTTAGTAGGCCTTGTTGTTCTGGAACTCACCTTAGAACGTTTCAGACCCGCAAGAAGAGTAACACCATCAGCGTGAGCTGAATCAGCAGCAGAACCGATAACAGGAGCAGCGTCAGCGCTGGTGGTATCCGAGACCTCGTTGTTGGAACAGAGCAGCCACACGCCGTCAGTGCTGAGTGTAGCGGTAGAAGATGAAGCGCCGCCACCCTCGTAAGGTGGCGGTGAGGGCAGTCGCCACGGACCGGACGCGCTACCAGTGGAAGTGAGGTCGAAAGCTGGGGAAGAGGGGAGCCGAAAAAACGTACCGTCCGCCCCTTTCCCTTCGGGTTCTTCGTACGCCTCGTCGTCAGCGTCGTTCTCTGTCTCACCCTGTTGCTGCTGCTCCTCCTCCTCCTCTTCTTCTTGGTTTAGGGGCTGAGTGTCCGAATAGCTGTAACGTCAAGGGCGTCGGTCGATGTAGTGGTGGAGGAGAGGGGCTGTGCAACGTGCGGCAGGTCATCAAAATCATCAACAGTAGTGGGGAGGTAAAAACCCGGTTGCCAGTACTGCGCTGTGCCAGGAGCGTTGTCGTCAGTAGTAGTAGCGGTAGCAGCAGGTGCAGCAGAAGCAGCAGCAGCAGCAGCAGCAGCAGCAGACGCAACAGTAGCAGGCGCAGCAGCCTCAGCAGGCGCAGCCGTAGCAGGCGCAGCAGTAGCAGGTGCAGCAGCAGCAGCAGCAGCCGCAGCCCGAGGATCAGCAGCAGCAGCAGCAGCAGCAGGCGGAGCGGCAGTAGCAGCGGCAGCACGCTTAGCAGCAACGTGTACCGTCGCGAGTGTAACAACGTCGCTAGCACGACGACTACTACCAGTAGTACTACTACCACTACTACTACTACTACTAGTACTACTACTACTACTACTACTACTACTACTACTGCTGCGAGCGCTCGCGGGAGGGTGATAAGACCAAGCGGCTGCGAGCGCTGTTCCGCGTAGTCTTCTTGTTCTTGAACTTGCTTAGATCCTTGGACGGCGCTAGGTGTTGTCTTTTGCTCATGGTGGTGACTGTAGAGAGCAGCAAAAGAATGAGTGAGTGAATGGAGGTTTCCAGGCCCCTTATATACGCCTTCTCGCTTCTAGAGCTAAGCTACTTACTGCCCCTGTTCAGCTGCCGCCGGCTGGCCGGCGGCCATTCACAAAGAGAAACAAAAGACATAAGGTATGACGTTTTCAGCTGGATCCCTTTCCCCCCTTTTGAGAGATCGACTGTCATGAGCTAAGCTACTTACCACCCTGTTCAGCAATTCAACGCGCATTAGCTGTATAAAGGATTAAGCGGTTGCTGCCGCCGACTGACCGGCGGCCATTCACAAAGAGAAACAAAAGACATAAGGTATGAAGTTTTCAGCTGGATCCCTTTCCCCTCTTTTTTGAGGGATCCGCTGTCATGAGCTAAGCTACTTACCACCCTAACGCGCGTTAGCTGTATAAAGGATTAACGGTGATGAGCTTAGAGTGTGTATACAAAAAAACTACAGGAGGCGTGTGGCGTGAAGCAGGACCCCCTAAGACAAACGTGTCTGTCTGTGAGTAGAGGCGTGTGCATGTGGTGAGCGACTTAAGTGTAAGACAAAAAAAAAATCACCGCCTCCTGCCGTGGTGAGTAGACTGGGCCGGCCGGCGGCGGCCGGCTAGTTCAATAGGGAGGGGTGACAGCTGACTAAGGCTGTGCATGAAAAAATCCGATTTTCACCTGACCTCTGACGTTTGTTACAATGAATGTCAGAGGGAGGGAGACGTCCTCAGGTAGGGGGTAGGAGGTAAGGCTATGGATGAGGAAAAAACACCGTTTTCAGCTGGTCTCCACGGATAGCGATGACATACCCCTCGTCATCTAAGCTCTTAAGGAGCGGAGCGGCTGAAAAAGCGTTATGCGGACAGGTCGCTAGACAGCTGGAGTGCTGTTGGAAATAGGATTAAACTCCCTCTGTATAAAAGCTCTGATTTCTGTTGGAAAAAAACCATATCGCCTCTGACCACAGTAACGTCTACTACCACCACCACCGCCACCACCGCCGCCGCCGCCGCCGCCGCCGCCGCCAAGACGAGACGAGATGGCTCAAGCTATTCCACTTTCAAGCTCGCCTTCACCGCCTTGTCCACCTGAAAAAAAGTTAATGCGGCTTGACGACGTGAGACGCGCGAGGCAGACCGATGGGGAGAACAGAGAGGTAGGACAGCGGCACTTAGCATATAGCGACGCCTTGCTTCGTCAACTAGGTAAAGAGTTGAGCGGATCTTGGAGAGAGTTGGGCAGTAGCTTAAAAGTTACCGCCGCCCGTATGGATGCTCTAGTAGAGCGCAGTGTCAAGACACCGGAGGAGCTGTGTACGGCGATGTTCCGAGTCTGGTGGGGTGAAACCCCGCATCGTCATAGATGGGGAGAGCTCGGTCGCGTCTTCACCCGCATTAGACGCGTGGAACTGTTGGCTCAGTGGATGTCCCTTCTCCACAGACAGGGGTTGGATTTCGAAAACCCCGACTCGCGCGCGATGCATAAGCACTTGGGCACCCTCGGCAGACGTCTAGGTAGCAGGTGGAAAGAGGTGGGGGACCATTTAAAATTGTCGCCTGAGAGGTTAGATAAGATCGCTGAAGAATGCGAATACGGAGGAAGTCCCGCTGAGTGGGCCTTCCGAGTGTTGAAAATGTGGCAAGCTGAAGCTGACGGTGCCGGCGGTACGCCTTTTGAACTCCTTCGAGTGTTGACTGAGGACATGGGAAAGTTTGACCTCGGCATCGCGATATTACTTGACTTTATCAAGCAAGAAACAACGAGAACGACGGACATGTGAATTGTTGTGTTTTATTTTCATATGTCTTCTTTATTAGTAAGTAAAAAAAATATTATAACAATTAAGACGCGTGTCCTCTTAAAGTGTCACTTCCTCCAGTCTCAGCTGATCGCCTCATCGAGGCACGTGATAAACAAAAAAAAATGAAGAGACACGCTTCTTCCTCTCGAGAGGAAGAAGCGTGTCTCTCGATTGAAATCTTTTCTTTTCTTTTTTTCTTAAAAGAGACAAACGCCCCTTAGAGTGCCCCCCCACCCCCCTAGAGTGCCCCCCTCCCCCCTCCCCCCCTCCCCCCCCCACCCCCCCCATGCATCCTAAAAGCGCCCCCTCCCCATGCATCTTAAAGGGGCCCCCCTCCCCCCTCCCCTCCCCTCCCCTCCCCTCCCCTCCCCTCCCCCCTTATACACTCTAAAGAACGCTTCTACCTAGTTCAATAAGTCACTTCCAAGTCGCTCGTAAAACAATAAAAATGAAAAAAAAACTTATATCGTAGTGTTTTTTATTAGTTTACCGAAACCTCCTCCTTCTCCTCCTCCTCTCCATCTCCTCCTCCTCCTCCTCCTCTCCTAATCCTCCTCCTCCTCCTCCTCCTCTCCTCCTCCTCCAAAAAAAAAAATAAAAAAATCACATTTTAAAGCGCGTGACCCCTTAAAGGACGCTCATCTCTTCATTAAGTCGCATGACGTCACTTCTCTTCTCTTCTTCTCTTCTTTCTTCTTCTTCTTTCTTCTTCTTCTTCTTCTTCTTCTTCTTCTTCTTCTTCTTCTTCTTCTTCTTCTTCTTCTTCTTCTTCTTCTTCTTCTTCTTCTTCTTCTTCTTCTTCTTCTTCTTCTTCTTCTTCTTCTTCTTCTTCTTCTTCTTCTTCTTCTTCTTCTTCTTCTTCTTCTTCTTCTTCTTCTTCTTCTTCTTCTTCTTCTTCTTCTTCTTCTTCTCTTCTTCTTCTTCTTCTTCTTTCTTCTTCTTCTTCTTCTTCTTCTTCTTCTTCTTCTTCTTCTTCTTCTTCTTCTTCTTCTTCTTCTTCTTCTTCTTCTTCTTCTTCTTCTTCTTCTTCTTCTTCTTCTTCTTCTTCTTCTTCTTCTTCTTCTTCTTCTTCTTCTTCTTCTTCTTCTTCTTCTTCTTCTTCTTCTTCTTCTTCTTCTTCTTCTTCTTCTTCTTCTTCTTCT